>VDFB02252616.1:178863655-179028959 GCA_007258455.2 Sequoia sempervirens | reverse complement strand
TTCACTTGGCCTCTTTGTTTTCTTATCCTTTTGTTTCCCATTTTTGGTGTTTCAGTATGCTCTTAATGTTTAGTTTGTTACCAGAAACTAGAATCCCAGAGTCCTATATTTGATAAAATAGAATTTGAATCTTCATAAGATTCTAGCTCCACTCGATATTTCATTGATCAAAATTTTAATCTCAATAATTTCCTTTTTTTACCAGAGGGGTATGTGTAGGATCATGATGGGCCAAAAAGTGGTGATATGATGGGTATGTGTAGGGTATGTCGCTGATGACTTTTTTTCACCCAAAATTGATGAAATGAAAAGGTTTTAGAGGAGATTCTCAGCTTTCCATAATATAAATTATGTTCTATTTTGAATTTAATAAATAAGTATTATTCATTTTCTATTGGAATTACAACTAATGTTCTGATTGATAGGTTGATTGAAAAACATTTATATCTTTTAAATGGTATCACATTTTTTGAATCTAAAACATGTGTCACATTCTATGCTCCACATACTATAGGATTAAGAAAAATAAAATTGAATTTCATGAAGTTTTGACCATGTTAAGGTGGTCAGACATACTATTTTTTATATTTTTTAAAAGTTGAAATAAAAAATTCATAATTAATTATTTTCTTGGAAAAGAATTAAAAAAAAAATATGCATCATATCTAGACATGAGTCCTATACTTATATGTAAAATCTTATAAAAAATATTATCATTTTACTATGGTTAGGGTGGTTAGACAGACACCTACTTATTATTTTTTCCTTGAAATTTAAGTACTACTGCATTGAAATTTCAAATTTTCACCAAATAGATTTTACTTTATTTTCAATAAACCTAGTAGTTTAGAAAATACTTTCAATTTGCTACAGATTCTCTTCTTACATAATTTTGAAATAATATAGATAAATTATTCATTTTTTTACGTCAAGTTGCCTAACTCTAATTTTTTGAATTTTTTGCCACTTAAGGGCCTATTTTTTATATGATGATCCTGCACATACCTAGAGTCTGGTTATTTTTTTTTTAAAGTCAGGGACCGGGGAGTCTATTTTGAAATTTTGTCAAATTTATCTTTTAGACTCAGTTTCTAGTCTTTCCTTTTGTTCTGGTTTTCTCTTTCCTTAGAAGGCATTGTTTTCTCTTTTCAAAAGCATTGTTCCTAGTGTTGTTTTCTCTTTTCAAAAGCAATATCATAAATCTTTAATCCTAGTGATCACCAATCGATCACATATCTTTAATGACATATACCTTTCCAAGAATCAATGTGACATCTGATTACCATGTATAATCACCACACCATCTTTCTTCTCAAATAGCGAGCCATGCAAAAAACTAGGTGTTTGTGATTTGGACCATAATTTGTAATGATTGAACCTTTATTCTAGAAATTAATGTGAAATAACAAGTAACTAATGAAGGTGGAAAACTACCTATGTACTTGGTACCACCTTAAGCATGCAATTTCTTTTACAACACTCCACTTCATGTCATATTGCAAATTTGCTGAGGACATTGAATTAACAAAATGACATTGGTGCACAAAGAGAGGTAAATTTCAAGAAACTAAGACACAACTACCAAGGGTTTTGAAGTTGCATTATGAAGAATCACCATTACTAACCAAAACTAGGTATGTTCCAAATAATTGATACTTCATTAGGAGTTCCTCAAGCTAAAAAATCTTGATAATGGCATTTCTCATTCTGAAATTAAAATTTTAATTATTCTCTATGTTGTTAAATTTAATCGAAAATCAATTGAAAATTTTATGAAATATAATTTTTGGTTAAATCTAACCCTAACTCACACACAATACACATATTCCAAAAATTGTAGAGCACATTATATACAAAATGATTACTTCTGATTCAAGGGTAGAAGATCAATTCAAGTATTGCAGTTCACAAGTTGTACCCATTGAATGCAAGAAGAAGGTAGAGAAATAGAACAAGAGTAATTATTGATGAAGGAATATGAACAATAGAGAATGTTGGTGCACAAACTAGGTCTACATCTCAAAAGGCTGCAACATTATTTACCTCTCCCCCTTCTGTTAATATGACTAGTATGAAACAAGCATTGGGAGGGAATTCTATAGCTTTAGAGGAAATTTATGAAGAAGATGAAGCTAGACTTAAAAAATAGGTGGACAAATGGTGTGCTATGTGGGAGAAAGTGAAAAAAAGAAGTCTTTTAAAGGAACACCCATGGTACACTTGATGATTGAATAAATTTAGGATACAAGCTATAACGCCATAAATGTTGAAGAAGAAGAGTTTATTCAAGGAATGCTCACCTCAAAAGGCAGGAAACCCTAGTGTACTTGAAATGGAAACAAGGGAGACTACAGAGCAAGATCCTCTTGATGAAAGAATTATTGAATATACTCTTGATTCCCAGCCTTCACTTGGGAATATGTAAATTTTTAATGAACACTCATAGGTCTTTGAAGAATCACATAAAGGCCATGCTGAAACTAAAATTAAAACTAAAATTCCAAAAGAAAAGCTACATAGTTTGCAGAAGATGGAATTAAAAATAAAGAAAATCCTAGTGTATTAGTGAATAAAGAAGATAATGTTTAGAGAGATGAAATAGAAAATCTGAATAGGAAGGAAAAATATAAGTCTCCAAATAGAGGAGGTAGTTTCAAACCCTACGAATCTCGAATCTATGCTAGATATCACTAAAGAAATCCCCATTTCAGAAAATGTGGCAAGTCAAAGAAAAGAAGTTCCTAAAACAAGTAGTAAACAAGGACAAAGAAATGTTACAAAGATACAACAAGATGATGGTACACCTAATTGGTTAATCAAGGAATTAGCTTCTCCAATGGAAGTGGAAGTATTACCTTTGAATCTTAATAATTTTATACAAGAAGTAGGTACTCCTAAACCTAGGCATAGAGCAAAGACAAATCATGTCATATAAAGAAATGTAGATGGAAACATAATTATTCAAATAGCCACTTCAACAACTGATAAAGATAGAAATGAAATAACACCAAGGAGTATAAGTTCACAAGTATTAATCTTGGACACTCATCTTAGCAGCAAGAATTAGAAGAAATAAAAGTAAATTTAAATGCTACTATTTCCAGAGTACAAAAATATAAACAGAAGAAAAGAGAATTGAAAGAATGGGTTTCTACTTTGGAACAATTCATTAATTCATTAACTTTATTTGGTCAAGAACAAGCTAAACTACCCCAACATCTGGTTTTGATGTCACAAGAGCAAGTAGATGCAACTGCTACAGTCGTCATAAAATGAACATGTTTGAAGAATAGATTGAATACTGGGTAAAGTAGGGAGAATAATTTATTACACATGCCATCATTTAGAGAAATCAAAGATGAATGTAGATTTCACTAGGGGTAGGGCGTCAATGAAAGACAAATCATTGAAATTCTCATGCAGTCAGACATCCAAGCTTTAATATAGAGTAATGTAATATCAGGACATGAAATTTCATTGCTAGGAAAGTGGAAGAAACAATTCAAATGGGAAGGTGACATGTTAATACAATGTATTGAAAGATTTGAAAGAGTCACCATTGAGTGCAGAAGATTGATTAGTGAAAATCAAGAATTTATTGAAATATTGGCACATCAAGGATTTCATCCCCAAACATTAGGACAAGAGGGAAAAGAAGCTAAAGCTTTCAAGGAATGGATAGAAAGAATAAATAGAGATCTTGTTCAATTACTGATGTGGGAGGTTATTGACAAGATAATAGGGTATGTGCAGGATCAGGATGGGCCAAAAAGTGGCAATATGATGGGTATGTGGTTGATGCCTTTTTTTAACCCAAAATTAATGAAACAAAAATGGTTTTTAAAGGAGATTCTTAGTTTTCCACCAATATAAATTATGCTTTACTTTGAATTTAATAAGTAATTATTATTCATTTTCTATTCAAATTACAAACAAAGTCCTGAGTGATAGACTGATTGAAAAAAATCTATAGCTTTCAAACAATATCACATTTTTTGAATCCAAAACATGCATCACATTCTATGCTTTGCATACTATAGAATTAAAAAAAAAAAAAAAAAATTCATGAAGTTTTGACCAAGTTAAGGTGGTTAGACATACGAGCTATTTATATTTTTTAAAAGTTGTAGTACAAAATTCATAATTAATTATTTACTTGGAAAAAAATTACAAAAAAAATATGCATCACATCAGGACATGAGTCCTCTACTTATATCTAAAATATTATAAAAAAGAACCATCATTTTATTGTAGTTAGGGTGGTCAGACAAACACCTCCTTCTTATTTTTTCCCTGAAATTTAAGTACTACTACATTGAAATTTCAATTTTTCACCAACTAGATTTTTTTTCTTTACACAAACCTAGTAGTTTAGAAACTACATTCAATTTTCTATATATTCTATTCTTACATATTGTTGAAATGATATAGATAACTTATTCAAAATTTTACATCATGTTGCCTAAAATTTTGATTTTTCTATTTTTTTTTCAACTTAAGGGCCTATTTTTTCCATGATGATCCTGCACATACCCAATACAGTGCAAAAATGTTATGGCCAAGTATGAAGTAGACAAAGCACAAAAAAGTGATATCATATTTCAGGTAACTGAAGAATATATTAGGCTCAAGATCACTTGGAGAGCAATACGAAGAATTTTGAAAGAGTGCATACATCAAGTATTGAGGGTTTTCCAAGAATATTAGTTGAAGAAAGAAGGAAGAATCCCAGAGCCTGAGTCATAAGCAAAAAGAGAAAGAACCGGATATCGAATAGTAGAAATATGATGAAGTTTATTTTGGTTTCAATTTTAAATTTGTAGGTGGATCCCAGTCTTGGTAGGTGTTCCTCATTCAAGTGTTTTTGAAGGAAGCTAGCAGTGTTGATTGATACAAAGTGTTTGTGTTGAAGTATGAAGAAAAGTGTTGTTGCAGATGAAGTCAAAGCCTTGACTTATTCTGGAATGTTCTTGATGATAGTTGGTAGATGCCATGTGCCACATTTTAATTTGTTGTTTCTGATTCTCTAGATTGACTTTTATGTTGAACTTCTGGGGCCTTATTTCTATAAAAGGCCATCTCCTCCTTTTTATTTTAAGTTCAAAATTTGTGGATGTCGGAGGAGCATAAAATTTTTTAAGTTTTTTTAATTTTTCCTTGTTTTATGAACCATTTTGGTGTAAAACTTTGTATGCACATAGACATTAATTGATATTAGAGCATTATGGATAGCTACCTATCTCAGTATCTTTTGTAGCTGGTTTTGTAATTTTAGTCAAACAAGAATGTATGCTATGTCATTTAAGGGTGCATACAAAACCTACTCGGTGTACATAAATGAAACCCTCTCTTTAAAAGATTGCACCATTTAATACATAGCTATGAAGCAATCTGGTAAAACATAAATTGGTTTGCTTTGTTTTAATTAACTCTTTAGGGCATCCATGGAGAATAACTGGGAGAAACTTTTATTTTTCAGTATTTTTTATACTTTGTTTTAGAATAGATGTTTAATATTTGAAAAAGTTTCAAAAAAAATTTAAATGAATGGAAGGAATTTTGTTGAAAATCTTTTATTTTCCATGAAGTTGTTGAATGCTTAATGCTAAATCTACTTAAGTGATAGCAAAGAATTTGTGATGTTCATGAAATATTATGTTGAATATTTTGATTTCATGATGTTATTTGATGAATGAAGTGAAAATTTATGTGAAGTGTTTATAATTCTTAGCAAATCTAGAACTAACTATAGTCTCTTTGAGATTAACAACAATATCACATCATTACCTGAGAGAAACCATAGTGCAACCATGACCTAGTTATCGAAGACTTGGGATTAAACGAAAGCCAATCTTTGTCCTGTGAATGAAAAATTTACCCTTAGGTTTTTTTTGTTCCATATATTTCAAGAAGAATAGGCTCTTCATGGTCTTGTCTATCAAGATTTTATTTGACCTATTTTATGTGAGTGAAATCATAGTCAACAGGAACTAGTTCTAGAAGGAGGGCCTATTGTTGTTATTTTTTGTTTTGTTACGGTTTAAACTATATTTCCATAGAACCACTAGATATTTGTCTAGTGATCCTCGGGTGACCTTAGTCGAGCTTAGTGGTCAAACATTGTCTAGACCTCAAAAGTTTGGAAGTTTAAGTGCAAGTCCAAAGACTCCAACTATTGTTGCACCATCACCTCCTATAATGATGGCATTCTTTAATGTGGAGTCACCAATTCAATTTTCTGTATACAACAATTTACCAAAAAATCCTGAAAAGTTGTGTCCTAAGTATTATTTTCACAAAGATGTTGAAGAACATATCAGTATATTGAAGGATGCATGCTTTCGAGCAAGAATTCAACATGAAGATTTCATGTGTCAGTTTTTCCCATATACTTTGAGTGATAAAATTTACCAGTGGTATATCAACCTGCCTTGTAATTCTATCAGATCATGGCAAGACATGGAAACTCAAGTTTTAGCCAGGTATAGAACACCAACTGATCTTGCTTTGTTATATCATCAATTCGATCAAATCAATAGGTTTGAAGGAGAACCTATAACCACTTTTAATGATATATTTTAAAATGATTATTCTAGGTTACAAGCACCTTATGTAGTGGATAATTTTTTTGCTATTGCAGTTTATTATACATCAATAGATCCTTTCATTGCTATTTTTGTGAAGTGAAGAGCACATCCTCCTACTACTTTACCAAAAGCCTATATTGAAGTTGTAAGTGGAATTTTAGAAATGAAACATCTTGGGAATAGATTGTCCGTGAATGGTGGAAACAGATTAAATATTTACCCTACCTCGAATGTAAATGGAGTCCCTATAGGTCATCCTATGGATAATAATGTTTATCCTACAATAGTCCAAAATGGGACATTTCCTCAAAATAATTTCTTTCAACCAGGAAATAGTCAAGCTTTCATCCCTCACCCCAGTCTAGTTATTACAGAGCTGCGTCCTAATGGAAATTTTGTTTTCTCACAAACTCAAGAAAATAAAAATGTCAAAAATTTTGAGGAAATGGAAGACATGAAAGAAGTTATAGCTCAACTCAAAATATTAACCACATAGGTTACACAATTAAGGAATCAAAATTTATATCCTTAGAATAATAATTAGAATTCACAAAATTGAATGTATAATGTTGTCAGACCACTTAGACCTTGGAATACATGCCCTAATAATGGGGGAGCATCAACACCTTTAGAAAATCCTAATTCAACTGATGAAAAGTCTACATCAAAAGCAAACTTAGCTAACCTTACAATGAATAATTGATGTAGAATTCATAATACAAATGCTCATGCTGAAGTAGATTGTTCACAATTTAAAATTTCTTCAAAAATTTTCCTTCCTGCTACTTATTACAATGAGCATTGTGATTCTCATCCTCCTAAAGGAAATGAATTATTTTTGGTAGGATATGACGCTGCTCTAGTTTTGGAAAGTTATGAATGCTTCAAATTACCTATCGCTATCACAAGTCATGCTCATGAATATGAAGGTGATAATTTGACTATGACTTTGGAAATATATACTTTTCCTTATCGAGTATGTGTAGGTTCATCATGGAAAAATCAGGCCCTTAAGTGGCAAAAAATTTAGAAAAATTAGAGTTAGGCAACTTGACGCAAAAATTTGAAAAATTTATCTAAATTATTTCAAAAATATGTAAGAATATTGAATTTGTAGTAAATTGAATGTAGTTTCTAAAATACTAGGGTTATTTTAAAGAAAAAAAAATCTATTTGGTGAAATTTTAAATTTCAATGCAATAGTACTTCAATTTCAGGGAAAAAATAAGTAGTTGTCTATCTGACCACCATAGCTACAATAAAATAATAATATATTTTTTATAAGATTTTAGATATAAGTAGAGGACTCATGTCCTGATGTGATGCATATCTTTTTGTAATTTTTTTCCAAGTAAATAATTTTATTTCAAATTTAAAAAAATTAAAAAATTGTATGTCTGACCACCTTAACTTGGTCAAACCTTCATAAAATTCATTTTTTTTTCTTTTTAATCCTATAGTATGTGAAGCATAGAATGTGACACATGTTTCATATTCAAAAAATGTGATACCATTTGAAAGTTATAGGTGTTTTTCAATCATCTTATAAATTAGGACTTTAGTCGTAATTCAAATAGAAAAAGAATAATAATTATTTATTAAATTCAAATTAAAGCATAATTTATATTGGTGGAAAGCTGAAAATTTTCTTTAAAAACCCTTTTCATTTCATCAATTTTGGGTAAAAAAAAGTCGTCAGCCCCATGGGTCATCATATCAATTAGATATTGCCACTTTTTGGCCCATCATGATCTTGCACATACCCTATCAGGATAAAAATGAGCCTCAAGAAGAAATTGATGAAATACATGCCTTCCAATAGTATCAGAAGGGACATAATTACAACATGAGGAAAAATGTTAACAGTGGAGGTAGAATCCATGGTCCTTTAACAACATCCATCCTGCCTAATAATTTCCACACTCCACCTGATGCCAAATCAAGTAATAATGCTAGGCTACCCAAGGTGACCTCTCACTAAAATTCATCAAATGTTTCAAAAGGTGAAAAGATAGACTTTGTTGATCAAAAAAATTTGACTAATTATTTAGCAGAAAAAATTAAGAAGGTAAAGATTAGCCTTTCTCGATCAGAACTGCTTAAGATACCTATGATCAAGAAAGATTTCTTAAACACTTTAGAATATTTTCCTAAAGAAAGAAAATTAAAGGACACTCAAGTGAAAGATAGTCAGGCTAAAGAAAAATATAAGAACATTGTTCCCATAGCAGATGAGCAAGTAGCCTTTTACAAAGGAAAATTAGAGTCCCCACCATTTTTGTTCACTTTGAGAATATTTGGTAAGAATCTTCATAACTGCTTAGTAGACTTTAGAGTGTCCACTAATGTGATGTCATTATCCATATGTCAAACATTAGGGTTAACTCCTACAAAATCTTTAAAGAATGTCACTCAACTTGACAAGAAAAAAGTAAACATAGTAGGAGAGTTGACTAACATTCACATGAAATTGGCTTATGATCCTAGAATCCAATATTATATTGGCATTCAAGTCATGGAGATACCTAATAGTTATGGTATGCTTCTAAATAGAGATTGGTCTAAAACATTGAATGTATACATGGCCACTAATTTCTCAGTCCTACAAACTCTTTAAAGAATGTCACTCAATTTGACAAGACAAAAGTAAACATAGTAGGAGAGTTGACTAACATTCACATGAAATTGGCTTATGATCCTAGAATCCAATATTATATTGGCATTCAAGTAGTGGAGATACCTGATACTTATGGTATGCTTCTAAATAGAGATTGGTCTAAAACATTGAATGTATACATGGCTACTAAATTCAGATTAAAAGAGAACCACACATGAAATACATGATCACAAATTATAATTAGAAAAATGAAGTTCTATATATCGATGTAGAACTAGGAGTTGACAAAATACAAAGCTTAGGAGTTAAAATTGAGGAAGTTTTCACTTGTGATGTTAATAAATCTAATGAAATGAATCCTAGAAAAAATGTTTTAATTGAATCTTATTACGATTCTTTTGAAAAAGTGAATAGTCCTTATGATAAATTTTAGAAGAATATTATTGTAAAATCTCAGCAAAGCAGTAAAAATAAAATTTTACTAAAAAGTTTGTTGTTGCAGGATTGGTAGGTTGCATAATGTTGCACATTCAAAACACAACTGTATGATGTTTCTGGAGATAATTCACAAAACTAAAAATTGATACTATCTAGAACATGATAATGTCAAAAGAACTAAAACATACATGTGTAGAAATGAATATCAAAAAATACAGACTGAAAAAGATTTACACAATGATATCAAAGAATGGTAAAATATTGGCTATAGATGATCAAGCTTGGATTCTTAAATTTGATGGATCACAATAAAAACAAGGAATTAAAATTGGAGTCAAATTTATCAACCCACAAAGTAAGTCTTTTCTTTCCACATATTGATTGCAATTTCAATGTACTAACAATGTGGCAGAATACGAATCCCTTATACACGGCTTGATCTTGGCAATCAAGAAGAAATTTAGAATCCTTAAAATGTTTGGTGATTTAGAATTGATAGTTAAACAAGTCAAAAAGCAATATATTTTCCACTATAAAATATTATTCAATTATCAACATAGAGTATGGGATTTTATAGAAGAATTCAATTCATTCAACATTACTCATATCCCTATAAGATTCAATCAGAGAGTCGATGCTCTAGCTACTGCTGCTAGTACTTTAGAACCTTTAGAGACTTCAGATTTGAAATGATTCATAGTTGAATTGGTACAATTACCTTCAATTCTTGATAATTTCACTAACCTGACAAGTATTTGAAGATGATTGGAACATATTAGAATTCATTACTAATTTTGGTATTTTCAAAGCACAAATAATCAAAGAGATAGATCACCCTGATGGAAAAGTTCAAGATGAAGAATTGACACAAGCTAGAGATAATAAAATTCTGAAAGGAATAATTGAGTTAGAACGATTGTTTGATATTTACCAAATAGTTAGACAAAAATATTTACCTCTGTGTGGAGGACTATCTAAGTTATACAATTTGTACACTAAAGAAGATCCTAAGAATGTACTCATAGGGAAGGTTTGTACTGAAGAAGAAAAGAGAAATATTTCTCAGGTACTTAAAGATTACTAGAAAGTCATAGCATGCATATATGAAGAATTGAAGACTTATGACACATCCATAATTACACATACTATACCATTGATGCCTGATAGAAAATCTTTTCGATAGAAGCAACGTCTAGTAAATGCACTCTTAGAGCCTTTAATTCAAAAGGAAGTTCAAAAACTATTATCAACCAAGATAATTTTTCCTATCAAAAATTCTACTTGGGTGGAAAAATTAGTCCATGTAAGGAAGAATAATGGAGATATATGGTTGTGTGTAGATTTTTGAAATCTTAACAAGGCATCTAGTAAAGACAATTATCCACTACCCCCACTTGAAGAAGTGTTACAGATAGTTAACAGTTTGCAAATTATGTCCTTTTTGGATGGATTTTCTAGATATAACCAAGTAATGGTAGTGAGGGAAGATTAGATGAAAACAACTTTCACCATGAAGTGTGGAAATTTCACTTACAAAATGATGTTGTTTGGATTGATAAATGCAGGAGCTACATTCTCGAGAGCCATGGACTATTCTTTTTGAGAATTGATAGAAAAATGCATCATTATTTACATGGATGACCTTATAGTATTTTGTAAAGATAGAAGAGATCACATTCAAGATCTCAGAGCAATACTATAGAAGTATGAAACTTATGGAGTTTCATTAAATCCTAAAAAGTGTGTTTTCAGGGTGACTGAAGGAAAGTTACTGGGACATATCATTTCTGAACATAGTATTTCAATCGACCCAGACAGAGTGAATACATTAGTCAACTTACAACCCTCAAGAAGTAGAAAAGAATTGAAGTCATATTTTGGTAAGATTAATTTTTGGTATGTGTAGGATCATAATGGGCCAAAAAATGGCAATATGATGGGTATGTGTAGGGTATGTGGCTGACAATATTTTTTTACCCAAAATTAATGAAACAAAAAGGGTTTTTAAAGGAGATTCTCAGCTTTCCACCAATATAAATTATGCTTTACTTTGAATTTGATAAATAATTATTATTCATTTCGTATTTGAATTATGACTAAAGTCTTGATTGATAGGCTAATTGAAAAATATCTATAGCTTTCAAGTGGTGTCACTTTTTGAATCCAAAACATGCATCACATTCTATGTTTTGCATACTATAGGATTAAAAATTAATTTCATGATGTTTTGACCAAGTTAAGGGTGAATTACAATTTTTTTTAAAAGTTGTAATAAAAAGTCATAATTAATTATTTACTTGGAAAAATTACAAAAAAATATGCATCACATCGGGACATGAGTCCTCTACTTGTATCTAAAATCTTATAAAAAATAATTATCATTTTATTGTGGTTAGGGTGGTTAGACATACACCTACTTCTTATTTTTTCCCTAAAATTTAAATGCTACTGTATTGAAATTTCAAATGTTCACCAAATAGATATATTTTTTTTAAATAAACCTAGTAGTTCAGTAACTACATTCAATTTTCTATAGATTCTATTATTACATAATTTTGAAATAATATAGATAACTTATTCAAATTCTTACATCAAGTTGCCTAACTTTGATTTTTCTAAATTTTTCACCACTTAAAGGCCTTTTTCTTCCATGATGATCCTGCAAATACCCTTTTGTTCAAAAAATTTATTACAGGATTCACCGAAATAGTGAAGCCACTCAATGATACGCTAAAGAAAGATGTCAAAATAGAGTGGACGAATGAAGCTAAAATTTCCTTTGAGACTATAAAGATTGCAATCACAGAAGCATCGGTATTGGTAAGCCTAGACTATGTTAAACCTTTTTATATTTACTCATTTTATTTGGGTCACACTTGTGCAGCAGTATTAACACAAAAGGGCAAAAATAAAGAAGAAAAACCAATTGCTTTTATGATCACTTCATTCAAGGAAGTAGAGTTGAGATACACATATATTGAGAAACAAGCCTTTGCTTTGGTCAAAGTTGTATGCAAGTTTAGAAATTACATCCTCAAAAGTATAGTCAAAGCCATTGTCCCAAATTAGGCTATCAAAATGTTGCTAAAACAGAGTGAGCTCGGAGAAACGAGAACTAAACAGGTCACCATTTTACAAGAATATGATTTAGACATCATACCCATGAGGTTGGTCTGTGGACAATCTTTGGTTAAATCTATTGCAGAAATAGATCCACAAATATCAAGCCAATAATACACATTCGATGAAAAGGATCAAGAGGATTGGTATTCAAAAATTTAGCATTATTTGCACAGTCCTACTTTCCCTGATCATATATAAAGGAATTAAAGAAGAGCCCTCAAGATAAAATCACAAAGTTACATGATTAAGGGAGAAGCTCTATTCAAAAGAACTAATGAAGTAATATATTTAAAATGTTTAAATAGAACAATAGATGATAGAGTGTTGCAGGAACTACATGATAAATTTGGAATAGCTCATGGAGCACCTTTAGCTACTGCACACCTCATTTTTAGATTGGGCTACTATTGGCCCACAATTTAAAAAGATACTTATGAACATATCAAACATTGTTATACATGTCAAACAACATCACATAAAGGAAGATTCAATGCTCAACCATTACAGCTGGTGGTGGAGATGCATCCCTTTTCACAATGGGGATTAGACTTTATTGGAACCATTAATCCTCCATCTTCCATTGGTCACAAATTCATATTGACTGCTACAGGCTATTGTACTAAATGGATAGAGGCATGCCCTAACAACCAATGCACTATAGATGTGGTCATCAAATTTTTGGAAGAAAACATTATCACTAGGTTTGGAGCACCATATGCATTGGTATGTGATAATGGAACTACTTTTGCTTCATTGAAATTTTCTAATTGGGCATTTGAATGTGGCATAACATTAAAATTCTCATCTAATTATTATCCATAGGGAAACAAATTAGTTGAATCATCAAATAATTTTTTTTTGGATATAATTAGAAAATTGTTTGAAAAGAACCCTAGGGAATGACATTCTTTGTTAAAATTCGCCCTTTGGGCATATTGTACTAGGATGAAAGCTGCATTAGGGAATTCTCCTTATCATTTAGTCTATGGGGTAGATCCTATACTACTAATAAACTTAAAAATCTATACCTGACAGTTTGTACAAGAATATATTGGATTAGATGATCAAACAAAAGCCAGATTGTTGCAATTAATACACATAGATGAGAAATGTACTTGAGCTATAGATCATTTTGTTAAAGATCAATCTATAGTGAAAAGATGTTTTGATAAGTGAGCTAGATTAAATACTTTTAGAATACCTGATTTGGTCTTGTATTGGAAAAAAGCTCATGAATGTAAAGGTGAACATGGTAAGTTTGACAAATTATGGACATGCCCATACCAAATTTCTGAAATATTGGGTGATAGTACTTATCTAGATTGAAGTCTTTGACTAGAAAAAATATCCCATTTCCTATAAATGGGAAGTTCCTAAAGCATTATTTTTAGTCATAAGTAAATAGTTTTTTTGAATTGTAAATAGTTTTTGTACATAGTTTCTTTTTCGTAGATGGTTTTGCTTGTGTTTTTTTTTTCATTTTTTTTGGGTGTTGTGTCAATTGAATTTACAATAATTGAAAACTTTTGAAGGTCTACAAGTCAATAGAACATCAACTCCAGAACTTTAATCTATATTCTGACCAGAAATAGTTTTCCATTTATAAATTGTTTGAGAATTATTCCATTTTATATACTCTGATTAGCATGAATAATTCAGTTGATGTTGAGCTACAAATGGATACATTTAAAATCATTCTACTAAAATTTGGGATAGTATTTTTTTGCATTAATTGAAAAATTAAAAAAATACCTTTGCTATCACTGTAATTCCCAACCTAATAGTAGGCTTCATTGCTTGCAAGTTGATAAAAGAGCTATCATTGCAATATCAAAAGTGAAAAATGAGCTATCATTTCCATATGTAAAAAGAAACAAATCAACTCTATCAGGGCTATGGATGCCTAACTGACAATAGAGATATCTTTGGGGGAATTACGGAGATACCCTTGTTAGGGCTATGGATTCTTGACTTGAGAGAGAGAGGGGGCGGTAGGAGGGAAATAATTGAGAGAGAGAGGGAGAGGGGGTGGGAAGGAGAGACTTGAGAGAGAAGGAGAGATAGATAAATTGGGAGAGAGATAGAGGAAGTGAGAGAGAGAGAGAGAGGGAGTGGGAGAGAGAGAGAGAGAGATGGAGTGTGTGTGTGAGTGAGTGAGAGAGAGAGAGATACCTGCGATAGGGAGAGGGGGTAGGAGGGAGAGAGTTGGTAGAGAGAAAGATAACAACCTAATAGAGGGATATGGAGTGAGAGCGACAAAAACACCAGAGGGGTCTCAAGAGAGGGGGAGTGTGAGAAAGGGGGTTGGAGTGAGATAGATTTATCTAGGTAGGTTGGGAGGGAATGAGACCTGAGAGAGGGGAGTGGAGTGAGAGAAAGTATTCTAGGTAGCATGGGAGGGAGTGAGACCTGAGAGAGAGAGAGACTTTGGAGGGATAAAGAGTTATGGACAATTAGGGTAAGGAAGTAGAGAGCACATGAAAGGTAAGACCCCAACTATCCATCTACGATCATAAACCTCGCACTCTCAACATTATCAAATTGGTTGACCAAAGAGAGGTGAAAGTTAGATTTTTTTCAAAGAAGGTCATTTAGAACTCACCAAATGACACATCACATTTGGCATTTGCAAAATGTGATGTGTCATTTGGTAAGTGCCAAATTTGGCCCTCACAAAATGACTTGCTTTGGATGAGTGAATTGATAGGATTTTCTAAACTTCCTCATAGTTTCATCTACTCTCAGCAGACCACATTTGCACATATTTCAATTAAAATTTATAAAAAAATGTGACGGTGTTAACCTCTCCCTTACCTATCTAAATATATAATTCTTTTTTGTTTTGATTCAGTTAAGGTTTTGCTCCATAACTTCTATTGTAAAGCCTCTATTTTTGGTCAAAAAATGACATGTGCTAGTTTTAGGATAGATTTTTACTCATTCATCAAAAGATGAAACAAATTATTTTTTAAAAAACTATAATCCATTCTACACATGATGAAAAAAAATCAATTTTTGATTAGTTTTAAAAAATATTAGGGGGGAGCACACTTAAATTTTAGGTTTTCAGCATGTGTCCACTTTCAAAATTCATAAAATATTATATATTTATTAAAAAAGTTATCGAAAAGAACAAGGATAAAATACATGGTGTTAGGTAATTTCTCACTATTTGGATTTCGGAAATTCTAAAAAGGTTAATCAAAAAGGGGGGAGCCTTTAGGTGCTACGTGTTGATGGTGGTTTCTACATAGCAATAACTCAGATAAGATACAAGTATCTTATCTCTCTTAAAAGGTAAATCTCTATCAGCAAGCCTCAAAAGATAACCCCAAGGTCTCTAATATCAGGTCTTGACAATGCACAAAAAACTTAGTGATAAATGTGAAAATGTTGGCAATCACAAAGGGACCTTACAAACAAATATTGGATCTTTGAACTTATCAGATCTTGCAGTATGGTGATACTTGAAATCCTAAATCTAACCTGAATGATAAAATAAATAGCAAAAGATAAGGGTTTTAGAGAGATTTCTAAAATTAACACTAATCCTAAGATTAACAATGCAAATGATAAGATACTTGAAATGGACCAATCCCTCAGAAACTAATTCCCACTTGATCTAGATGGATATGCAATCTTACAGAAATAGTGCAATCTTCTAAGACATTAAATATTTTTAGATCATAAAAATTCATCCAAACAATCCTATTGCAATTGAAATGAACAAATATCCACAATTGAACTAAGAAAAATAAATATTAAAGTCCAGGCTAACTTTGCAAAGCAACTAACAGTCAGCTAGCTACGTAAAGTATGGACTAGAGATTGCTACAAACACTTCAAGCATCAAACCATAGACACCATTGAATCATATATAACTCTAAATATAACTTATTCCAATATTTCTCAAGAAATCTCAAAAGATAGAACAAGAACCATACAAGATAAGTCAACACAAGAGAGTTCACCAAGGCACAATGTCTTCAATTTTATTGAATCATCTAATGAAAGAAACTCTAGTGTTATGTGTTACAAAACTTGCTCAAAATGAACTAACCCTTAGCTCTAACTCTTGCTATACTACTTAATTCACTTCAAAGTAAAACTATCTAGCCCTTTCAAATGAGGCACTAACCCTATTTATAGAGATTACATATTATGTCAGCCCAAATAGGGCTGCAAAAAAATTGGCCCCTAGAAAAATTTGGCCAAGAGGAATTCAAAATAAAGTGTGCATTAAATGCATATACTTCATCCAAGTCGGCTTGGGATCTCCAACATAGCTCAGTCCAATGCATGTAAAGAATAAAAAGAAATAATGGGGAAGCACAAATTCTAATGAAGCATTGCATTAACTATTCTCCCCTTTTTCCTTATCTAGCTCCATTCTATCCTACACCATCAAAAATATCTTCTCCAAGTAAGCTATAGGCGGGATAACTAATACTTTAATTTTTCTTTCAATGGACTTAATGTCCTCTCTTGATTGTTTTACAACCTTATCCCAATCCACCTCCATATTTCAATACTTATCCATTACTACAATGTATGTGGCTACATCATCTAACTGATGTTCAGTGACTGGGTCCTCATTGACTGGAGAATATACATCACACCACCATTTTATCAATTTTTCCAAGCTCAGATGTTTTGGCGCAAACCTTTTTCTTCCTGTCATAACTTTGAAGAAAGAAATGCACTTGTTGTAGATCTTAGTTAGGATGTCCTTAATTTTTTTCCCTTGCTTATGCACCTTCTTTAAAACCCTTTTCCTTATTTACAAAACTTCAAACCATTCCCAAGGTTTTGCAGCTTTGGTAGAAGCGAGAATTCCATCACTTGCTAAGTTTTCTTCAATATATTCCATGATGGTTTTAGTCTTCTACAACAAAAGATCCACATCCTCCTTATCTTGAGCTAGTGCATTCTTTAACTACTCGATTGATCTCACAGTGTCTCCACTAGTTGATAGGATATATTTGATGGATTTATCTCCTTTGGCTTGCACTCCCTACAACCAATTCATTGTGGCATGTGTAGTGATTTTCATTTTTCCAACTCAATTATGGTCTCTTGTGGTAGAAAAATTGCAGTAGATGATGAGAAACTGATGGATTGCAAGGGTTTCATCAAATCCTACAGATACCTCTTAATTTTATCATTCTCCTTCTTCAAATCGTGCTTAGCTTGCACCTCTTTCTTTAATCTACTCAAAATAGCAGCATTGGAATCTTCAAATTCTTCAACTTCCTACATCATAGATGTGGGTCCCAAGCTAATAGTTTTTACACTGTAATCTTTACCAGTCACTTCATCTTTATTCTTGTCTCATACAAGAGTGGCAATGTGAATCACCCTATTATTAGCTTCATCTCTCTCAATCTTGGAGATAATCTTATCTTTCTTCTTTTCTTTTCCTGTTCCTATATTTTCCAATAATCCATCCCAATTGGGAGGAGTATCATCTATCATATTTTTTTTTACTCTTGAACTCCTTGTCTAGCCAACTAGGAATGGTGGAATCCGATTGTGCATTACCTTGTCCAACCACATCCTCTTGAACCTTGGATACATCCTCACTCAAATTTTGTTTTTCAAGAATCTTGTCGACCCTATCTTCACTTGCCTTATGATTTTCTTCTTCTTCATGCCCTAGTGAAGGAGTCTTGATTGGAATTTATTCTCTATGTGGAGGCGTATCCTCTTCATTTCTTGCAGGTGAATCCTTATAAGTTACCAACGAAGACTACAATATATTCTTTATTTCTGCCTCTATGCTGTAAAGTTCACCTTGGAATTTTTCTTCTCCTTGACCTTGGTGACCCTCTACATCTTTAGATTCACTTGGCACATTATGAGTTTCATGAGAAAGAGGGACATTATCATGTTCAACGGTAGTAATAGTTGAGGTATCACTTCTCTTTGACACACCATCTTTAGGAGAGGGAGTTCTTGATCTTCTTGTCTACACCTGTGTCTTCTCTCCCAAAATTTCTACACTTACCACTAGTGGTTCAACCTCATCCCCTGCCTTAGAGGATTCCTTCTTTTTATGTGACAATCTCATTATTCTTCTTGTCTTAGGCATAGAAGCACTATCCTCTTTTCCTTCTTTCTCAACTTCATCTTTTGCAGATTTCTCTATCTTTGAAATGTCTTTCCTTTTCTTAGCAATGGGTTTTCTTTTCTTCTCTACCTCTTCTACCTCTTCCACCTGAGCATATTTAATCTTTATCTTGAAAGGAGATCTCACCTTAGCTTTACCTTTAGGATCCTGCTCAGTTGACTCCTCAGAAGTGGAATGAGACTCCAAGTCTCCCATTAGAACATAGGTGCATTGCACACCCTAGCTTTCCAACTCCCACATCTTGTGCTTGAGCCATAACTTAGTATACTTGATCACTGGAGTCATGATCTTCTCTAATTTTTTCTTCTCTTCCTCTAGACAATCTATTTCTCCAACTAATTTATCCTTCACAAATTCATAGTCATGGCCTTGAATCAAATCTCCATCATCTTCAATCTAATATGGAATGGCCTTTATGTTGTACAACCAGACCAAGTTCACTAGTAACCTGGAGAACATTTTTCTAATTTCAAATTCATCATTGTTGTTGCCCTAATAAACCTCTACATCATCCTTATGGTTGTATTCCTTGCTAGTCCTATTTTGTGCCTCACCAATCCTATCAATTCTGGATCTCTTAGAATGGAAAGAGAGACCCAGAGTACTCATTTCTTCCTTAGAAGCATGGGTCAAATTAATAGAGGGGAAAACTTTATTATTGCCTATCCTCAAAGGAAAATCACCACCAAATCCGGTCTTATGTTTTTCCTTCTTGACAATTGCATCAAAATCGCAGATCTTCCTTGTGACCTCTAGAAATATAATATGATTTGTGGGATATCTAGGGAGTCTGTATGGATCCCTCTAACAACCATCGATTCTGATGTATGAAAAGGTAGGGAACTAGATAAAGCAAGATCCAAACCTCTTGATTAATTCCTTGGCATTATCTGAGATCTGAACATGCTTCGTACCTTGCAATAGTCTAGTGATGTACATGGTGAATGCATAATTCACCGTCCTATAATTTGTTCCACCCAAGTGCAATTGTGGGTATACCTCATAAATCACATCTTTCCCAAAAACAACCCTTGTGCTCATCCCTTTGTATGGATGGGACCTTGCAAGTTCATAAACTAAGTAGGAAGTCATTGTGAAGGCCTTTGTCTACAAGAAATTGCACATTTGTTCATGTATCATTCCACTTATAATGTCTACCCAATGGTATTCAATATTCTGCTCCATCCTCACAATGACATGGACCATCCAGTTTTCAAATACTCCTAAACTCTTCAATCCCACCACCCTACTGAGGAGTGTGATAGCATAATAGTATTATTTTTGAACATAGCTCTAAATAGTTGTTTGGGTAACTTGGAGAAGTCATACTTGGGTTTCTCTAATAGGAATTGATGACCTATTGTGATTTGGTGGTGTCTTCATCATAATACTTCTTCGCAATATCCATATCAAAACCCACTACATGAGACCTATCAGACATGTCAAAGGTCTAAGCTATAGACATAGGGTTAATATTTACTACTATTCTTCCTTGAGGACTGAGTATCCTTTGAGTACCTCTGTCATAGTGTCTGGCATATTCAAGCACCAACTCGTAGCATTGAACTTTAGGAGGGAATCCAACTACATGGGCCAACCCTGATTCCAATATCCTTCTAGCCAATAGAGGAAGGTTTTGTGTTGCCATCCTCACCTTGAATTCCTCATAATCCCATAGCCCAACATTTGTATCAGTGACCTCTGACCAGATGGAAGTCAGCTTGCTTTCTAGGATTCTACTCTTTATATCCATTTTAATCCTTTCTACCTCAGAGATAGCAGACCCTTTAGTACTTGGATCCATTACCTTTCCCTTGGTTCTTCCAACAATGGCCTGACTTGATTATTCCTAAATTCAACAAAGAGACCACAATAAAGATCCACCACAATATGAGATTCAAGTTAATCCATCACAATGTGATATATTCATCCTCAAGACAAGTCCCATGATGAAAAAAAACCCTAAAATCTCATAAGAATTACTCCTTTCAAAGTTAAGATTTTTAGTCCTCTCGCGGAATTCGAGCCAGAGAAGAATTTTGGGAAATTCCAGACTAGATGAAATTTAGTGAAACAACCACAAAAATCTTCCAACAATCATTTAATCAACCATCATCAACTAAGAAACAACATGAAACATCTTTAAATAACTCAAATTGATCATATGATGCACAATCATCAGCTAATAACTCATGCTATCTCACAATTCCTCATTTTCAACAAGATTTCAGAGAATTCCCTCAAGGACAAAAATCCACAAAAATGGTAGGAGTTCTCAAAAATTTAGAAAAATGAAGGGCCCAAGAAGTTTCTGTAAAATCCCAAGGAAACGGAATTTCATGAATTCAACATAATTTCCATGTTTTAAGCACATTTTCAGGAAATCGATAAAGCGATGGAAAACCAAAAAATTCCTAAAGTAAGGAAAATTCATGAGATGTTTGAAAACCCAAAATATTTGATTTGATTAGTATTTTTCCTAGATCGATCAAATGATTAAGGAGTTGGGTATTTAGTTTTTGACTCAAGTCGTTTAAAGTGCAAGATAAATAATCTAGGTTTCCAATCGATCTAAATGAGATTCAATCAATATGAGCAATGATTTCAGCAAGGGAAACCCTAAGAAAGCACCATGATAACATAGCTTGGATCCAACTTGCCTTTACATTTCTGCTATCCCTCACACAAATTCTACCACAACCTAATTAAGGCAAGGCAATTATCAAATTGGGCAATGGACAACAAGTTTCACTTTGCCCAGGACATGATTTTATCAAAGGTCTGGGATTTCTAGGTCAAACCTGAGGTCAACATGGGAAAGAATGAAATCAAAATAAGATTAAAACATAGTAATGATCAACTACATTTAATCACATTCAAGCAGAAGGAAAGGATGCATGAGCTATAGGGAAGAGCATCAAACCAAAACTAGAAGCCCTAGCCCTACTACTGGACTCTACCACATCAAAATCCTGACTCAGAGGATACATACACACAAACCCTAAAGCAAATTCAATTTATTCATCAAAAGAGAAGGCAACATGTACATACCATAAGAGCAAATAAATCGAAATAGTAGCAACTAGAGAGAAATGTTGAAGTTCAAGCAAAATGAAAGTGGTGACTAGAAAACTTTACTACAACAATCAATCACAACCTCAAACACACAATCCTGTAGTAGCAAGACAAAACCATGCTCCTCAAATTTCATAACAAGGAAAATGACACAAATTCTCATCATAAATCCCAATTAAATCCAATAAAATCAAACTGCAAGATCGTACAAGAGGCATAAATGCGTTGAAAAGATAGCAAACATAATCCAAAGGCAAGGCAGAGTTTGGGAAAATCTAAACTAGATAGAATTCAATGAAGTCCTATCATTTCTGAAAACAATGAAAAGTATCCTCCGTTGGGTTTTCAAGTCATTTGGAGAATTCTGCCAGGAAGAAATTTTCTTGAAAATAGAGAAAAACCTGTAATATGTCCAAGAACACAAGATTTTCAAAGTGTTTCATCAAAAGGGGAATTTACACGAATAGGATAATCTTTCAGGCACATGCCAAGGCAACCAAATCCTCAAAACCAAAGGGCCAAAACAACAAGAGCGAAAGAAAAAGAGGGTCCCTACTTTCAGCGGGGCGTGTGTGCGAAAATTGCACAACACTATGCTATGGTTTTTTTAATAAAAACAGGACCTATTTTGGCTCCCCCCCTTTTTGAGACCCTTAATCTTCATTAATTTCAAAAAGATTTAGTATCTTAGAAATTATACTTGGAGAACTTCAACTTTGTTCTTACTACATCTTGAAATTTTGAGAGTAACTATCTTCATTTTCTTGTGTAAATTAGATTTTGCTGATTTCAAAAAAAAAGTGGCATCTTAAGAGAGAAAATTGTGTCACAAATCCATGCAGTTACGCATATGCATAATGTCTTCCTTAAGTTACACATATAGTTAAAAATACAAACACATTTACACATTTAACCCACCATAGACACAATTGCATTTTCCCAAAACTTCACTCTTAGATTTTGAAGCTTTTCCCAAATTCACAAGACTCATATCTATTTCTGGAACCCTAACTTTGATAGACTTTCCTTGATTTTCAACATCAATATTTACACCTCAAAGAATATTTTTAGAAAAAAAAAAATGATATAGCCACAAGCTCTCCTCCCAACCATTGGATTGAAATTCAATCCACCCCTAAGCTCTAAGGGCCGCATAGGTCTCCTACAACTTACTTTACACATGGCTTACATTTCCAAAATTGACACAAATCAACCATTCATTCACATAACTTGAAAATGCTTAACTTTAACATATAAAATGGCTATTCATGTGCCACATAACATGGTGGAACTCTTTCAGCTACCACTCATGGGTTGAAGTTTGCTCAATCTAAAGGATTTAGGAAGGTATGGTTAGAGGGGGGTTCTATAAACATTAATAAATTACCTAAAGCAAACCACACCCCCATCATGAATTGTTGAATCTCTCATCTTAGATGTAGTGGAATTTTTGAATTCATTTGATGAATGTTACATCTCACATATATTTAGATAGGGTAATGATTTAGATGATGTTTTTTCTAACATTAGCGTTAGAGAACATAGGATATGGGAAGGAGATGATCTCCTTCCCATCAACACCCTTGTTTGTCATAATAATGATTTTCAAAAATGCTAACGAAGGGGTTTGTTTCATCATTACCTTTTTCCACATGAGCCTATTCACATGGTGGGTTACTTCTTGGTGTGACTCTGATTTGGATTTTTCCTTGCTTTTTGTTGATTTTAAAATCATGTAAGGGGTAGCCTTCAGGAATCATTATTACATTCTACCACCTTACCATTTCCACATGGATTGTTGGTTGCTCTATAGCCTTTTTCTTAAGGTTTCTTCTCATTTTTTTCAAGTTTCTCAAGATTATAGGGTTTGCAGTGTCTTTGATCATGGGTAGAGAACAGAAAAAATCCAAGCATTTCTCTTGTGATACTTTGAAATCCAATGTCAAAGTTTGGGAATGACTATAGATGGAAGGGATTACACCTTATATTGAGAGACTTCATGGGCATGATCCGAAGGTGACAAAGACTTTTGTTAAGGGCTGACATATCGGGGTTTTAAAGATGGGTGGGAATAAATATGACATAATTGAGGACCTTATTGCTGGTATCAAATGCCTTTCTATTGAGGGTAGGAAAGTTTATAGAGACAAGGAGTCAAATGATCCACTGGAGATCTTATTTAAGGAAGATAAAGACATAAATTGGAGAAGGCTAAATGTGGGGGCTACTATCGTAGCTCAATTAAGGCTATTTTGGGGGACATCACTAAAGAACTCATGGGGTACATAACTCTTGATGGATGGTTCTTTGTCTTCTCTAGTTATCATTTTGATCTTCTTAACCATTTTAGGCACAAAAAAGGTCTCTTTTCCTTTCTATTTACTAGCGTCTTTGGAATGTGGAATTAAGCATCATAGGTGCAATCCTAAGAACTTTGTTCTTCATGTTGGCCTTATCCTCCTTGTTTTGGACTACTCTAAGTCCTATGTTATTCCTAATCACCCTAAGAAGGTTCCTAAGGGTAGGCAGAACAAGACAGATTTTGAGTATGAGACTGGGTCTAATGCTGATGAATATTATGAACCTGACTCGAAAGCCTCAATTGAAGTGTACTCGAAGCCTCTTGTTCCTTTAAAGAGTGGTAAGAAAGAAAAAGGAACCCCTATCCCTACAGATTATGAAACTAAAAGTGAAGAGGTGGCAGGTGATAATGCCATTGGATGCAAAATTGGGAAGGGTGAGTCATCTTCCTTGAAGAAAGGAAAGAAATTTGATGTTGGGGAGAAGATCGGGAAGCCTTGTGTGTTTGGGTCTAGGAGAAAGAAGGGCTTGAAGGGTGGAAGAATCCAAAAGATGGATAAGTATAATAATAGTCTTGTCCATGAGGAGTCTATTGGTGTAAAGTCACCTCTAAATGTTGCTGGTGGGAAGGATAATATGGGTATGTAAGATTAGGGTTTGAAGGAAAATAATAAAGGGAGGAGTGTTGCTAAAGAAATTGAAAGATCTCTTCACAAAATAAAGAAGCCAGTTTCTAGTAAAAAATAGAAAGAGGTTATTGAAAGCAAAAATATGAGAAGGGACTCCTTGGAGGATGGGTTGGATGCAATGGATTCTTTCAACTTCAACGAAGAGGATCTTTCTAATGTGTTGGGATTGGCAAAAGAGGGTTCCATCTCTCTATTTAGGCTGTTTAAATGGGCTTTCCATGAATCATATCTTACTAATGTGAAGGTCTATGGGGTGGTTAGTAAAGTAGGGGAGTCTTTTAACCCTTTAGATTCCTCTTTACAAGATCAAATTAATCATCTTTTTGATGTTTTAAAAATTGTTATTGATGAGATGTTAAATCTAAAGAAATTTTTTGAAATTATAATTATGGCTCTTGAAGAGAAAATTGAACGAGTTAATATGAAATTGGACAAGGTTGTGGATGCCAAAAATTCTTTTATGAGGAATGAAGCTAAGGGTTTGACCATCCTCAATGAGAAGGTGAGGCAGTGGATGGAGAAAGCCTTGGGTGGTATGGATGCTACTAGGAATGATGCTAGTAAGTTAAGTATTCTGATTAAAGAGGTAAGTTAAAAGGGTCCTTGTACTCGAACCCACAATAAAACTAAGCTGAAAGATAGGATACCTTCCAAATAGATCACTAAGGTGATGGAAGTGCATCAGAAGATAATCGATAGTGATATGGAGGCTGCCGATATTTTAAAGAATTTGTAGTTGTTATTTCTACTCCTCTTTTTTGGAAAAAAAATTTCTTATGGTTTGCTTCTTTTTGGTTGCTTTCTAATATTTGTGCTTATCTTTTTAAGTAGATCTCCTTTTTGTAAAGGGTTTTGGGGCCTGTTCAAAACTTGTTTTACCTCTAATAAAAAAAATGGTGGAAATCTTACCTAAAACAAACACCCACACACACATCACCATCACAAATGATTTAACATAAATTTCAATAAAAAATACACATTTTAACAAGAATCAACAAGGATATACATAAACCAATGAACACTCTACAATTCACTTACATGTCAACAAAACTCAAACCAAATAGGTTACATCTTACCAAGAGATTTTCTAACCCAAATATGGAAGAATCCCTCACTTTCTCCAATCCTTTACCTCCATTCTTCCTCACCCATCATTTCCTTTTCTCCATCAAGAACTCTCCTCCCAAATGAGGAAGGAAAAGAGCAACCAATAAGAAAAAAGAGAGAAGCCAAGGAAAAAGAGAGAAGTCCCTTCTCCTCACAAAGAGAAAGAATAAATAAAAGGAAAAAGACAACCAACTCCCGATAACTTCCCAACCACCCAACCAACTCTAATTTTCGTCACTTTTCATAAGTGGGTAATTAAAGTGGGCTTTAGACTTCATTTAAGGGGTTTTATGGAATAGAAAGACCCCTAACCCATAGACCTACCACCTAGGAAACTTTAAAAAAATTAAAAACACATAAAGACTTCATAAAACAAAAAATAAGTAATCACATTGAAAGGTGACTCAAGGGTCTAATAAAACAAACTCTCACACATGCACAACCCTTACAGGATGAGGTTTAAACACATATCCTAAAATTTCACAAGAAAAAATAAAGGAAGTAGCTATACGATCCATTGATCAACATTAGTTGATTTTAACCTATTTACTCAACCAAGAAAACCTATCAATATTACTCATGAATAATTAATTGAAACAATAGAATATGAAAGATAATATTCAGAGAATAGTAATCACTAGAAAATTAAACCCACTAATCTAACAAGTAACATATAATTTAACTCTCCCTACTTGCATAATACTCATTTTTGGAGTTAAACAACAATTAACCATACTATTTATTATCAAAATACCAACTTATATCAATAATATATTTTCCTATAATTAATTCCACTACAAGTAACTAGCAATTGCACCTTGGTGTGCAATGGTTATGTTGAACAAGTGTGGAAGGTCAATTTGAAAAATAGTTCTATTTTTCTTTCATTTGTGCAATAAAGGTTTTATTGGACAAGTGATATGCATCCATTTATAAGGATCAAAAGAATATTGAAAAAAAACCTTTGAATCAAGAAAATAATCAAGCTCCTTTACCATAAATATCTACATGCATGGTTCCATTTTTTTGGCATTACTATTTTGTCATTATAAGTTTTTGTTTTTAGATCTATCAATATTGGTACACAATTTAAATTTTTAGAGAAATTTGTTAAATTAATTGTCAAATGTTATGCAATCAACAACATTATCCAAGAGGAGTTAAACTAAAGATCAAAAAATTATTCAAAATGCAGCATGCCAAAAGATGAAAAAATGTCTCATGCAGTGACTTTCTAAAAAAAGACTATTTGAGCTGATTTGTATCCTAAAAAAAAGAAACAGGGATAGGGTAATGCCCATCTATCAAAAAAATTAAGAAAATGTACTTTACCTTTTTTCACATGAAGCTAGAATGTTGACAAAATTTATGAGATTTGGTTTTACATATGTGAATTGCATTTCCTTGGAAGTTGGTAGAATTTTATTAACAAAATCATATTGTGCAATTATGGACATTTTTTTGAGGTTTTATGTCAAAATTTTGAAATCCCTAATTCTTTTCAAAATTTGATTTCTTGCTTTAGATTATTGGTGAGGAATTTTGTGAGATTTATGGTAAATTATTATTTACCAATTGAAATAAATAATTAAAATTTTGAAAATTGACCACATTAACAACTTGTTTTTGGGGAAGGAGTTGATTGGAAGGGTAAATTTCCTTTGTTGCAGCTGTTGCTTGGTCCATTTTGAGTCAAAATTAGGGGAAACGGGTCAATATTATCATTCAAACCAAACTGAAGTTAAATAGGATGAGCTCAAATGGTAATTCATGGAGATTGCATAGTGCAAGCTTATATTGAGATTCTTATGAGACACGCCACATACTTAAATGTACAAATTTTGAAAATTTAATTAGGGTAAACTTCCACAAGATATTATTTGTATAAAATAGTGAGTGGATGTGGGTGAGCCCAGTTAGAATGAGGAAGAACAATTTGTTGATAATCAAGGTGAAGAAAGCTTGCAATATGAACTTAAATGAGTGAATGAAAATCTGAAATTTGTAGATTAACCTTTAGCCTTAGTGTGAAGAAATAATGAGAGAGAGATAGAAAAAACCATAACACATGCAACAACAAATTTACATGGAGAAACCCCGAAGGGGAAAAACTCCACCACCGAAAGAGAGGCAAGTATATTACTGATAATATCAAATATTACATGAAGAAATAGACTTCTCTTATCATTCCCTACAAATCAAACAACACCCTATTACCCTACAAAAATGAATTGAATAACTCTAGCTCAAGGCCCCAATTTAAAGAGATTTGTGAGGATGAAAACCACCATGATTTCACCAAACAATAGGCAGAAATACCACCTATAAAAACCCATGCCTCCCTCCTTGAAATGGTAAGAAAATACCAAAAATAGCCTCTTACAGATGCTCTTATAACTGTCATAAGGCATCTTTCATGCATGGGCGCCTGGGGTTCAAAAATAGCATATTATGTCATAGGAATCTGTCATACTATCATAGCATCTTATGAAAATTGTAATGCATGTCATAGATTCTCTTACAATGCCCTATTTTGACCCAACAACTTTAGTTTAGAAGATTCCAAGGTGGGATGCCTAGCAATTTTGTCCTTTTCCAAAAGGACAAATGGTAACGGTAACATTGCATTTACATTGTCTCTTTGACCACTGTTGGTCAAGCAGTTTCACCTCTTCTGGGTAAATGTACAAAACACTTTAGGAGAATAATAAATTAAATGATTTACAAGGTTGATGACACCTAAATCCTAACACAATTCCTAGGTGAGTTTGATAGAAGAGACATCATTCAATGGTGACAAGTGAATAAGATAGTAGATATTATATGTGGTGTAGCCCAACAAATGATGATAGGTATACGTTCCTAGGTGAATTTTTCGAAGGATATATCCTCCAATCATGGAAAGAAAATTGAATTATATTTGGAAATCCTAGTAGGAAAGTTTAAATATAAGTCCCTGGTTAAATTTAATTGAAGCTATAAACCTTCAACAAAGGAAATTAAATTAGATGTGGCATACTCATGTGACAAAGCCAAAAACAAGTCCTGCAAGAATTTACATATCTCCTAGTTCTTATCTCTCAATTAAAAAGTTCTAGACAATGTAGGTTTAATCTTCTTATGATTCAATGCATTTGGTATAGATGTACAATTAACTTTAGCTAGCAATGTTGATTGCAAGTGGAGAATTCTTATTAATAGAAAAACTATTAATTAAAGTACCATGTATGTTTTTTTTTGGTGAAAATACAATGATATAGCAATAAATGAAAGAACTAAGAAACCAACCATGCAACAACTCTCATCTTGATATACTTTACCATTGGAATGATTTAGCTTTGAATTCATTTGACCACTAGTCCTATTCAAGATTCTATGGAAGAGGGAGAGAAAGGGACAAATGGCTCAAATGACCACTAGCCATTTATGTGGCCATCATAAATGGATCAAATAATTAGCTACAAATATGTGCCATCCCATGAATGGACACATTATTGAATGGGGGAATTTCCTTCTTTTAATTGCATGTTGATCTTTCACACTACTATCTTTAACCTACAAGTGTGCACAATTTAACTTTTTTGTATCAATGCCTTATTATTACCATCTTGATTCAACATGATGATTCATGTTTTAAAAAAATAATTTTAACTTCATATTCAGTGAGAAAAAAAGGGCATATCAAATATTAATATTATATTATTATTTGCATATTACTTATTATAACTCTATTGTGTTATATATAATATTTTATTATTTACTATATTTATATTAAAATTCTTGAATGCCCAAATCATTACGTTAATATACCCTATGCACTCGATACTATAGCCTACTCCTCCATCAATCATTTTTGCAATTACCTATAAAAATAGAGCAAGAAAATCATCATTATTTTTATGTTTGGATATAACAAAAGGGATGAGATCCCTAGGAAAGCAAAAAAAAAATAGAGAAATTATCTTCTTGAAATAAGTAAATTTGAAAAATAGAAATATCATACATAGAAAAGAGCATTCACCTATTAAACCCCATAAGCTGAAATAGGTTAAGAAAATGCTATAAGAACAAAAGGGAAAGGAGAGTTAAACAAACTTGTTGAAGAGGTTTTTGATAAGATTTTAAGATTATAAATTCCATTATTCCAAACTCTTTTGCTTAAGAAAAGAAACACTGTAAACATTAGCTATATGTCCTATTTAAAATTCACCCCCTTCAAGCCATAATTGCACAATACATTAATCTCTAAATAAGATTCTATTGAGTATGAATGCCTCAAACAAATGTTGCGTCATGACTATGATTATGGTTATGGTCATGGTGAATCTCATGATCATGATCATGGTTGTGATTATAGATATGATTGTGATTGTGCTCATAGCCACAACTTTGCAAATACCATGATCAATATGATGATTGTGAAGATTATTTGCATTCCCATTCACATATGAGTCATTGTAACAAAGTTGGAATTGTAACTATCAACAACCTATAACTATAACTATAGCTCCCAATAGAACCAACATAAAATGGGGAAAATAAACTACATTTTCAAACTTTAATCACAAACTTATCACCTGAGTTGTCACTTCCATCCCCTATATAGACGATCATTCCTATCATCTATATCAAATTTCATGGTGATCCTTTTAGCTATAGTTGCATATGCTTTGTCCAGAAGAGGAGATGAGTGAAGCATAGGCTTCTAGAGGGCCTAAAATTGAAAGTTACAGTTTCTCCCTCCACTAACCCTAATTTATTAGGTTTTTAATGTTTCCAAACTAATCAATCATCAAGAAGAGCCTTTTCTCCAACTATCTGAAAGAGGAAATAAATAATACCCCCCTCAATTCAGCTACAAGAATGGATTGGTCCTATATTGGTTGAGTTTTTGACATCATATTCTCCTTGAGCCCACCCCTATACCCCTATACATTGGATGAAAAGAAAAAGGGTCCAATTTTTTGGATTGTAAATGGGTTTGCAATAATTAAATTGCTAAAAATAAGGAAAAATAGAGCACATAAATATGCAAAAGATTCCTATGAGGCCTACCATTTGATACACCATTTGGCTATCTTTTGATTTGATCATGTTGATACTCTATGTGTTTTGGACTATTTTGGATGATCGTAGACACTTGATGTTATGCGTGTTTTACACTTATGATGTTATGATGATTATATGCACATTATGTTTCCTTTATTGATATGCTCACATGATCTGGTTATCATTATTGAAATGGACAATTGTTTTAAAATGAGATGGAATTGATAGGATGCTAAATTTAATCTAGTGATGATGTGATTTCCTTATTATGCCATGACTATATATGAATTGATAGAATATGTTATTGCTAGAGGAAGAATGATTATAGATATTTAATTTATTGATTCAGAGTTAGATTGTGTTAAATATAGGCATATGGATTTATGATTTAATTATTTATTATCATGCATTGGATATTTTGACATGTGGACATTGAGTGTGCAGGTACACACCCATGGCAAATGGGATTGGAGGTAACCAAGGGTACCCAATTGTGTCAACCAATTGAAGCTACTATGGTTCATTTGGAGAATGGACCATAGCCTCTTTGTGTTGTATTTTATTTGTGATTAAAAATATTTAATGTTGAATCTTGAGATTATGTTTTTAAGGTCAATCAAACTTTTGTTGAGGGTTTTGGGGCATGTTGGAATTATTTTATTATGTTTAAATTTAAATTTATTTTGAAGTTTTCAAAGGTTTAATTAGTCCTTAAATTGGGTTAACTGGCCCTTAATTAACCCCTAGGATGGTCACCTATGGGTTAGGGGTCAAATCAAACCCATAACTTGTCAAAATTGCAAGTTGTGACCCTTCTTAATTAGCCATTAAGAAGGGTGACGGATTTTGGGGATGGTATTTGAGTGTTGGCTCCAAAATCTCATTTATGAGATTTGAAAACCTTGTTGAGTGTTGAACACTCTTTGGCCTTCCACTTCCCCAAGAGAACTTGTGGGAAGGTGTGTCCATAGGAGTGAATAGGAGATTGACATATGTCACTCTCTCCTTCAAGGGTTTCCAACCCTAAACTCCTATTTTAATCCTTTGGAAAGCCAAAAGAAGGGGTTCTTCTTCCTTTTCTTTTTTTGGTTCTTGGATTGCTTGGGAGAAGGAAAATCTTGCTTGGTCTTGGAGGAGTAGAGATTTGGAGCTCATCTTCAACCCTCCCTCATTGTTGGCTTGGACTTGAGGTAGGCTCCATTCTATCTTTATGTATGTTTTTCTTTTCTTTTATCTCCTTGTATGGAAGTGTGAGAACATGGGTTATATGGGTTATCCATTTATGTGCCTTTACATTTTTTTTTGTGTCAGTTTGGGTTGTATAGGATAAACTCACCCAATGTGGGAAGAGAATCCATGTGTGGGATAGGAATGTGTAGGAACCTCTATGGGGAGATTGTTCCTCCTTTGAAAAGGAGAGGCATATAAAAAGGGTATGAGTACCCAAATTTGTTTCATGATAGTATGGTGTTTTGGGAAGATTCTTGTATGAAGTATGTATGATATGAAGAGCTTTATTGAATGGGTAGATTGGAGAAAAAGAAAGATTGTGTTATTGGTTATTTCTACTTGCTAATAGGTCTCCCCATATGGAAGTGATGTCCACCTCTATCCCCATCATTGGGTTCTTAAAGAATCCCTATGTAAATGTGTAAATCTTGGTTGGAAGTATTTTTGTTGAATATTGTGGTTGGAATCAGATTATTTTCTTTATTGTTGTGTGTGCTAGGTAGCTTGGTTACCTCCTAGCTCGGGGGGTGGTTGGTTTTCCAACCCAAGGTTGGGAGGTGAGCACACCCGAATGGCCATGAAAAGAAGTTGTCTCAGGTTTTTTCTTGCAGATTTTTAAAAAAATCAGATTTGCAGTTGCATACAAGGGGTTCAAAGGAAATATATAGTTTCAATGTCAATCATATTGTACCTTGTGGATAGGCATTTTTGAAAACATGTAAAATAGTGTAAAATTTGAGAGAACTTGTTCTTCTTTATGATCTGTGTATATGAAGAGAAAATGTAATAAGTTCAATCCTCCTTCTTGTGTTAATGGTTAATGTATTAATGTAAAAGAAGGACTTGATTTTCTGCATTATTGTTTCCTATTTAAAAAAGAGAGGAAAAGATGTGTCAAATTAGTATATTTTTGCAATGAAATAGAACTCCCTTGTAAAAGAGTTTCTTTCTGAAATAGTTACCTGTTGGAACTATGTTGAAGAAGAATATAATACATTTCCCTTCCATGTGTGATGTAGCTTGTAATAAAAAAAAATTAAAAAAATGGTTGTTTGAAGCTATGTTAATGAACTGGTTTGTGTGAGGCTTTAAATCTGAAAGTAAAGATAAAAAAATAAATAAATAAAAGAATTTTTTGTAAGTAGTTTGGGAAGAATTTTTCTACAGTATGTAAAGGGTAGTTACCTTAAAAATTTTGTGTGAATCAATAGAGGCCTAATTGTCTGTAAGGGAAGTGAAGATCATTTTGTTTTCAAATCTTTGCAACTTACTATAAATTTAGGGAGGAATAAACTTACACATACCTATTTATAAATGGGTAGCTTTAGATTGGAAAAGCTTTTACCTTTTGTTTTCTATGACTAAATGTGCTATGAAAAGAATATTGGTTGTTTCAAGAAACATATAGTATTTCTTATAAGACTAGACCAAACCATTAGAGAATGAATGATGTAGGATATAAATAACCGTACCATGAACATAGCCATGAAACTAAATAGTGAGGTATGCTTTGTTGAAAAATGGGATTAAAACCTGAAATTGTTACTGTAGACTCCCTACACATTCATACACTATTATTCTGCTCGATTAAAAGGAACAAAGAAAAACAAAAAAAATAAATTGGATTCTCTTTTTAGTGTGCCTTGTTGTAGTTAAATCTTCAGGAATGGTTGTAGAGATGTGGTCTAGAAACAATAGCAATACCTTTATTCTAGAAATTTTGTGGAGCCGTAACTCTATGTGCGTATATAGACCTGTAGCAAGCAAACAAAAAAAGAGGTTTAAGTTAAAATTAATATAAAGGAAAATAGCCGGAAGGCAAATGAAAACGGTGTGAATGTTGCCCCTCTAGATGGTAATGACCCTAGTGCTGAAGTTGTGGCTCCATGGAGGAGGCAGTGGTCTCCTCCCTATAGCCACCTCCTCTATGACCTGTTGAAAATCACATTATTTCATGGTAGCTATGTAGCACAGGCAGTAATCTTGGAGGCTGTAGCAAGAAAAATAAATTATGACTACAGTAGTTTCTCCCTTCCCGATGGTCATCCATCTTAGGTCACACATTTTAATTATAGTTAATATTAAATGCCTATCATCTCATTTGAAGTGGATGTGGAATCAAGGCAAATCCATTTCATAATTTAACTTGTCTTTAAAGCTGGCGTGCCCCTACCTTGCATAGGAGTTGGTAGCATGTCATTTATCTTAGCACTAAAATCATCATTTAATGCCAATCTTGAAAGAAGGATATATATATATATATATATATATATATATATATATATATATAATGGCAATAATAAAGACCAACTACCAATAGTATAGGCTTGGCTAGCTAATATACCCTCTAGCACAATTTTAACACATCAGTCCCTCCTTTAAGATTACCAACTGACCCTTAATGATCATTGTGTTTGGGCACCAAAAGTCAAGCAGTCTATCTCGCTGAATCGTACAAGATAGTCCTCCCAGTAGGGTGAATTAGGGTGGCACTATAAGTAAATTTATTTTACTTACTTTTATCCCTCATCTCCTTTAGGCAGTAGGCGAAACGTAACCAAGCGGTGGTAAAGGATAAATTCAATTATTTAATATTTATAATAATATCAACAGTGAAGGATAATGAAAAATAATAGACTTAGTGCTAGCTTTATTATTTATTTATTTTTATCTTTTTTTTTACTTATTGTAACGCTTTTACCGGCGTGGCAGAATGGTAACGGTTACCTTTTCTTATTTACGTATTTATAAGTTCTTTTGGAAAATGAGTTTTCACACTTTACTCCCCCTTGTAAATAGCATCTTTTAAATATAAACTCTTATCTAGTTTTTCACGGGATAGCTCGTAAGGGAGAATTAATATTAACATGTAATAAGAATCTAATTCATGAAATCAATGGAATAGTTTTCCATTAGTTTGAAAGTATGGGCCTTGAATAAGAAAAGTTATGTTTATTTTCTTTAAAAGAAAAAAAAAATCATAATATAAGCAATAATTCTTAATTTTAGAAATGTTTTATTATATGTACTTCTCCTTTAAGAAGCATTTATAATTACATATTTTAAGACTAATTGAATTATATATATAATTTTTCTTTTAAGTATTGTTTATTAAAGATAATTTAAATTATAATTTTAAGATGAGTTTAGTTATATTTATAATAATTGTTTTTATGAGGATTATTTATCACACTAATATTAATGTAATTAATCATGTATTAAGTAATAATATTATTATTGTTTGATGAATAAAGAATAGCAATATTATAAAAGATTTATTATTGATTTTAATAGTATTAGTGAAAACTCTAATATTTAACACTAGTATTAAGAGGATATTAATGATTAATCTTTTATGAATAATTATAAATGATAAGAACATTAGTATTTCTATTTTCTTTTTATGGATTTAATTTTACACGTGTTCATGCAAATGTTAGTATATATATATATAGTAAATCCATTTAGCAAAAACTCCATGGTCATCTTGGGTGAATTTCAATATTACTAGAAATTACCATTGTAAATAAGATGGGGAATAAATATTTTTAGTAACCAATTAAATATAGGTAGTGTAATATTTAACAGTAGGAAAATTAAATAAATAAAATTAAAAATAATATAATAAAGTAGTATAGCATGGATAAAGATTATAATTGGCCATATGAAATCAACAATGTAATTATGATAGTGGAGATTTATTAGTTGTAAAATAATTACTGATATTAAATCAATACCAAAGAATAATATGCACAATCATAATAATAATGATAATGATGGTTCTTTGAATAATTCCCTATATCATTCTTTTCATTTTGTTAAGGTTGCACGCAATGGAATTTACGCTCCTAAATTTGTTTCCTTCCCTAACCCCACCTTCGAGGGACATGTCGATGGTGATGTTGTACAAGCATCCCTTGATGCATGCAGTATGCAACCATACATGTGCATGGTTATCGAATGTTAGTGCTTGAGCTTGCACTTTGTAACATTATTCAAAAAAAAAAATGATAGTTGTGTTTTTGCCCTTCATGCAAAAATTTAGGCATGACACTTCCCTAGCCCATCTTTCCCACCCACCCTCCTAGTGATAAATGATATTGTTTCATCTATTTGATGGATGTCCATACCCTATTCCAAAGGTTTGATTTTGGCATAGGCATGGAGGATACAAGCGAAGGTTGTGGAATTTGGATTTATACCTGTCAATTGCATTTTCTTGCAATTTTCTAAAGCCTTTTCAACAAATCCATTTTGTACATATCCTTCAATCATTGTAGTCCATGAGATGACATATTTTTCAATTATTCTATCAAAAAGTTCATGTGCCTTGTTAATGCTTCCACTTTTTGCATGAATGTCTATTGGGGCAATTGTGACTACAATATTTGATAAAATTCCTCTATTCTTTATGCTTAGATGGATGTCCATACCACTCTAAAGCTCTCATTTTGGCATGGGTAGGGAAGATGCTAGAAAAGGTTGTGGAATTTGGCTTTAAAATTGAAAATTGCATTTTCTTGGAAATTTATAAAGGCTTTTTAATAAATCCATTTTGTGGATATCCTACAATCATTATAGTTGAGGAGACCACATCTCTTTTGGGCACCTTGTCAAACACTTCACACACCTTGTTTTTGCTTCCACATTTTGCATACATGTCTACCAGGGCAATTGTAACTACAACATCTAACAAAATTCCTCTATCCTTTATGCTTTGATGGATGTCCATAGCCTATTCCAAAGCCCCCATTTTTGCACAGCTAGGAAGAATGGTAGAAAAGGTTGTGGAGTCAATCAGAATGATGCACTAATGAAAAAATTAGTTATGACACAATTATACCAAATCATAATATTAGTTAAACTATGGCATACATTACCTCATATTGAATCCTTCTTTGTGTATTATTTCATGCAAATAAAATTCATAAAATTAAAAATAGATAATTTACACCAAGTAGTGAATAGTATCTTACTTGATAAGCCACAAGGACCTGAGATCCATGGTTGGGTAGTATAGTGAGACAAGTTACAAATAGATTCCCTACACAAAACCAAAGCATTTGACAGAAACATTGAAATCATTGAAAACAAAAAAATTAACGATAGAGAAAACAAATCTCTATGTACCCTCATTGCCTCCAAATCAACACTCCCATTGTTGTTAACATTAGCAGATAGAAGATGAGGATTTCTCATTGTGTATTTGTGTATTCGTGCTTAGATCAAGAAAATTGAGAAAGGTAAAATTTCTCCACGACTTCACCATGATATATGCTAAGTCTTCTTGGCTATGACCTAACATAGATAGGCAACATTAAATTTTAACTTTTGAGATGAATGGATTAGATCATTCTGATCATATTGAATCCCATCTAAACCATTGCATGTCATTGATGGTGTCAAGTTAGTCAAAAAAACTTCAAATAGGATACACCTTCAGCGTAAATTATTGAATATAAATCATTACCATTATACTCACACCTACTCACACCTAAAATCATGTAATTCACATAATATATGTAATAATATTACCAATAATTGAACATCTTGATCATTGCATACCTATGTAGAAAAGTAATATAAATCCTCTAGCTATCACATGAAATTACAACAACCATTTAGATAAGATTAGTTAGCTAACAATCAAAATATGAGCATCTTTGATGTATAGGAACAATCATCACTAATTGAACATAAAAAAATATAAAATATAGGACGTAAACCATCAATAAGTAATGGGATCAATAAGACCATAAGAGATGGGATCTTACACTTACCCCCCCCTTAGGATTGGACTTCCTCCTCGAAGTCCCTAAAATATCACTTATAATATCACTTGTCAATAATATCTTTATAAAAAAATCCAAGTATGAAAATAATAATTTTTATCTTCCAAAGTATTCTAAAATATTAAGAAACTTTATAATTTAACTATTTACTCAAAAGATTATCCATCTATGTCACACAACAATATTATAGATGTCAATTTCACATTACTTCACCTATCACTTATAAGGTTATTAAGCACTACACTATAAACATATATGTTCACTTCAATCATCATTTCTTTGAAAAATAGGTCAATCATTTCACAACAATATATTCAATTTACATTTTAATAAATCATTCATTTTGTAATAGCCCTCATGTTGTTTGGACTTGATACTTCAGTGGTTTTGATTGATTCTTTGTGACTGTGATTGTTATTAATTATTGTTTGGTGTGTGTGGATGCATAGCTTAGTTGATTGCTACTTTTGACATTATTATTATTATGATAATTTATGATACTTTGTGTGGTGTTAGATTATTTGATTATGCAATGGTTTTTCCTTTGTATTATATATGTCGATGTTATGATTCTATGATGATGTTAATTGGATTCAGTATTATATTATGATGCAGTAGATAAGTAATTATGTTATCATATGATCAGTTAGTTTAGAAATGTTATTTCATATTTGATATTGTAATTGTTAGTATAGCTTAGGTGAGAGGATAGTGTAGCACCACTCATTTACAAGTGCCTTGCTACGCTACAATTCCTTCTCACGATATGATATTTTTGATTATATATACATGTGTTACTTGATGTTTATTTGGATGCAGGATTTGTAGGAATAAGTACCGATTCCACCTACTTCGGCAGGATAGGGCAAGCATTAAATTAACCCAATGGGTAAAATGTTGTAAAAAGGGAGTCGATTTGGAAGTATCCCCATCCTAAGTCCATCGTCCTCTTGTGAGTTGTTGTGTCATGACTGAGGTTTTGTCCTTGTCGTTGTGTAGTTTAATTGTTGAGTAATTATTTTATTTATGGTTAGTGTTTATTTAATTAATATTATTTTATAAGATAATTAATTAATGTTGTCTTGTTACTTGATTTAATGGTGAGTTAGTAAAATGTTAAATTTAAATATATTTTAAATTAAAAAGGTTATTTAATTAATTAAAGTGTAAGAAATTAAATTAAATTAATATTGATGAGGATAATTAAATATTATCTTTTTATTAATATTAAATTAGAAAATCTTGTGTGGATAATTTCTTGAGAAAATAAATTATTTTTAATTAAAATTGTAGATAAGTGTGTGCTTTTAAAAGCAGAAAAAGGACCAATGAGAAAGGGAGGATTTTTGAGGAAAAGCATAAGAGCTTTATTGATTTTGATTTATTCATATTTTTAGGAGAGAGTTTTTCACACACAGAAGGTTTTCTCTAAATATTGATTGTAAAAAGAAAAGAAAGGAAAAACAAATAGTTTGTTGGTGCTTCTGGGTAAAATAATTGTTTTGAAGAAAGATAGATTCGAAAAAGAGAGCTGCGGGAGGAAATTGAGAGGAGGCTACAAAAGGGATTCTTCATCGAACGAAGGACTCCAGGTTTTTTTCTTCTTTTATTTATTACTATTTTATTTTTTTTAAATGAAATCTAGCTTACAGTGCTTAAAATAAATTCATTGAAAGAAGTTTTGTGATTTGAAAACTTGTTTGTATTAAAACTCTCGAATCTTCTGTAGAAAACTTTAGTAAAACCTTTTTAAAGTTCTTCAATATAATTTAAATAGAGAAACTTATTGTTTTGAAATAAAAATCAGTTTGATTATGGGTTAAATTTACATGTTAATCTATATTACATTTATTGGAAAATCTTCTGTTATATTATTGTTCTGGATCTTTTGTTAAATATATATATGCTTATATATATACATATAAACAAAAATAGATATACATATATATATTATTATTTTGTTTGTGTTATTTAAATGTATATATTTAAATCTGGTGTACCTATTTGATTTCCAATTTATGTGAAATGAATAAGCAATTATACTTTGTATTTGAGAGTATTGAGTTATATGTAATATTATACTATTCTTTTTATTTTAAAATATACAGAACAACATACAGGGTTGGGTTTTCAAAGACATTATATCTAATAAAATATGTAATAAAAAGATAAAAATTATATTTATATTTACCAGTACCTTGGTTGCGTCTAAATTCTTATGTCACTATGTCTTTGGAGAAATAAAATATTTATTTTCATTTTCATTGAAATCCAAAATCGTGCTTTTGAAAGTTTTTAATAAATAAAGTAAAAAATATATATATAAATATTATAAAAGAGTTTTTATGAAATTAAAATTTTAAAAAGTAATAGGCGGCGGGAGGTTGGCCGAAGTCGTACCCTCTCATGGCCCTGCTATGGTGACAGTGCACAGTCACCACAACTGAGCACATCAGCCAAGGCTGCTAGGTGCAGTCCGTGGGGACTGCGGCCTCCCCACAGGGGGAGGTACGTAGTACCTCCCACCTGTGTGGAGGTTCGGCCCTTATAAATTTATTTTATTTGTTTTTTTAATTGATTTTTTTTATGAGTTATTTCAATTTTGACTTTATATATATATTTATATATTTAAATTATAATTTTTAAAATATGATATTTATTAAAGGTTTAATTAATTGATCATATTATATATATAGGTGTTTTAATTATATATATATATAAATACGCATATACGTGTATATATAAGTATATGTATATAATTGCTTATATATGTGTTGTTGGTTGGATATGCTTCGAGCATGAGTTTAATAGGATAATTTTAAGATGATTGCAATGTTATAATATAATTGTGCAAAATAGAAGATAAACTATATGCTTGAAATTTAATCGAATATTCTCGAGTTGTTGATCTATTTATTTGATGAAATTTGTTATTTATTGTAAATTGTTTTATGGCATTGTTTATGTATTGATTACCCTCTAGATTTTATAAAATTTGATTTTCTTTATTGGGTTTATGTTTTTACGGGAAAACCCTAGAGTAGTCTATCCTATTTTAAGAACTTAAGTTGTGTTAGAACTTCCAGAGGTGGGGATAGTGTTATTTATTTTTGATCTTGTAATTTGATGTTGTTCTTATGTTTTGGTTTTGGTTAATGTACACTTGGATTGTACCGCTTTGTGAATGTTATGCATATGATTGTGGGTGAGATGGTTAAGCCTCATGGATAAACTATTTGATTGTTCTAGTATTTCTTGTTGATACAATCCTGTTGTGTGGGGTATTTATGTGCTTGATTGTCTAGAGAGAGTGGTTCTAGTGGGGATCTGACGCACAAAGGGGTTGTCAGGGTAACCAACCTAGAGTTAGAGTAATCAGTGATAACCTAAGCAATTAATCGTGGGTGGGGTTTAAACATTAACAAGAAAATTGTGATGCCTCATCTGCCTATTAGTGTTATCATAGACTAAAGGGGATCGAGAAGGTTGTGGTTGGAAAGATCGTTTCCTTGTCTTCATGAAAGGATAATGATTCCGCATGAGTAACCCTATGGAGCGGCGCCTTGAGATAGGCTGTCAGGAGAACCATAGATGGAGATGACACCTTAACTAGGTTGTCAGGATAATCCATGTAGAGATGGAGGTGGCATCTTGTGATAGGTTGTCTAGATAATCTATTTTAAGCCATGCAATGACACTCTTCTCTATATTCCATTTGTATTATTTTATTGAAGTCCATGGAAGTCATTTTTGATATTATGTCTTGAAACTTATTGGTGATGTGTTTATATGAGTTACTATTGTATCATCTATAAAGTGATTTAAAGTTATGTTTCAAAAGTGGTTTGTTGTTATGTCTTTTGGTGATATATCGTGGTTTAGTTTCTATGTGGTCTTTTGATGTTATGTTATCTGGTATGGAGTTAATTTTTTGTTACTGTTGATGTGCTTGGTTGGGTATCCTTCCTTGTTAACTCCCAACATGGGGGTGGTTGGGTGGAACATGCTTCACACCCCGTTGGGTTCCCTTTGGATGCAGTTGTGTCTTTCAATGTAGGGTTTTGGCAGATGTTGTTGATCCAGTGTTCTTATGTAGCAGATGTATGTTTACACTTCAGATGGATTTCATTATTGATGTATCTTCCATGTGTGATGGGAAGACCTTGATGTAGTTTTTTTATATGTTCATTATGTTGTACTATCATATTGATGTAATGTATATTCAGGCCATGTATTTATTCGGGTACTGTCACTTGTAATAGTTGGTTATTTTGTGTTGTATTTGTCGAAATATATAACACTTTATTTCTTTATAATTTCATTGATTGTCATATGTACATATGGTATTAATATGGTTATTGTTAATGGGCATTTAAAATTATGCTATGAGAATGAATGGATTTACATGGCTATTTAATTATTGTTAATCTATTATCTTTGTTATGGGTTAGTATAGTAATGTCACCTCGTGTACCCCCATGGAATTAGCCGTGCAACTTAGTACAATTTTATGTTGGAATAGTTAAGTATCTTTATTATGTTCCTTAAAAAAAATGTCATGTTTATATTTGTTCCTTTGGGGTTTGCACGATGGGGCATTACACATTTCCTTTTATTGCGACAATTCCTTCAATTAATCCATAAGCAACATAAAAATTAGGTTTCAACACTCACACCATCAAGACAACACAAACATATCACATGGTTCAAGGAATGGGATTTATGAGAAGGAACAATGTCAAATGCCATATCACTAATCAACTACCATCACTGAGTAATCATGGTAATATTAGGAAAGATGGTCTTGAGGCCCTCTTTAGGATCCCTCCATGCATTTCCTAGTACCTTCCACTTTTTTGTGTAAGGGGGTTAGCCTCCAAGAAGAAAGGTACACAAAGAATCACACATTAGGGGAGAATGGATTATGATCATCCCATACTAGTCACATTTACATCCCCATCCTCACAAGATAAATTCCCTAGTGCATCTACATCCCTATACAACCTATCTTGGAGATCCACAATTCATCTCACTTCGTGAAGGATTATCTTTCATGCTTTTAGATTGACCTACATACTCTATCATTCATTGGAGTTGTAAACCCTTGAGGCTAACACAGACCTTTGTTGGAGCTAGAGAATCATATTTAAGATCATTTGTAACCCATTTTAATTCAATATTTAGTGGCTAAATAGGTAGCTCACAATTTAGTTGGATTGGTTGTTTGAATGAGGGTTTCAGCCAATTGAAATGTTGAACACCCTTGTGGCAGGATTGTGAGCCCTGATTATGTGCCCATGAGGTATGTGATTCATGTAAGATTTCCAATTCAATAAAGATCTATGTTTGTAGAATATTTTCTTTTGTTATTCCAACTATGTTCGATCTAAGTTGCATAGTTGGATAGTTCTTTCTGAACCCTCCATCTATGACTACACCACTTGGAAAAAGTCTTCATTTCACTTAAATCGTCCAATATTATAGGCATCACTCCTTTCTCCATGTCCTAAATTATTTCCAAATTTCCTTTAAATTTTATGTCCAATTTTGTTTGGAAGTTAGATAATTCCCCTAATAATTCAATCCTTTGAAGGATCTTAGATAATTCCCCTAATAATTCAATCCTTTGAAGGATCTTAGGTAGGTTTTGTGGGGCTTCTAGATCTACATCAATGGAATCGATCATTTTATTTATTGTACTAACCCTCATACTCTATATGCTATTTTAAAAAAAAACTATCTTGAATTTCTTTGTGCTTCTTATAAGCTTCATGCATTCCCTTGAATGCACTCCAAGAACCTTCCAACTCATGTAATATACATGCAATCCTATGATCTAGAATGTCATCATTAAAATTTGTCACCACCTTATTTGCCTCTTTTTTTTTATCTCAGTTTCCTCAACTTGTATCACCTCCTCGTTTAGCTTTTGTATCCTTAGAGAAAGTGTTTCTTTATCTTTTATTGAAAATTTTTCAGAGGTAGATGGTGGAGGTGTCTTATTCTAAGTCACTACAAGCTTAAGTGGTACTCCTCTTGCAACTTGTTATTTTTTTCCAACAAGGCATTATACTATCCTTGTTCAATTTTAGTTGTATCAACACTCCAAATAGTAGTATGGACAATGATCTTTGTAGCCTGTGTATGGGTGATTTTGGTTGCTCTTTTAATAACCACTTCTCCAATAAGCTCTCCAACAAATCTGATAACTCTTGGGTTTCCTATGTTGGGAACCATTGAGCATATGGCTAATGTATGCATCTTAGGGTTGAAACAAGAACCACATAAAATATTTTCAACTTTCTCTTGTGATGTGAATGCCTTAGGGTCATTTCTTATTGTGTCAAGAGAAATTGCTAAAGAAAAATCCCATCGAGGCAATCATAGGATTCCACTTTGCTTTACAATTTTTCTTCCTTCAACAAGGGAGATGTTGACAATTTCATTGCCTATTTCAAATGCCACTTGTTTTTCAATCTCCTCATGATGGGAAGGATTTTTTCCCTCTTTTTATTTCTGAATTATCTCCTTATAATCCTCATTTATGACTTGAATAACAAATTACATGTATTATTTTGTCTTAACAAAAGATTCAGTATTCATCAATTCTTCACAAGCCTTGTATCTTATATCCTTTGGTGCATGTTGTTCATCATACACATCTATAATCATTCTCTCCTTAGGCACAAAGTCATCCATTTCATCTATGACCTGAGGATAAGGGAACCTTTGGTGTACTTCATCATCACCAGGAATGTGTTTTGTAGAGATTTCTCCTCCATTATATTTCCATCACTAGTCTCAAAATATTCAACAAGTGGGTTGACCACAAGTTGGTCATCAATCTACATAGGTTGAATTGAGGTAACTAGGGCTAATGATTTTTCTAGTATATTATGGAATCTTTCCATCTCTTCTTCCTTTTTCTTATTAGCTTCTTCCTCTTCTAGCACTATCATGTTCATTAAAATTTCCTCATTATATGTAGCTAACATCTTCTCTTCTTTTTCCAATGGGTTATTATATTGATAGAATGAGCTTACATATCTTGGATTTACCTTATATATTTTCTCCTCCACTTCATTGACATGAATCCAAGCTTGATTTCTACTCTTCACTTCAAAATAAGTGGACAAATTTCTTATAAGATCTTCAGAGAGAAGGGATTTTTGCTCATATCTAGATCTTCCTCTGCTCTTCCTCTCAACATCAATAAAACCTATAAGATAACAATTCATACTAGTTTAAACTCCCGTGTTCATATTTCTAAGCATGCTAGAGAAATTCTCTAACCACACTTTTGAAGAAACAAAAAATATGCAAATTTGTATTACACAGGAATAAATGATCTCTTCTTTTCCAATCTGGAATTTTCCTTATTTTCATTATCTAATTACCACATGATTTCCATAAATTTTAGGCTGTCAAATACATAAATATGAAAACAGTGAAGTTTTACATATTTGCCATAAATCCTAAATATTGTAGAGTTGTGTAAGTACCAATCACCCCAATTATGATTCACGGTGGATTGGGGGTCAAATTGCAAGGGTCTTAATATAATTTTTATCTTCATTGATATCCTCTATGTGGGCTTACAACCTAAATTCCCCAAAATTCCTTGAACTAACTCATATTGAAAGAGAGAAAAGTTTTCCTCACTACAGTTTTGATCCCATATATGGGTCCACATCTAAACAAGAAATTTCCTGCCTTTTTCTCCCTCAATTATCAACTCCATGAACTTCTTCCATTCCTCTCCACTCCATAGGATCATGTGTTTTAATAATAAATAATGTATGAAATATTAAGGAGCTTTGGGCTCTCTCAAATATCTCAACTACTTGTGAATGCTTTCTGCAAGGTATGCAACATTGTCAAAATCCTTGTTAAAATCTCTTTATTAAATGTCAACAACCAAAATCATCAAATGAACAAGCATCCTTGTATAAAATTCCTTGCCCAACACCTAAGATAATGCATAATTGTTATTCTTGAAATAGTCTTCAAATTCATCAGAGTTGAGTGGCTTAACTTCCTTGGTGGTGAATTTAACTTTGTTCATTATAATATCTCTTCTTGTATGCTTTGGCAACTAGTAATTTTTGTAACTATACCTATCCTTTTCATACTCTTTATAGAGAAAATTGAAATCGATTGAAACTGTAGCAAAGGGATTCAATCCAAAAGTCCTTAGAATGTATTGTCTTGATATGTCAAGTAGGGATGTTCTCTTCTTTCTCTTAATTATCCATACATTTGGGTCATAGCACTCTACAAGTGCTTTTACTAGGTCCACATCCACAAACATATTTGGCATGACCAATTTTCCCAAATTACATGTCCACAACTTGTTAGCTAGTTGGGGTATGGTTGCCCTTTTGAATGCATATTCAAATATTCTCCAAACACTCTTGAGGAACTGTAACATCTCCAATTTACCTAGAAGCAACCTGAAGATGGTCACTTAGAATTCCCTCACCAGAAGAATGGTTACCCCTCTATCTCACTCTAGGGAATTGTGCCATAAGATCATCTTCCATAAATCTTGCTAAATCCCTCTTGCCCTTAGACTTAGGTTTAGATTTGTATGTACCACTCATCTCACCCATTTTGAAAGATTTTAAGAAAACTAAGGTTCTCAAATATCAATTGAAACTTGTAGGGTTTTACAATTCTAAATTAATACTTATAGGGTTTAACAAATTCAATTTGAAAAGCCTAGGATTTAATAATCCCCTTCTAGAAATTCAAAACATAAACCCTACAAACCCCAAATTACCCTAGAGAAATGTTAAAACCCTTTTTCCCTTCACAATTTAGACAATTTTTTCTTAGAAGGATAAGAAATTTTAAACTTACCTAGAAACCCTAGCTCTTTTTTCTCCTTGAGCTTGTTTGCTGCCCACTCCTTTCACCAAATTTCTTGACTGTAGGCGTGATAATGGAAAAATGAGATAATTCACTACTTTATTGCCTTAGGGATGAAGCAGATATGACATTAATGTATGTCGATATCTTGCATGTATGAAGCAGCTCATTCATCCACTAGTTGTTCATATTCAAATTTGGGTCATCGATCAAATTGTTTTAAAATAAGATCGACGGTTATCGTAGCCTCCTTTCACATTGCATTTATCTTTTGAACCTACTTTTGTGAAATCGTGATGTGAATCAACCGTGCATTGCAATATGAGAGTGTCGCGCATCCTCGACTGCCTTTGATCTTAAATTCCATTCGTATTTTATAATTGCACTAAGATAAAAATGTGATGCAAAGAACCCTTGCCATGAGCTGAGGAGCCGACACCTAGCAAATAATATTCCTTACTTGAAAACCTTTTCATATGTCTTAACATCACATATCACAATTCCTTTATCAAGCCCTCCTTATGAAATTACAATGCTAAGAACTCATGCGCTATGTTGATATGCAACCACATGTTCAAACCTTAGCCGCTTAGTGTATAGCGCAATCTCCCTCATGCACTAAACATATGCAATGAAGCAGATTTACACCATGTGTTTAGATCTTGATAGTTGTTGCTCATACAAATTATACTCTAAAGAAATAATGAGATACAATACAAGATTTCCACTTGTCTCATTATCTTCAATAGCGCATAGCACAATTTAACTATGCGCGACCATTTTAGAAATTGTGACGCGTTGAGGCTATGCGATGAAATATAGAATTGACACCTATCCATCGGGAGCTTGAGAGTTACAAGCCATCACACAACGAGAATAGGTAAAGCACTATGAGGATGAAAACTATGATGTGAAGGCTACATGTATTGCAATGACAAGGTGCCACATGGCTTGAGTAGAGCAGGGCAAAGAACTTAAGTGAAGAATTTTACATGTGCATATAAAGATGTTTTAGAAAGGGGCATGCTTAGGTAATATGAAAGACACGACTTTTAGCAAAGGTAAATGGATACTTAAGATTTTGCATAGGGACATTGCATGAAATATTCTCTCTAAAGATTAATGAGATGGATCAGTCGGTAAACATTAGGCCTAGAGGGCTAGTAAACAGATGAGTTAAAAGACATAAGTCACAAATTAAATGATCGAGAACCGACTACAATAGGTCAATGAGGAAATTGAACAAAATACCAACAGGAATTTAGAACTTAGGGGTTTTGAAGCGTTTAAGTTGTATAATGAACCCTAGACATAATTTTAACATGCCCTAACCTTTGAAACTTACTAGGAGGCTCATAAAATCAGAAAAATGACCAAGCAGTATACACACTCATCGACTATGTCTGCCTTGATGTATATTTTGATGCGATAGCTGAATAGAAATGTTAATAAAGATAGAAGAATGAGATAGAATGATTAGAATGGAGTACAATAAGATGAATAGATTAGCACTTGATTGAGATCGATCAAGATACTAACAAACATATTATTATTCAAGATTTTATTGGATATGTGATGAGATAGATGATGATATTGCTTTTTTTTATTTTAGATTAGGCTTAATTTCATCATAGGAATCTTTATTTTTGATATAGAAAATAGACATGATGCATCAAGGTATGAAGAACTATAGTGACATTGTGTCTAATGCATGAACTTTGACTCTGTAAATAAATAGGAGTATCCTTCTTCATACCTGACATACAAAAACCTTGCTTGATTATGTGGGAAAATGAAGCCATAGAAATAAGGAGAATAATACACAAAAGGTATGAAGAACTTGATATGTCCTAGCCATTGTTTTACTTGAGACTACTCCCCACATGCAAGGCAAGTATTCGATGATGTTGTATTACATGAACATCCAACAAGCACACCAAATGAAAGTAATGATCAATGGCCCATTCATTTCTCTCTAAATCACTTGTAGACATCATCAAGAGATCATCAAAATATGACAATAAGATAAATCATAAGAACAAATCAAAATGATCAAAATTTCAATGTTATTCATATCTCTTGTTGAAGAGATTTTTTTTGGGAAATATTCATAAGACATGCTATTGGATATTGATTGATTTTAAATTTTTGATAGGTTGAACTAATATAAAATGTTAACCAACGTGTTTGACCATGATCAAGATTTAGGATCTTACATTTGAAGTATGTGTTTTGTGAATTGTTGTATTTTTTTTGTTTGTCTTACCAAAGGTTGAAGGTGATGATCAATTTATTAGGTTTCAAAGTTTATTGTGAGTGAATGTGAGATGGGTGATTTTGTTTTTTTTTTCATATTATTCAATATTTTAAGTTTTTGACATTTTATAGGCTATTTTTGGTATTTTGAGGTTATTTGAATATTTTAAGTTTTTGAATGTTATGAGGTTGTTTTTGGTATTTTGGAAGGTGTTTGAGGTTGTTAGGGTTTTGCATGACTTTTTCTAAGTGTTTTTTTTTTTTTTCTAAATGTTTTTTATTTTTCCAATGGTTAGACCAAGAGAACAAGACCTAAAGGACAAACCTATGCCTCGAGGGCTCATTAGAGATGGCCTTGCCTATGTAACTACATAGAGGCTTCGTATTTCAATTATCGGACTGGGATATTAGCACATGATGACTAATGATATTTTTTCTAGTTTTGATGATTTTGACCATTTTATGGATTTTTGAAGTTATTTGGATTTTTATTGGATTTTGAAAATATTTTGGTTGTTTTCGGGATTTTGCAAATGTTTTGTATGTTTTTGGATTTTTAACATATTTTGGATACTTTTAGATTTTATGTTCTCACCATTTTTGGATTTTGAAATGTTTTAACTATTTTTTGGGTTTTGAAAATGTTTTGACTATTTTTGGATTTTGAGATGTTTTGAATATTTTTGGATTTTGAATCATTCTAACTATTTTTGGATTTTGAACATGTTTTAACTATTTTTGGATTTTGAACATGTTTTACATGTTTTTGGATTTTTGAAATAAACATAAGGGAATATACAAGAACATGATCTAATGACACATGTATAGGAATATGCCCCTAGTTTGATGTGATAGACTACCTTGATATATGAAGGATAAACTGACCTTAGGAGAATGCGAAGTAGTACTAATGGGTGGAGATACTTGTTGAATACCAAGCTATGATACATACATGGGTGGATGAAAATAAATAAATGGAAGATGTTTCAATGGATGGAATGGATGAATAGAACATTTTATTATGAGTGAATGATAAGTGAAAGATTCTATGATATGTGGTAGATGGTGTTTATTTACACAAGGAGTTTGTTTACCAAGCTTTCACCTATGTACTTGCCCAAAGTGCCATGAAAGTGGTTTTCGCTAGAGGATAATTTTCTCCTTTACTATTTTGAATCCTTTTTTAGAAGATATTTTAATTTTTTTAATTTTTTTAGATTTTTGGATTTTAGAATACCCATCATGGGCTAGGCATAAAACCTTTTGAGATGCAAGCTATTGATGGGTTCCTACAAGGGTCATCCTTTTGGTGTTTCTCATTTATAGGCTCTTTAGCCATAACTTCTTGTGATGACAAAAAGTTGTAATCAGTCCATCTCAAACTTTCCCTTACTATCTTTATCTAACACATTCTTTGGTTCTCCTTCAAAACAAGATCTCCTACTTGAAAGAATTGACCATTTATGTTTTTGTTGTAACTTTTAAGTCTATTCTAATAGTCTTGTAGGTGATTGAGTACTTTGTGGAAACATTCATCCAAAAGCTCTAGTTCATTCAATATTGAAATATTGAATTCTTCATTTGTGATTAGATGTCACAATGAATCCATTAATGATGGGAGCTTGACCTCAATATGTAGGTTGGATTCAATTATTTAAACAAAGGAATAGGGTGTAGCACCAGTAGGTATTTTGATGCTAGTTTGGTAATCCCAAAGGGTGAGATTTAATTGTAGCTATCAATCTTGGCCAACATCATTAACTATCCTTTTTATTATTTTAATGATAGTTTTATTAAAAGATACCCCTCATGGGATAGGCATAAAACCTTTTGAGATGCATGTTATTGATTGATTTTAGCAAGGGTTATCCTTTAGGTGTTGCTAACTGATAGTTTCTTGAACCATAACTTTTTGTGATGGAAAAAGTCCCTAACAAGTTTAACTCAAACTTTCCATTGTTGTCTTGATCTAACACATTCTTCTAGTTCTCCTTCAGAACAAGATCCCCAACCTAGAAGCATCAAAATTTGATCTTTTTGTTCTAAATTCTAAGTCTATTCTGATAGGCCTATAGGTGATTAAGTGCTTCAAGGCAAAATTACTCCAACTGCTCCAGTTCATTAAATATTGATTTATTCTATTCTTCATATGTGATTAGATGTCACAATGAAACCATTAATGATGGGAGCTCAAGCTCAATATGTAGGTTGGATTCAATTATATAAATAAAGGAATAGGGTGTAACACCAATAGGTGTTCTGATGCTATTTTGGTAAGCCCAAAGGGTGGGATTTAATTGTAGATGTCAATCTTGTCCAATGCAATTAACTATCTCTTTTAGGATTTTAATGATGGTTTTATTAAAAGATTTAGCTTGTTCATTTCCTTGGGGGTAATAGTGGTGGAAAAGTGATGTTGCATAATGAATCAGTGTCATAACTCGAAAACATCCTGGTTTTTAAAAGGTGTTCTATTATCTATGATAATAGCCTATGGAACACCATAGTGGAAAATGAGATAGTTTAGGATCAACTTTGATAATTTCTTTCTAGTTATGTAGGTCATAGGTATGGCCTCAATCCACTTGGTGAAGTACTCTGCTATTATGATTATAAACTTATGACCATTTGAGGAAGTAGGTGTAATTTTCATAATAAGATCGAGCTCCCATTGTAAAAAAAATTCCATGGTGTGGTGATGGGTCTAAGTTATCGAGACAATACATGGATGAGGTACCCATGCCATTGACTACAAAAATTTATTCACAAACTAATTGGCTTCTTGCTCCATGCTTGGCCAAAAGTGTCTCATTCTCAAAAACTTCTTATCTAAGGTTATGCCACTCAAATGTAACCCACAAGTACCTTCATGTAACAATTTCAAGGCATTCAAAGCTTCCTCTTGGTTAAGACATCATAATAATGTTCCTTCAAGACTTATCGGTTAAGGGTGTTGCCCATAAGGAGAAATTATGATGCTCATCAAATAATTTTTTTTTGTAGGTTAAGGGTAAGTTCAAATGAGAATATGCCATTATGGAGATAGGTAAAAATGTTATGATACTACGAGGAGCTAGGACCAGCAATTTCACACAAAATTTTAATTTAGGTATATGAAATGTTTGCATGAGAAGCTGCTTGATGAGAAATTTATATTTCAGACTGTTGTGTGGCATATGTAGTAAAGATCTGATGATGGCCATTGCCTCTACTACTTTGATATTGATCTTTGGGATTTTCTCAAATGTGATATTTATGAAGTAATCCTTGAAGTTATCTATCATTTTCTTGTATAGCATCAATTTATCATCTCTAGTTTGATAATCATTGTTGACTCACTTCACTATTATTTGGGAATACCTGTAGAATTTGAGTTCTTGTATCTACCATTGGACTACAATTCTTAACCATGTGATGGGGGCATTTAGACTCAAATATATTGTTTTTTCATGGGAACACTAACCTATATGACTTTGGAATGTAGTCACTTTATGGGGCGTTGAATAACATGCCTACTCTAGACCCATGATGAGTGTATGAACCATCAAAGTACAGTTTCCATTGATGTGTTGAGGTGAGGGTGAACATTGTTTCATTAGGAAACTTTGAGACCAAGGGGTTTTCTATGTAGATTAGGGATTTTGCTAACTAATCTACAATGACCTTTCCTTTGGTATACTTTTTATCAACATAATCTATATCAAATTCACTAAGGATCATCACCCACTTTACCATATGTCCAATTAGAGTGGATTTTGATAAAATATATTTGAGTGGATCACCTTAGAGATAAGTTTGATCTGATGAGAGAGTATATTGTGTCTCAAATTTTTAGAGGAAAACACTACTACTAGGAGAAATATTTCAATGGATGTGAAGTTGAGTTCATATCCCACCAAGGTGCTACTAATATAATATATAGCCTTCTCTTTACTTGTTTCATCATGTTGCGCTAGGAGAGCCCCTAAAGTTGTCAAGGTTGTTGAAATGTACAATATCAATGGATTCTCTGCTATTGGTGGAATCAAGATGGATGGTGTTTCTAGATAGTCTTTTAGTTGTTGGAATGTTTTTTCAGAATTTTAATCCCATTTGAAGGACACACCCTTATGAAGAAGGTTGGTGAATGGGTGACACTTGTCTGCTAGTTGTGCAATAAATATTTTAATGGACTAAAGCTTCCCTTGTAGGCTGTGAAGTTTGAGGGTTTTTGGTGGTTACACTTTTATGATGGTTTTGACTCTAGTAGGGTCCACATTGATTCCCATTCATGATATAATGTACCCCAAAATTTTACTAGTAGTGACTCCAAAGAAAATTTTTTGGATTCAACCTCACGTAATACTTATCAATACTATTTTAAAAAAATATACAAGACTTCTAGATGTTCCTTCCTTGTTATTGATTTGGCTAGGATGTTATCCACATATTAGTCCTCTAGGATTGTATGAAATATATCATGAAATATCACTATCATTGCTCTTTGATAGGCGGCTCTTGCATTCTTGAGACCAAATGACACCACAGTCTAGTAGTAGGGTCCCCATCGACATGTGATTGTTTCCTTATGTTGTTCTTCTTTGGATATCATTATTTTGGTTATACCCAGAGAATCCATCTATGAGAGAAAGCATTTCATGACTAGCTATCAAATTCATGATGATATCTGTGTTGAGCAGTGGAAAGTCATCATTAGGACATGCCTTGTTCAAATCTCTAAATTTTATACATATCCTAATTCCTCCAGTGGGTTTTGAGACTAGTACCAGGTTTCAAACCCACTTTGGATAGTTGATTAGCATTATGAAACCTACATCAAGAAGCTTTTGTATCTCCACTTTGACCAATAACATCATTTGTGGATTTTTTTTCTTAGTTTTTGTTTTACTTTCTTTGCATGAGGATGCATTTTGAGATTATGAATACCAATGATGTATCTCTGAGGAAGCTTTTCAAGTTATTTTCTTCCTCATCATCTAATGAAGAGACATAAATGTAACCTGATGTGCTTCATCCTTTTCAACATTGACTAGTTGTGATGCTTCCATGAGTGCTTTTGAATTTTCTTGATCTTTTGTAATACTAGGTAGATTGAATTCCTCATGATTAGCTTCCTTAGAGAGGTTTTCACCTTCAGATACATCCTTTGTTTTTACTATTTTGTGATAAAAAAGTCTCACCTTGTGGTTTTCACTTGGATATCTTGTCTTGATTTTTAAATTTTCAATTTTACAATTGAGGGATTCAATTGTATCACTATAGTATGCTTTTGTGTCTAGTTCAATGGAAAAACTTGCTTTATGGTATCCAAAAGGTATGCAGTCTTAGAGTCCCATAAGATCGAAGTTAACCTCATTATTTTTGAACAAATCTAGAATTGGTTCTCCTTGTTTGTCCTAGTTGATGAGTTGAGGCTAGATAAGGTGTAGCTCATTGTCTTGGCTATGAGGTTGTGGTAATCATGTAAATGGAGGCATGTTCAAATAGGTTAATGATGCAAAAATTGAGAGAGTCATCAATGTCCTCATAATTAGATGTGTTTAACCAGTAGGAAGCTTCAAATTCCTCAATTAAAGTATCCTTAAAAAAAGGGGTTACATCTTTTCTTGAGGTATAACTAAGACCAATAATCTTTATGCTTTTTAAGGATGATAAGTTCAAACATGCCTTGCTGATCTAGACCAAGTCCAACAATTCCTACATACCCCATACTTTTCATTAGTTAGAACATTTTGCTACTAATATCAATGGAAAGTTGAGGTTCTCTTTCATCTTGATATATCCATTCAAATATGTTTCCTTCATCCATAACATTGGTATTTAGATCTCCCCATATTGTGAAGGTGGATAGTTCCATTTTGATTGTCTTAGTCATCTTTTCAATATTTGGGGGTTTACCATAAGTTCTAGGAGAAAGTGGAAGTTCTCCCACAATAGAAGATTCTTTTAGGCTATAATCACTACAACAATTATCTTTGATTGGCACCTTGATCTCTAGGATAGTTTTTTTTGTTGATGATGTAGATGTTGATGTGGATGCTAATGCTAATGGGTCAACATAATATCAGGGTAAAGAGAATTAATCATTCTTGGGTACTTGTGTCACTTTTTAATATTGATACTCCATACTCCTACAATAGTATAAGGGCTCAAGATCATCATCCATTATTATCTCTTTGTTATCATATATGAATTTGATGCATTCATGAAATGTGGATGCTACAACCTACATGGAATGGATGCATGGATGACCAAGAAGGATGTTATAGGATAATGTAAGATCCAAGACCTAACAAGTTGTCTCTACAATGGTTGGTCCCACTTGTATAAGGATTTTGATTGTTCCCTCTTAATCATGTTCATTGTCATCATAGGCACGAATGGTGATGCATTTTTATTTTTCAATCATATATTTGGAATAGTCCAAGTATTTTATTATTTGAATGGTACAAATTATTTAAGCCCAAACATCCATCTGTTAAGACCCTTTTGACTTTGTTCTTATGGACGTAGATCTCAAGATGTAATGCATGATTATCAAATGATTGGGGTGGGAGGTCTTTTTTGGTGCATATTAGTTGATGGGTGGATGTGATGTGTCTAACCATATCTTGGAATTTGTCAATATCAATATCAATAGTTACAAATCATGACGAAAGAGATTTCTTAGGAATTACTTGTGTTGGGGGTGATCCCAGAAAGCTAGTTTACAATTTATAGGAGATTCTAATTTTTGTTGAAATGACATATTTTTAGAAAATATAATGATTTAAGCCTTAAAAATTTTCATTTAAAGCATTCCAATTGAAGAGGCTTTGATCAAACTACCTTAGATCAAACCCCCTTGGATAGAACCCCGCTAGTTTTGAACCATATCCATAACAGAGTCTCCTTTATACCAATCAAAATGCTAATAAAAACCCATTTTCAATTTACCTTTTGGGGGATCAAATGAATTCTTTCAAATTTATTTTTGTAATTATGTAGTAATTATTATAAGCTTCCAAAAAAGTATAATTTTAAATAATTTTAATTTTATTATTACATTTATTTTTTATTTCTTGTGAATGTAGGTTTTTCACCAAAAATCAAGCTCTGTATTCTATACATGTGGAAAAATAGAAGATTATAATTTTTTTTTTTTTTAAATATGAGTGTACTAGATATTGAAGTCTTTGATCCAACAAAAATAAATAAATTTTGATACATACTAAAAAAGTTGTGTTATATAGTCCACCTATTTTTGAATTGTAATTGGTTTGACTTTGAAACTTGATTAAGGAAAAAATACTCAATAAAACACTATGAAACCAATTTCAAGCACTAGATATCATAGTTACAAATCTAAATTTGAAAAAAATGGAATTTTATCCTTCATGGAAAAAAAATTGTGTTATATAGTGAGCGTCACTCCTTAAAAATGGTGTTTACTGAAAAAAAACTTGTTTTCGAAGGAGATGGAAAAAGAAGTGCAATATGATTCCAAATTTTTTAAAAAATATATATTTAGAATCTACAGAAAAAATGTTACAAATCACTAGTGTGCATCATCTTCAAATTCCTCACAGTTTAGCTGCTATAGGTGCCCGAAAGTGAAGATTTAGTTAGAAAAAATCAGTCCAGTGTCCAGTTTGGAAAAAAATTGTAAACTAGTATTGTGGGATCACCCTTGGATAAATCCTCAAAATTTCCAAGATAAATTTGGGTAGGTTTTTTTCTAAGTTGGTCCAATAGATAACAATTTGTAAGGTTTGACTTTGATGGTACTCTTGGTTGCAAAGGGGCTCCTTGAATTGTAACCTTCCCTCTTCATGTGGTGACTCCACACTTAGAGTTAGTTCCTTGTATCATGATTATAGAGATTTGATGATCATAAGTCATAGGTATGATTGACTTGGTTATAGACCTTTCCTCTTCCAACATCATTACCCTTTTTGTGATCAGGTATCAATGTCTTATCTATACCCAGGCCATTGTTCCTAGGGAATTGATTGATATTCACCTCACCTTGATCTATAAGGTCTTGGATGATATTTTTGAGTCTCATATAGTTTGATGTATTTTTCCCTTTAGTTTGGTGATACTTAGAATGATCTTTGTATGATACCATAGAGGTTTTATTTGTGTTTCATCATAGTGTTTGAAGTTCAAGAGCATTATTACATTTGATTGAATCAACTTGTGTAGGAAAATTTCAATTGGTTTCCCCATGTGTGTGTATTTATGTCGTGGTGGATAGTTGTTTTTCTATGGTGGTGGTCCATGTGGGGGATTGGTATTGTTAATATTTTTGTAATATTTTTGTTGTGTATTTTCTTTGCATGGAACATTTATCACAATTTTTTTATCGACCACACCATCATTAGTAATGTTCTTGTTTTAGCCCATAAACAGGGTTTTTTATTGGAACTAGATGGTTGGTGATTATCTTTGTAGATTTGTAGTGCTCCCTTTGAAATTAGGGACCTCTTAATGTTAGTCCCTTTGGATACAATTTTTTCAAACATCGTGACATATTGCATTCTTAGTTGGAAGGCTAGGTTCATGTTTAATTTTCCTACAACAATTTCTACTTGTTGTTTCCTAGGGATGTGCCACTTACAATTGTTTCCTTATGTCTCCTTTTTTGTAAGAAGGGTGCAAAGGATTTTCCGTTGTTATTTTTAGGGGTGTGAAGTTCCTCCAAGGTTATTTATGCATTAATGTTGTACAGAAAATAGGCTACAAAAAAATCTACAATTTCTTGGAATGTTTTGATTCCTAGAGGTTAGTGTGAAAACCACTCTATGGCTTGCCCTCCCAAACTTCTTGGGAAGAGATACATTAGGTATGAATCATTATATGAAACTTCCATTCATGCAACATAGAAATCTCTAATATGTTCATCTGAACTGCCACATACTTCGTATCTGTCAAACATTGGTATTTTGAAGTTTGGAGGAAATGGTATCATTGTGATGTTTCTATTGAATGGGTATGGGCATAAATCTTGAATTGCATATGAATTTTTAGTGTTCTCCATTTGTATGTCTTGGATATTTTGTGTTAGCATTTGGATTTTGGAACATATGTATAATGGATTATTGTTTAGTGGTGGAGCATATGTGTTGTATTGTGGGATGGTAGATGAGTTGTAGGCTAAATTATGATATGAAGGTGGATTGAGTTGTATGTGTTGTATAGAGTGTATTATGGGTTGGTTTGATATTGTGAGTTTGTGAGCGATGGAGGTGGTGATGCATTGTATTCTCCATATTAATTTTTAGGTGTGAAATTTGATTGAGAGTTTGTGTATTGTTTATGTTGAGGATTATATTGCAATTTTTATTGATGTTGTTGTTGTGAAAACAATTGTTGTTATGCATATTGATGTTGTTGGGATTGTAATTATTGTTGTGCTTGCAATTTTTTTTGTTGGGAAACATTTTTTTTTGAGCAATATTTTTTTGTTTTTTGAGGAGATGAGACTTGGTGTTGTGATGATGGAATTTGTTGTGATGTAATGTGTTGATGATATTGATGTTGTGGGATGGTTTTGTGAGAGGATAGTTGATGTTGTTATGATGGAATAATGTTTTGATGTTTACCTTGATGTTGATTTTGGGATTACTATTGTTGATATTGATGTTGTTGAGGGATTTGATTTTCATGTTGGGGAATTTGTGAATTTTAATTTTGATTTTAATTTTGATGTTGGGGATTTTGATGTTGTGGAACTTGAAGTTGTTGAACTTAATGTCATGGAACCTAATGTTGTTGAACTTGATGTTTTGAAACTTGATATTTTTGAGGTACTTGAGGTATAGTGAATTTTGGTAGAATTCTCATTTTAATGTAGATGACCACATTCATCCCCTTCAACTAGCGGAGGAAAGTTCAAATCTAAAACTACCTTTGTTGGAGAATCTGTGCTTTTCATGACTCTCGAGGAAGGTGCATCACTAATATTGCATGGGTTGCAACTCTCTTTATGGCCCTCATGGATTTCTCATAATCCTCTATCACTTTCATTCTTGTTGCATCTAAGTTGATTTGACATCTTAAGTGTAGCCAATTGGTACTGCCTCTGAAGCTCCAGTGAAAATGGGATCTCCAAGAAAGAAGATGAAGAAGAGCCCACATTGAAGGATTTGTTGAGAAAGGCATGGGTCCATGGCCGACTAGCAGCCTTGGAAGACTAGGAAGCTTGGAAAACATATTGGAATTTATCCATGATGGAATGTGGCATTGTTGTTCCAAATCTTTAAGCTTCTCTCGAATAGGGACGAGCTCAGGATTTTGGTATGCAACACTCCTAGTGATAGGTGTAGGATGTTTGTAATTGGAAAGTGGGAAATTGGTTTTGCATTGTAGCCTTTTATGGCTCTGGCAACTTGGTCATATGCATGGGCTGCCTCAATTTCAGAACTAAAATTTCCCAACCATATGTGATGCCTCTTGGAATGATCTCTAATTTCAGCAGTGAATCGGTCCTCGGACCTTTTACTTACTCCTCTATAATGAGTTCTTTTGGGGGAAGCCTGGGCAGTAGTATTGGCTTGCAAGGAACAAATTGTAAAAGCAGAGAGGAGGACAAAGAGGAGGAGGAGGGGTGTACCAAATGGGGAAGACTGGAATGGAGATAACACACTCGTTTCTTGTTTATAAAGAATAAAAGTTTGGTCTATTCTCTATAAATGCACTATACATGTATATGTATGTTTGTATATCAAATTAAATATATATATGTATATATATATATATATATATATATATATATATATATATATATATATATATGTGTGTGATGTGTGTATTGTGTGTGTGTGTGTGTGTGTGTGTGTGTGTATGCCATTGCTATATATATATATATATATATATATATATATATATATATATATATATATATATATATATATATATATATTGTGTGTGTGTGTGTATGAATGTATATATGTACATAGACATATATACGTAAAAATGGTCATGATCAATATCAATATAATATGATTACCAATTCTTCTAACACTAACATACCACTTTAACTAAACATGTAATTAAATAATAAATATCAATGACATGATGAAGAACTGAACATAACTAATCTATATTTCATGACTTTACAATACATATATCAAAGCCAAAGTTTTTGTAAACCCCATTTTACACCTAATACCAACAAAATGAACCATTCTTGACTATTTTGTTCATTGTCATGCTTTGCTTATTGATCTGACATGATTCAACAAACATAAGCCAAAATTGATGAAAATATTTGGATAATGTTTTTCATAATATGTTTCATCATGCTTTAAATTGATTCCTACTACTATTTCGACAATTATTTTTGACAATAAATTTGGATAAACATTAATATTTGAAAGCTACTCTTCAAGCACATAAATTTGAATGCTCGACTAAAACTATTAATTTAACAAATCAAAAAGAAAAATTGAATTGCAAAAAATAAAATTGTAATTATGTATATATCTGTACATTATCTATATATACATCTATATGCATGTGTATTATGGATAATTTATATATATATACTTGGTATCTATAAGTGCACTATAGCTATATATGTATGCATGTTTACATGCACATCTATATATGTATGTATATATATACGTATATATATGTATCTATATATATGTCTATGCAAATACTATATATATATATATATATAGAAGTGGCCATGATCAACATCCTAGATTACAATGTAACTCCTCTTACACGTCTTTTAACATATCATAGATTGTGTCATAGCAATCAAAATGAATAGTTTCTCAAATATATGCACTACATGGGATTATTTAACTCGAAAGATGTTCTATAACTACTAGTATTTCAAAGAATAGATAATGTACACATCTCACAATGTTTAAAGATCATAAATTGTGTGTCATCTACATGGTTAAATACGAGTAATCAAGACATAAAACTTACAAGATGAATCATACACCTAATCCTAAGATTCTCCCACTTAACATTCACATTGCAAACACAAATTGAAAATGATCAAGCAAGCTCTACAAGATGAAACATACATAGCCTAGATCTAAATAAACAAAACTTATATTTGATCATTTGCCTATGTTATGGACAAACTTATAATGATCATCTTATTCCTACCATGATGGTACACTAGGTTATGTGTCTTTTCCTTCTCAATGGTTTCACATTCGAGTTCTCATTCAAATGTTGACAATATTTTGTATTGCTACTAATATGCTCAACTACCTATTATACGATTTGGCTATTCTAACCTGTTTGTTTCAAATCCACCAATGTCTTCTATTTATAATATGTAAACATGCATGTATGTATCTATGTATGTATAGATGTATATATTAGTATGTATATGTATGTACATACATGAGTATGTATATAAATTTATACACGTGTATACCATTACACGTCCATACTATATAGATCTATATGTATGTGTATATATATATGTGTGTGTATATATACATATATGTATGCATGTGTGTATATATATATATATTCGAAGATTTTTTTAAAGCATATAACTTTGCATGCTCAGCTAAAATTATTAATTTAAAAAATCAAACAAAAAAAACTAGATTGCAAAACAAAATTCAAATTATGTATATATCTATATATTATCTATATATGCCTATATATGCATCTGTACTATGGATAATATATATATATATATAATGCATATAGATATATACATTTATTTTCTATAAATACACTATAGATGTATATGTTCGTATGTATCCATGTGTACACATATATGCATGTATATATATGCATATATATCTATCTATATATATGTCTACACCATTACATATATACATAGACATGTGTACATATACAGAAATGCTCATGATCAACATCCTATCTTTGAAAGTAACTCATGTTACATGTCTTTACATATAATAGATCTATGCACTCTAGGGGAGTATTTAATTAGAAGAATGTTCTGTAACTACTCCAAGTATTTCAAAGAATAGATAATGTCCACATGTCGCAATGTTTGAAGATCGAAAATTCTTTGTCAACTACATTCTTAAATATGAGTAATCAAGAGACAAAACTTACAAGACAAATCATACTCCCAATCCTAAGATTCTCCCACTTAACATTCACATTGCAAAGACAAATTGAAAATGATCAATAAACCTCTACAAAACAAAAAAGATGGTTAGCCTAGATCTACACTAATAAAATTTATATCTGACCATTGGCTTATGTTATAGACAAAGTGATAATAAGCATCTTATTCCTACCACCATGGTACATTACATTATGTGTCTTTCTTTGCTCCTTGCTTTTGCATTCAAATTTTGATTCAAATGTTGACAATATTTTGTATTGCCACTACTATGCCCAACTACCTGCCATGCAATTTGTCTATTTTAACATGTTTCTTTCAAATCTACCAGTGTCTTTTCTTTATAATATACAAACATGTATCTATATATATATATCAATATATGTATTGATGGATATATGCACGTATGTCGATATATATGTATAAATATACATAAATTTATACACCTGCATTTGCCATTGCATATTCGTAGCACTCCATTAAAGATTATACATTTCTTACCATGATTTATACTTGCTAATTTTATTTCCCTTGGCAGGGACTCTAACTCCTTCAGAGCTCTTGTTATGAGGAAATTATTGGGCCATTTCACGCATTTTCATAGCCAGGTAGCCGTATGTGAATTTTATGGTGCCTACGAACACCATCACCAAACTAAGTATGGGATCGCACAACGAAAGTAGAATTGTTAACGTTTCCAATGTGAGGTTGATTAGAATTATAATGGGTGGGTAGAATAAGAATACTTTTCCTCGAGTAGATAGTTCCACTATCCATATAGGAAGATAGGATATCATCACCCACACAACCACAGCCAGCCATAAACATTTGGGGGCCACGACCATGTGTATGGCTGCACCGAATGTGATCCCTGTTGATACCAAGGCTACCCGCAATGCGTCCATACTCTTTTGAGTGAGAATGGGGTCTTCAACTTTGCTAAGGAAAAGAGCATAAACAAGGAGAAGTGCAGATGCAATGGAAAAACAAAATGCCAGAGCGTCAGATATCACCAACACTTGGAAGATAGAGGAATTAATCTCTGCAGAGTCATGATTTCCTGGCAAGGTAAAAGCAACTGCAAAAGCAACCGTCGCCAGTAACACTGCATTTACTGATATGATCTGGCTATTCCATGTTGTTATCACAGGCGGTGAGAAATTCATTGGTTTGCGCTGGAGCCACTTTGGGCTTGGATGGCCACCATAACTCTCCAGAAGACTGTTAATCTGTAAACGTATAAGTGACTATTAAATTCAGTTTTGCTTAGCAATCGTCCTTGTTTGCAAATTTTTCAAAATAGAAAATGATAGGAGCTGCTACTCAATTACTGACGACATTTTCAAAATAGCAATTGATCAAAGAGGCCCCTGTATTTTCCATTTTGCAAAAACATGCAAATGACCGATAAGCCTTTGAATGAGATTCTTAAGAAAATATTTGAACGAATGAATTAATATACTTATTATTTGCTAATAAATCACTCACAGCAAGAAAAAGTTGAGGATCTGTGGATATATTTTCTGTAACTATATCCAATGGCGTTCGCCCGAAGTTGTCGGTGCAGTTAATGAACTCTTTTCTAAGGAAGTCCGGAATGATAATATCTTGGATACCCGGTCCCAGCCTCTGAAATATTTCTGCCGCATTTTCCACTGCCAAGTGCAGAGGATTTCTACCAACACTGTCTACCATTGCTGAACAATCTTTACGATGACGGAGTATCTCTTGCATTAAGCCTGCATTTCCGTTTATCACTGCTAGATGGAGTGGATTTTGTTTGTTTTTGTCCACCATGTAACACACCGAACTGTCCTTTTTTATAAGGATTTTAAAGATTTGGCGGATTTCTCCGTAAGCTTTGCGCATTCTTATATGGAATAGAGAAGGTGGTGATTTTGGTATTGCTCTAAATGCAGCTATGTGCAATGGTGTCAAACCTTCGTTATCTGTTTCTCGAACAAGTTCAGGCCACTTCGCAATAAGCTTGGCAATCACATCTGCAGTAGACATGTTATACATTCGTAAGGAGCACCTACAGATTTTAAATTACCTACAAGAAGCAAAGCAAACAATTTCAAACCAAATAAACTGAAACCAGAAGGGGATAAGAAACAAATGTATTACTTTCACAAAAAGACAACGTTTCATAGATCGATTTAATAATGATTTTAATATGTGTATCCTTTTTGGGATATTTTGCTGGGATTGTTGGTTGTTTTTGTGGGCTTGTTGTCTGATGCTTTGTAATTCTTCTTTCATTCAATAAATTTTTACCTCCTTTAAAAAAAATAAAATTAAAAAAATTAAAAATTAAAAAAGTGAATAGAAAAAGACATCTTGGTAGAATGTAAATAGGTTACAGTTTAAAGTAGAAAATATTATAACAATATAAGTTAGTTACTAAGCAATGAAAGCAAGAGCAAGGGGAGGAGCAGGAGAGGGATCTTAATCATTGAGTTTACCTTGTACATTAGAAGCATCCAAAGTTTCCATAATAGGATACCATCAATCATTTTATTTTTAACATTATCATCTTGATTTTCTTCATATTAGTACGATTAGGAGAAATTCTAATATCTAGTTCAAAAAAAATGATAGAATTAGTCCAACCTATGTTCCCACCTGAAGATGTAATGGGGAAGAAAAGTGATGATTAAGAAGCCATGACTAACCCTACTAACAATCTCTTCTTATAGGAAAGGCCTATGAGTGAGCATCCTAATTGTTATAGGATAATTGATTTCATCCTCGACGATGCTTACAAGGTTGGGTCAGCTTTGAGAGGAGGTGGGAGTTAGGAACACTAGAAATAGTAAAAGGGGTATTACCATAATATTCTAATATAACTTATAAATGAACAACCTTAAGTGTAGCATTATTTTTTTATACTTGTACCTAATAAACAAATCACAATATATCACAAATCTATTGTAAAGTGATAAATTATGAGAAACATAATAACAAAAAAATAGATTTTTTTCTTTTCTTTTTAGATGTTAAAAATAATATCCACCTTAAAAGCATGCCAAATATAATTGTATATTGAGGGGATTCAAGACCAATCCCCTAATAACACTATATGCTAAGATAAAGGCTTGGTGAAATCATGAATCTAGGTCCAAGTATCCCAAATTCTAAGATAAAAATAGAAGAGGTCCTTGAGAGGCCCCTATTGACCACAAAAAGGGCATCGAGGATTTGAAATCCCAAAGTGGGTTAACCTAGAATTAATGTAGATGCCTAGAGAAAGAATACACCAAGAAAAGTAAGAAATCTTTCATTCAAGCACAAATAAACAAATGGTGTTAAATTTGTACTACAAAAATTATAAAAAGGACTACATAAATCATATTTAATTCAAAGTAGACACCATGGGAAAATGAGGTGAAGGCTAAGAATAGCCTTTGTAGAGATAATAATGTTAGGAAAATGATGTCTTAACCTTGCAATGTGAGCTCAAAGGGGTGCAAGGGGTACCCCTATGGAGTTTGGGGGATCATTTTCCTAGAAGAGGGTATAGGGGGAGCACATCCTAACAAGAGTTTAGGGGCAACACCCTAGAAAGTTATATTTTACATATATTTTTCATTGTATGTCTAGATACCTCATCACTAGGTCACAAATCTATATTAGGAAAAATGGTGTCTTAACCTTTTGATTGTAAGAGGTTAATATTATTTGTGTAGAGGGTGTGATGGGTACCCTCTATTGGATCTCGGAGTCACATGTCTTGATGAGGATTTGGGAACAGTGCCCCCAAAAGCCACATTTTATACATATTTTATTATTGTAAATTTGAATAGTTCATAATTAGGTCTCATATATGATGGTAGATATTTTGGTGGCTTTACTTTCACTAGAAAATAACCTTATTTAATGTGCTAATTGTATTATGACTCTACATTGTCATGTATTGTAAGAGTCTAGGTGATCCCACAAAGTTTACAATTCTGTTAAGGAAGCAAAATTGCAAAAAACACCCCCACGAAAAAAAAATGGGTTTTGGGGGGTTTGAACAAACTTAGTGTTTGAACGAACCTAGAAAGGGTTCACTTGAATACCCCTTCAAGAAAACCCTATTGAATGATGGGTTCCCCATTTTTCACATTTTTTGAGAATAAAAACAAAGAGAAATTTTGAAAAAAAGGGGCTTAGCTTGAACCCCCCCTTCGAGTGAACCTCCATTCATTCGAAAGGTCAAAGGGGGTTCACTCGAGGGGGGTTAGAGTGAACCCCCCCTTTTCCTCTTTCTCCCTCTTGCACCAAATTTCTGCAAAAAATTTCCCTTTGAAGCTCAGGTTGAGGATGAAAATGGAGGAGGCTTCATAGACCCAACTAGATGATGGTAGTCCTCAAAATGAGCTATCCATCGAATATAATTTTAATATGTTTTGGTTCTATTATGTATTTTAGTTTTTAGTTTTATTAAACATAGGTTTTTCACCAAAAACCAAGCTCTCTGTTCTGCACATGTGGAAAAATAGAAGATTATCAAAAAAATTGAAAAATATTAGTGCACTAGATATTGATGTCCTTGATCTAACAAAAAAAAACTGAATTTCGATACATACAAAAAAAGTTATGCTTTAGCCAATGAATTATGTCTAAATTGTAAAAGGTTTGACTTTGAAACTTAATTAAGAAAAAAAAATCAATGAAATTTTGTGAAACCAATTCCATGCACTAGATATCATAGTTACGAATCTAAATTTGAAAAAAATAGAATTTTATCCTTCATATAAAAAAAAATTATGTGTTAGCCAATGACGTCACTCTTTAAAAAATTTGTTTACTGTTAAAAACTAGTTTTTGAAGGAGATGGAAAAAGAAGTGCAATCCGATTCCAAAAATTTTCAAAAAAATATATTTAGAATCTACAAAAAAAATGTCACAAATCACTAGTTTGCATCATCTTCAAATTCCTCACGGTTTAGCGGCTATAGGTGTCCGAAAGTGAAGATTTAGTTAAAAAAATTTAGTTCAATGTCCAATTTGGCCAAAAATTGTAAACCAGTATTGTGGGATCACTCATCTGATAGTTGTTGTGTTGCCTCTAGATCTTTGGTTGGTGATACACTTGCGAAATACTTAATTTTTAAGTTTATTGTAATCTTCATGATTTCTAAATAATATATTGGGAGGCTTTTAGAATTTTGGGTTTCTCTCACAAAAGAATTTTCTCCACATAAATCACTATGTTGTAGTATGCATGATATTTATATTTATTTATGTTTAAGTTTTTGTAATTGTTGTAATTATTTGTAAATATTTACCTTATAATCCTCTCAAGATTTGTGTAGGAATTTATTCTACTACCTTAGCTTCCTCACAAACTAAAAGTAAATATTATATTAGCTTTGCTTATCCTGGAAGGTAACCCTTTATTTGTGAGAGTATTGTATTATTTATATCTTTTTTATTGTATTGTGTGTGAGAGTCCTATATATGTTGATTTTTCTATGGATGTTTAGTTGGTTATACTCCTGAGAAAGCTTTCTCTACAAGTATACCATAATCTTCTTAATTATTAACTAATCTATTGGATTTTTTTTGGAGTGGGGTGATTTTGTACTATGAAGTTTTTCTCTTGAAAGGATTTTCCTCACATAAATCACTATGTTGTTGTACAAATAATAATTATATTTATTTCTATATAATTTTTGTAACTGTTGTATAGATCTATTTAACACTCCCCTTAGTATTAATGTAGAAATTTGTTCCACAACCTTAATTTCCTTATAAATAATTCTAAAATTCTGTCATAATACCACTATCAATAATTCTACAAAGGTTTGCATGATTAAATGCTAATTATGTGAACTATATCAATCGGTATTAATTCAATTACAATATCAAAGGTTTCATGATCCTAATTGAAAAAATGAAGTTTAGCCTAGTCTTTGTTCTAGGATAAATATTCCTCATAACTTTAGAAAAGAGATCAAGGAGGATTTTAACCTTCTTTTTGAAAAACTTTAAACTGCATAGAGTGAAAGGGTCTTACAAAGAGGATAAATTTGACACTACATAATTAGGGACCACCAAATAGTTTATGGATTGATAAAAATATATTATGATAACCAATGTTATTATAGAGAACCCATTGGTTCATAGCTTCCCAAGCTCACCAAGTATATTTTATCAAAAAAATTCATTTAACTTAGATAAGGTCTTTTATTGTAAGGAAAGTGTGGAGACCAATCCCCTTCTAGGATAATATCCTACTAGGATGAGTAGAATAAAAATAATGCTACACTAGAGTTTGGAAAGCTTCATTAACTTCTAATGCATGATGATCCACTTGGTACATAGATAAAAACCTTATTATTGAGTGTCAATTAATCCTATCCCACCTAAATCATGAGGGAGAAATTAACACTCTTAAGGCACTCAATTAAAAATATTGATGATTTACCATGGAGGCCCAAAATCTTTTCTAGATTCAATATGAGTTTTTAGGAGGCACCTAAAAATATGAAGATAAATATGAGTCCCTATAAGTATCTTAGATAAAAATAAAACTTCTTTGCCAAAGATCGAGGTTTAGTAACCTAATAATCCAACTTCTTAATTCTAGGAAACATAATTTACCACAAAGTTCTCAAGTAATCTTAAAATTTAAATATATTACAAAGAATATAAAAAATTCATTATGCTTGATCCCATAAGAGCTAAATCAAGAAGGATTTGGAAGGAAGGACCATCTATAATATTGATTCTCTTTCCATTGAATTATTAAACGTGAATCTTTACAAAATAATCCATGTAATGAAGAGCTTATTTAATAATATTTCTTCTAGAAGAGTGAAAAAAGTATCATCAAAAAATGGTCATTAACAAGTATAGCTAAGCAATTAGATATACAAATATCTTTATTGAGTACCTCAGAAACTAAATGAGCCAAGAGGCATCGAAACCATTCAACATCATGCACATATTATACTAAAGATAAATGACAAATAACACTAGGTTGATGGATAGTGATAAAGTTGAAGTATATGGAAAGAGCATACAAAAAAAATTATAAATAAAAGACCAAATCCTAATTCGTAGAGAACTACAATGATTAAAAGCCACTAAATGCAATCTTAGGCTTCAAAAAAATAAATTTTGATTAAAATGGCATATTTATGTGATCATCATGGCTTATTCCATACCTTCCCAAATCATAACAATATTATCCAAACACAAATGTAGATTTGATAAAACTAAATTTATTTTGTTGCATAATTTATGGAAGAAGATGGTCAAATTTAAGAAGGGCTTTGGTAATAATTTCATAAGAGACATTGAGCAAAGTGACTAGTCTCCTATTATAGATATCCTTTGGGTCAACAAACTTTGGTATAAATTTTATATTTTATTTATGAGGGTAAAAGTACAAAGCTATGTCACACTTTTGACCAATTTATCAACATAAGTGAATTTATGTATTTTTAACTAAAAATCCATTTTGATCAAACGTATGATTTAGTTGTACCATAGAAAAAAGGAAAATTGATTGATTTGGGGAATAATTCATGATAAATTAAACTTAATAAGGCCTTGATTTGGTGTTGTGAGGTGTTTTTCACATCCACACTAGGTCTTCAACCCTTTCAAATGCATTTAATGATGTCTTGTAAAGGTGTTGTAAAGTTTTGTAAAGGAATTTCATGATTTTATAGACTTAATTAACCAATTTCTCCTTAATTCAACATTATAAAATGTGTTTAATAACATTATCACACTAATCTAGAAGGTTTTTGAATTAAACTTAATATTAAACTAGTTTTGTGATGTGTCTTGCTAATTCACATTGGTTCTTGTGCCTTCCTAGGCTATGTGGACCTCATTTTAGTGTTGTAAAGTGTATTTAATCACACTTTCACATTGAATTCTATGTACCAAGCCTTAATTAACCTTTACATCACCACTAATAGGCCCCTATAAACCCATATTACACATCATGAGGCATAATTTGATGAAATAACCAACATAGTCATCATAAAAACTTTATTTCTTTATTTCCTGGCATCTTAGCTAGAAAAATGGCACCTGTGGGAACCATTCACAATCCATGGCAAATCAATCCCATCTAGGTGGGACCCATTCGCCATGGGTGGCAAATGAGTCCCATTTAGCCCATTTTTTTAGTTTTGAGTGAGAAAATTGAAATTTAAGTTTATTATTTTCACATGTCAGCCTTAGGGATCCAATTTATAGGATAATAAGGTGAATTTCCTATAAAATCAAGTCTCTTAGCCATAATTTACATCTCTTTTAACCATTATTCATTATTCATCCATCATTCTTCCATCTCAAGTCAAGCAAGCTAGGGTTTCATCATTGCAAATCATTAAAATAACAATTTTTAGATATTCAAGGGAAGATTATTCATGTTTTTCTGAAGAAATTCAAGATAAAACATAATGGAAAGATAATAAAATCCATTATTTTATGCTTCATTACATTTTTTCATCATTTTGGTTTAATTACCTAAAAGGGGTTTGACCAAGGAAAACCCCCATGCCCTAACATTCACCATTTCTCTCTCTTGTCTTGTGTTTTTGTAGATTTAGGTATCTTGAAGCTTAGAAATCACTGAAGGACAATTTTTAAAGTCATTCGAGTCATATCTTTATTGAACAAGTCAAAATATCAACAAAAAGTGACTTTCAGGCCCGAATCTGATAGTTTCAGAACCAAACACATAAAGAAACAAAAAGTGTAGACCAAAAGCTCTAGATTCCACCTTTGAATATTCAAAAATTCAAAAGTGGACTCATTCTCCATGAGTGTTTAATGAGTCCCACTACCAGGTTAGTTTTTGGTTTTCTACATTTTTAGATACCCTTTTGTTTGAAACAGGTTTTGGAATAGTATTATAGAACAAGGACCGATTCACCCAGAATGGCGAATGAGTCCCACCAGGACTAATATTAAACATCAACATCATTCCAGAAGCCATTCTCAATCTCCATTCATATTCCAAATGCACACTTTCAGTCTCTTCCATTTATACTCAGTTTTGTTCACATTTCTAGGTGTTTTTGCATTACACAATGTGTTTTCAAACAAGTTATTTTTCCTTAGTTTCCATTCAATAATAAATCCATTTTATCAATTAGCTGCATCTATAACAATAAATTTATTCATAATTTCATCATACATACCTTAGATTCAGTGAACCACCTAGATTTTTGTGGTGTGGGATCTATCTTTTTCCATTAGGTGAAAGACCCTAATTGAGGAAAAGAGACTAGTATTCCCTAATCCACCTTAAAATATTTTGTTCATTTTTTTGAACTTTCTTTTTGAATACTTCTCTTTTTTTATTTGGATTCCTTCATCCTAGATCTATCCTTGCGTTGACTTTGCATTACGATTTGCATTAGTTAATTGGCATGCTAGCTTTGAAATTTTGCATTCATAAAAGGTGCATTTTGGTTCCATTGTTGGAATCTAAGTTAATTTAAATTTTGGGTATGTGTAGGATCATCATGGAAAAAACAAGCCCTTAAGTGGCAAAAAATTCAAAAAATCAGAGTTAGGCAACTTGACGTAAAAATTTGAATAAGTTATCTATATTATTTGAAAAATATGTAAGAATAGAATCTATAGAAAATTTAATGTAGTTTCTAAACTACTAGGTTTATTTTAAAAAAAAAAATCTATTTGGTGAAAATTTGAAATTTTAATGCAGTAGTACTTAAATTTTAGGAAAAAAATAGGTGTTTGTCCTGACTAGGGTATATGCAGGATCATGATAGGCCAAAAAGTGGCAATATGATGGGTATGTGGCTAATGAATTTTTTACCCAAATTTGATAAAATGAAAAGGGTTTTAAAGGAGGTTCTCAGCTTTCCACCAATATAAATTATGTTTTACTTTGAATTTAATAAGTAATTATTATTCATTTTCTATTCAAATTATGACTAAAGTCTTGATCAATAGATGATTGAAAAACATCTATAGCTTTCAAATGTATCACATTTTTTAATCCAAAACATGTGTCACATTTTATGCTTCACATACTATAAGATTAAAAAAGGAAAAATTGAATTTGATGAAGTTTTGACCAAGTTAAGGTGGTCGACATATGAGTATTTTATATTTTTAAAAGTTGTAATAAAAAATTCATAACTAATTATTTACTTGGAATTTTTAAAAAATGTATCACATCAGGACATGATTCCTCTACTTATATCTAAAATCTTATAAAAATATTATCATTTTATTGTGCTTAGGTGGTCGAACATCTACTTCTTATTTTTCCTTGAAATTTAAGTACTACATTGAAATTTCAATTTTTCACCAAATAGATTCTTTTTTAAACAAACCTAGTAGTTTAGAAACTACATTCAATTTACTATAGATTCTATTTTTACATATTTTTGAAATAATATAAAATAACTTATTCAAATTTTATGTCAAGTTTCCTAACTCTTTATTTTCTTTTTTTGCAATTTAAGGGCCTATTTTTTCCATAATGATCCTACACACACCCACCACTCACCATAATAAAATGATAATATTTTTAATAATATTTTAGAAATAAGTAGAGGACTCATGTCCCATGTGATGCATATTTTTTCATTTTTTCCCAAGTAAATAATTAATTATGAATTTTTTATTACAACATTTAAAAATATAAAAACTTGTATGTCTAACCACCTTAACTTGGTCAAAACTTCATGAATTTTTTTAATTTTATTTAATATTATAGTATGTGAAGCATAAAATGTGACACATGTTTTGATTTAGAAAATGTTATACTATTTTAAAGCTATAGATATTTTTCAACTAGCCTATCAATTAGGACTTTAGTCGTAATTCAAATAGAAAATGGATAATAATTATTAATTAAATTCAAATTAAAGCATAATTTATATTGGTGGAAAGCTGAGAATCTCCTTTAAAAACCATTTTCATTTCATCAATTTTGGGTTAAAAAAATTCATCAGCCACAGACCCTACAGATACCCATCATATCGCTACTTTTTGGCCCATCATGATCCTGCACATACCCTTTTCTAAAATTCTACATTTTTAACTAAGGTATGCATCATAGCACTTAGAAAACATCAAAATCACTCAAAATTTTCTTAAAATTTTGAAAAAAGTCCATACTGGGACTCATTCACCACCTTGGGCGAATTAGTCCCTTTTCATCCCTGAAACTGCCCTTTACATAACTAAAAACCCTATTTTTTAGCTTATGTTTGGTGCCATTCCATACCTATATTAGTTAGCTAAGTTTTTGTAACATGCATTTCTTTAGATCTAGCTTAAAATAGTTCATTTCATGGATTATTTAATTTCACATTCACATCTCCAACATTTCATTTTTTAGATTATTGCATACTGTAATCAACAACTTACTTTGTTTTACATCTGAAAATTACATATAAATCATTGCATTGCACTTTATTTACTTTTGCAAAGCATGTTCTTTTTCACAAGATGTTTCTTTGATTTGATTAAACATGGATTTTATAAGCATAATATCCCCTCTCATGAGTTTGATTTTGATTACAACTATGAGGAACATTGCTTTGACTAAACCATTGCATTACCGATTGGTGTAAATGGAGGTGTAGAAAATCATAACACACATACTTGTTCTTCTCCCAATACCTCTCCTAGTAGTGATGAAGGTATCTTGGTGAAGGAAGTTACAAGTCTTGTGGGTCTTGATTGTCCATCTCCTTATTCCCTTTTGGAAGATGTTAGAAAACAAGAACATGAGATCATAGACACATTTCTAAATATCACCTTACCTAGTCTCCATAACCATGACAATCAAACTTTTATATCTCCTAATATCCCTCCTCAATGTAGAGAGGATAGGTTGGTGTTAGAAGACATCCCTATTAGGAATCATGAAACCCTTGATCCTCCATTTCCTAATGCTCCTCCCATTCGGGATAATCTATTTGAAAACCATAGTTGTCCTTCTCTTGATGCCTCCCCACTTTTGATGAAGCTACTTTACCCTTGGATGAACATATTACAAGCTCTCTTTGTAGGGTAGATAATATGGAACAAGAGAATGACACCTTAACGACAATAGACACTCAACTAACACCTTCTCCTAATCATCCCCCTCTTGATAATCCCATCATTGATCATTCCCCTATTGGAAATGAAGTTATTGTGGAAGAACCAAACCTTACCTATCAAGAACATGTGGCTTGTTGTTCTTCTAAACACTATCCTTCTAGGGAGAATATCATAGTACTAGAAAAATGCAACAATAATAATGTATCTTCCTTAGATAAAGAGGTGATTCTATATTTCCCTTTATTAGAGATATATCAAACCAAGACCACTGAGGTTATGAATGCTCACATTTCCATTAGATACCCCTTGATCAATGGACCTCATACATACCCTGTGGGACATCCTAAAAACCCTCTAATTCTCTACCCAGCTTCACACAAATAACAAACACAAAATAATCTTGAACTTATCCTTTACCCTCCTCAGAATAATGTTTTGCAGCAACTGAGTCATAATACCATTCCTCATACATATAACACTCAAAACAATCCACCACAACCAACCCCAACACCATTACCATTGCATAATCCTATCCCACCTAACCCTTTCTTTCTCGGTCGCAAGGAGTATGATCTTGTGGAGCAACTTAAGAATACTCCTGCTAAGATATCATTGTGGGACCTTATTCAAGCCTCCCCTCACTATCACAACATGATCCAAACAACCTTACAACAAGTTCCTATCCCTTCTAATGTTCCACCAATTGATACAGTATCCATGATTCAATGACTAAACATTGATATTGTTTTCCACCAAAGTGAACTCCCCTCTTTAGATGCACCAAAGTGCTTTCCACTCTTCATCACAAAATGAAATACATCTACAAAAATATAGTCCACACACTTGATGATGATATTGAACCTAATAGTGCCTTACAACTTGAGAAAAACAAAGAAAATTCCTTTAACACATCAACATCAACTACACCAGTGGAACCTGTACAATAAAACAACAAAGAGCAACATATTGGAAAAGTCACACAACTATCAGAAGATGATTGGGGTTCCTTGGATTTTGAACATGACTCAGATGACCTTTAAAAGAATCCACCTCAACCACTTTAGACAATGAAATACACTACATGACCACCTTTGACAATGCTTATCAACATCCACCAACTGATCAAAAATGATGAAAAATACTTATGGAAAATGTTATGAGTTTATGAAACAACTTGGATATAGTGGAAAATGATGTTGTGGTCACAAAAAAGGTTTCCACAACCTTATCGATTCTATCACAAAATAAACAACTCATGGTCTTGGTTATTGTCCTTTGATAGAGATTGCCAAGACTTCACTCAACATCAACAATCTCACACAACATACTCCTAAATAATCCCTACCAGTCGTCCATCCTGAACTCCTCGATACTAGTGGTCTTGAACACCATCCTTTACATAATATGACACAAACAATGTACTCTTTGCTTAATGTCAATGTCATCTCACAAGACACCAATAATTTCAATTCGATAGATTTTCTCTCCTCCTATAAGAGTGAGAACAAAATCTCACAATCTAAAGGGTCTTGTGTAGGTATGACAACTAATACTAAGCAAGATGTATCTTTGTTGTCAACTACAGGACCACCTTCTCCCATTGATCAAGAGGATATCTTGTGACTCCTCCAAGATCACTTGATAACCCTTCCTCCCTAAACTTGAAAGAAATTCTATTAGAAGACTTCATTATGTGCCTATCATAGAGTTCATGGTCATTCCACTAACAAATTCCAGGCTTGGAGTCATAAAATCCAACATTTTTAGGAATTTGGTATTCTTCCTTCTGTGGGGGCATCTAATTCCTCTAATTGATATCAATTTTCACTCTGCCATTCATTTCACCAATCATTTTGGCTTACCCTTGTCCTACACTAAGTGGGGGCAAGGGGTTCAATAGCCTTGTCCTTGTATGTCACTTGTCGTTGCCTCTTTTGGCTAGCCGTTAACCTTTCATAAACATATAAGAGCAAGCTTGGGATGTGGATGACATGCCTCAAGCTAGCTCGCATGTGACATAGTACCTTTTTCATGATGTGGCTTATCGAAAACATATGACTTGGCATAGGGCTTTCCAAGTAAGCTCTCATGTCCTCTTCTTCTACTTTAAAGAAATTTCTCATAGTAATGGTGTTCGTAACTACTTTAAAGTGGGGCCATACATCACCACTCACATTTCATTGTGTGATTTCTTTCTCTTTGTGATATGTCCTTTTCTTGGTGGAGTCATTGGGCTTGATCCCCTCCAAGAGCATGATATTTCTTTTGACACATCCTCTCTTGGAGATGTTAAGCACAATGTCCCCTAAGATGAGACCTTGCATGAACTAAGAAAAATCCATTTGAACATTCCTTACACTACCTTGCATTTACAATGTCTATAAGTGTCAAGCATACAAAGTTTTGCTTACCTCATAGAGATCGAAAATCATTTGGTACCTTATTAAATTTATCATGAGGTATAACTTTGGTATGGTTAAGCAAGAAGCCCATTTTGAGGCATGACTTTCCCCACATATCGGTCGTATGTGTCTCACCTTTTGTGTTTTCTCACCCCGCAGACAACTAGAAGTTATGTGACCCTAGAGTGAGTATACTTGGGATTTCTCACCTAGCAGACAACTAAGAGTTTCATCACCCCAGAGTGAGTATGCATTTTCTTTTTGAAACAAACAAACCTAGATCTAATGCACAACTAGTTGGACAAATGATTAAAGCTTCATCCACCTTTTCATTTTCATCTTTCCATTTATTTCCATTGCATGATTATGTATCTTGATGGTTTCACTTAGGATCTTGGATCTTGGGGGCTTGCACAACCTCCTTTGATCATTGTCATTCTTTATCATCTACACCTATACACTTGGATCTCTCTTGAATGTCTACTTTAGTGTGAGTTGGAAGCAAGGCCATCCTCTCACTAAAGTGGGGGCTAATTGTACCATAGAAAAAAAACAACTTGCTTGATTTGGGGAATAATTCATGATAAATTGAACTTAATAAGGCCTTGACTTGGTCTTGTGAGGTGTTTTTCACATCCACACTAGGCCTTGGACCCTTTCAAATGCATTTATTGATGTCTTGTAAAGGTTTTGTAAAGTGTTGTAAAGGACTTTCACACTTTTATAGACTTAATAAACCCATTTCTCCTTAATTCAACATTATAAAATATGTTTAATAACATTATCACACTAATCTAGAAGGTTTTTGAATTAAACTTAATGTTAAACTAGTGTTGTAATGTGTCTTGCACATTCACATTGGTTCTTGTGCCTTCCTAGTCTATGTGGACCTCATTTTAGTGTTGTAAAATGTATCTATTCATAATTTCACATTGAATTATATGTCCCAAGCCCTAATTTACCTTTACATAATCACTAATAGGCCCCTATTAACCCATATTGTGCATCCCAAGGCATAGTTTTATGAAATAACCAACATAGTCATCATAAAAACCTTATTTCCTGGAATCTTAGTTGGAAAAATGGCCCCTGTGGGATCCATTCACCATCCATGGTGAATCAGTGCCATCAAGGTGGGACCTATTCACCATGGGTGGCGAATGAGTCCCATTTGGCCCATTTTTTTACTTTTGAGTGGGAAAAATTGAAATTTAAGTTTATTATTTTCACATGTTGGCATTAGGGATCCAATTTACAGGCTAATAAAGTGAATTTCCTATAAAATAAAGTCTCTTAACCCTTATTTACATCTCTCTTAACCATTCTTCATTATTCATCCATCATTCTTCCATCTCAAGTCAAGCAAGCTAGGGTTACAATATTGCAAGTCATTAAGATAGCAATTTTTAGACATTCAAGGGTAGATTATTCATGTTTTGTTGTAGAAATTTAAGGTCAAATGTCATGGAAAGGTAATCAACTACATTATTTCATTCTTCATTACATTTTTTCATTATTTTGGTTTCATTACTTAAAAGGGGCTTGACCAAGGCAAACCCCCATGCCCTAACATTCACCATTTCTTTCTCTCTCTTGTCTTGTGTGTTTGTAGATTTAGGCATCATGGAAACTTAGAAATAATTGAAGGAAAATTTTTAAAGTCATTCAAGTCATCTCTTCATTGAAATAGTCAAAATATCAGCAAAAATTGACTTTTAGGCCCGAATCTAACAGTTTCATAATTAGACACCTGGAGAAACAAAAAGTGGAGACCAAAAGCTCCAGATTCCACCTTTGAATATTTAGAAATTCAAAATTTAAATAATTCACCATGGGTGGTGAATGAGTCCCACTACTAGGTCATTTTTTGGTTTCCTACATTTTTAGTTACCCTTTTGTCCAAAATAGATTCCGAGATGGTTTTACAAAACTGGGATTGATTCACCCAGAGTGGTGAATGAGTCCCACCAGGCCTAAAATTTAGAATCATCAGCATTCCAAAAGCCATTCCCAATCTCCATTAATATTCCAAGTGCACACTTTCAGTCTCTTCCATTTCTACTTAGTTTTGTTCACATTTCTAGGTGTTTTTCCATTACACAATGTGTTTTCAAACAAGTTATTTTTCTTTAGTTTCCATTCAGTAATCAATCTATTTTATCAATTAGCTACATCTATAACATTACATTTAGTCATAATTTCATCATACATAGCTTAGATTCAATGAACCACCTAGATTTTTGTGGTGTGGGATCTATCTCTTTCCACTAGGTGAAAGACCTTAATTGAGCAAACGAGACATAGCATTCCCTAATCCACCTTATAATATTTGGTTCACTAGTAATATTAATTCTAGATAATTTAGATATTTCCAAAACTTTTCCAACTAAAATTATTGGCAAAATTCATATGTAGCACCACTTTGAGGCCAATTTACTAGGAAAAGTAAAATTATTCAAAAAAAGTTATGTTTCAATAACTCTTACTCATGTAAATAGCATTTTTTTTAAAATATAAACAAATACCTTTTTGTAGATCCATAAGTTTAGTTTTCAAAATTATATGTATTTTAATGTTTAATTATTATTTATATTTTATATTTTATTTTTAATAAAAGTAGGCTATCAACACAAAATATTAGGTTGATTACCATGCTAAGGAAAAATATTTTAAAACTTATTAAATTTTTTGAAAGAAATATGATGTAGTAGATAAAATAATCTATATCAAGATGGTATATTTTTTTATATTTTAGATAAATGTTTAATATGAAAGTTAATGTCAAATGAATATAGTTATGTTTTAATACTCACAAATTTTAATATTTATTTAAAAATGTATTTATCAAAATTAGAAAAAAATATATTAATGTATTAAAGTTTCAAGTTATAAATACAAAAAAAAAATTGAAATTTAGTATAAAAAGAGTGAAGTCTCATGTGACTTCCATTTTCAGCATTTTATCAACAACTAGATTATAGTGTCAATTTATTAAAAATATTTTTAAAATATTTTTTTAACTTTTTTTAAAAAGTAAAAACATAAAATATACTAAAAAATAAATATTTTATTAGTTTACATCATTTCAAAATTCAAAACATATATTCCAATTTTTAGTGATTCAAGTTTAAAAGTTAGATTAGTGTTGGTTGTTTCCTTTATAATCTGTGACACAACGTTGTACTTTTACCCATGAATAAGATTTCCTAAGGAATTTAAATATAAGGCTTGAAAATAGAATTTTTGAAGATCCTCCTCAACACATTCCCAAATGGTCTTATAAAATTTACAAGGAAAATATTCTTCACAAAGATCAACAATAGAGAGAAATTGATAACATATTTACTAACAAGAAGGAAGCTCGCAAGGAACGACCTTGAGGTAATATTGCAATAGATTGTTAGACTAAGTAGAAATATCTTTCAAGCCTTGAAAACCTACTCATAATTATTAACAAAGTCCTAAAGGATATCAAAAAATTTTGTGTTAGCTTTTGGCCATATTTGATATATTTATCTACATGGACATTAACATTTCTCTATTTTTTTAATTGGTGTATGATTTATTTCCCTAAATGATGTATGATTTTTTCTCTCCTCTAAATTTTGTATTTTTATTTTGGTATTTTAGGATCGATGGCCCAGAGGAGTTTTAAATATGGGGTTCATGATTATTTCTACAAGCGAATCAATTTGAATAAAAGGTTGAGGAATAAATTCTCTTTCCTAATGCTAAATTGATGTAGCTTGCCAAATTTAATTTGGATCCAAAGGGTTTGTAAGACATGTTTATTTATTTAAGGGCTCTAATTGTAACATTTTCTTACAAACCTATATGAACTTATGGTTGTTCAATCCATCTAGGATTGGATATAATTAATGTCAACTTTTATCTCATATCATAAGGCTTCTTTTCCTATTATGATTGAAAAAAAATAAGATATTTTTAGGTTCTCAATATGCACAAAGATATTATTGCATTAAAAAAGGAAATGTAAATGGTTGGAGTAGATGGTTAATTTTTGTATGGATTTGGCTATAGTGGTTTTAACTATATAGATTTTTGGCCCCACAGTTGTTGTTGCATGAAAAGGTCAACCTATTAATGCCCAATACAACTGCCAGAGTTAATGAATACATAAGAGATGGTTAATCCATGTCACAAATCCCAAGGGGAGCACTAACCATCTTCCAACAATCTCCCCCTTAGTGTTACCTAAAGGGATTCAAACCTAGCACCTTTGGATCTGATACCAATTGTTGGCTCCATGGTTGTCATTTCACTAAAGGGTCAACCTTCTAATGCCTGATACTACCACCAGCATTAATGAATACACAAGTGATGTATGAGCATCATGCTCCTACCCCCCTTGGATGATGTTGCTCCCTTATCGAAAAAAGTTTGGCATATCGGCAGGAGGTGTCTACTCGTTCTGCCGATAAAATGATGGTGTTGGAAGGTTGATGGTTATCATTGTGATAGGGTGTCATAAAAATGACCATATTATAGGTCCCAACAACAAAATGATCGTGTTGAGTTACATTGGAGAGAGACCAAGATTTCAGTTGGACTATGTTCCATGTCCCAGCGATGACCCTATGGCAACGACATGTAGCAGGTTCATTGGTGTGAGTATGTGATATCAGTGGGACATCAGCCTTTGTCCCAGTGATAGGCTGACAAACGATGATTGGCGAGACATGGTTGATCCGTAGGAGATGATTTTTGGTCTGAGCGATACATCGACGACCATGGTGGGACCCAGTCATGATGATGTTGGAGAGAATGAAGACAAGTAGAGTCATTGCATGATGGGATTGGGTAATCCACATCCTTGTTGTGGATTATGATGCGTGATGTGGGAATGAGGTAGATAAGGATCTTCATCAGTGATAGAGTATGATATCACTAGGAATATGGAGTTATTCCCAACAATAGGCTGATAGGAGTGTGAAGCTAGTTGCAAGACCTAGCAAGGTAATGATGATGTGCAAAAGTGACATGTGGCAAGAACCGATAGGAAGGTGACCAACATATGGAATATAATGACATGTATGACAACTGACGATTGGCGATCAAAGTATGAGTGATCGTATAGACAAGCTAAAGGATTGGCAAGTGTTATTTTTATCGAGGAGACCTTCTAGGATGTCTCAGTAATGGGATGATGGATAGAGTGTAAAGTGAACATCGGCAAGAAGCAAGTGTATCGGTGGAAGATAATTGAAGGTTCCTCCAATAGGATGATGAGATATGGGATAGCTTGAGATGAACGGTTTAGATGAATGGTCAACAATGGCGAATGAAAAATGTGGTCACAACACTTGGTGATGTGGTATTCAATTTCATTCCACATTGTTTTTGTGGAATCCATGTTCATTGGCCGAATATTCAAAGATCCTTATAGCGAGGTAACCACATGGTGGTACTATGACATGGAGAGAAAGTTCGAGGCCGACCTCAAGGATGAATAAACGCATAAATAGGTGGCGAGCAATAAGAGTAGATGGTAGAGGAGAGTTCACACCAAGGCCCACATAAAGTAAAGTAGTAGATTTGGTAAAGTAGTATAGGATGGTGAGAAGAGCAAACTGACCTGAACATGGCTAGATAGCCTATAGATGTGATGAGATGTGGAACATGGATTTCCCTATAGATCTAATTTTTGAATGTAATCCTATAATTTGTTCCAAATGAATAAAAGAGAGTTGTTGACTTGTGTTGTGTCAATGTGTGTGTGTTTGGTCTATGTTGGTTGTGAGATTGTGACAACTTGATAAGGTCCTCTAATCTTGACTGCTTCAATTGGTATCATAGCAGGTTATCATTGGTATGGAAGTGAATATATGAAAAAGGTCAATGAGATGAAGCTTTTTGTTGTCTCAAAAAGAAACCCTAGGGTATGTGCAGGATCATGATAGGCCAAAAAGTGGCAATGTGATGGGTATGTGGCTGATGACTTTTTTTACCTAAAATTGATGAAACGAAAAAGGGTTTTTAAAGGAGATTCTAAGCTTTCCACTAATATAAATTATACTTTACTTTAAATTTAATAAGTAATTATTACTCATTTTTTATTTGAATTATGACTAAATTCCTAATTGATAGGCTAATTCAAAAACATCTATAGCTTTCAAACGGTATCACATTTTTTGAATCCAAAACATGCGTCACATTTTATGCTACACATACTATAGGATTAACAAAAGAAAAATTGAATTTCATGAATTTTTTACCATGTTAAGGTGGTCAGACATACACAATTTTATATTTTTTAAAAGTTGTAATAAAAATATCATAATTAATTATTTACTTGGAAAAAAGATTACAAAAAAAAAATGCATCACATCGGGACATGAGTCCTCTACTTATATCTAAAATATTATATAAAAATATTATTATTTTATTGTGGTTAGGGTGGTTAGATAGACACCTACTTATTTTTTCCCTAAAATTTAAGTACTGTTGCATTGAAATTTCAAATTTATAGCAAATATTTTATTATTATTTTAAAACAAACCTAGTAGTTTAGAAACTACATTCAATTTTCTATAGATTCTATTCTTACATATTTTTGAAATAATATAAATAACTTATTCAAATTTTTACATCAAATTTCCTAACTCTGATTTGTCTAAATTTTTTGCCACTTAAGGGCCTATTTTTTCCATGATCCTGCACATACCCCCTAGAGAGTTTTTTGTAGAAGAGGATTTTGTAACTATAGAGGATTTGAGTTCTAGAAGAGGACTATTGTAGGTGAGAGGAGACTTGTTACTGTAGAGAACTTGAACCCTAGAGAGATTTGTTGTAGGAAAGACCTATGACTGCAAAGGGTAGGAGAGGCACATAAGCTTAGACTGAAGTTGCAGGAAAGACCTTTAACTACAGAGGGTGGATACCCTAATCGAAGAGAGAAATTGTTGTAAGGAAGACTTGTAATTGCAGAAGAACTTGTGAGTTCTTGAAGATGTCTTCAAACAAGCGGACAAGATGGGTCATGAGGAGACCAGTGATAATCCCATTTTGGGAAGAGTATTGGATGGAAGTAGAGAACCAAAATCTCTATGAAGATTTGAAAAATATTGAGGCAAGAATGGATGCCTTGGAAAAATATTATTTTCCTAATGATACTTTGGTTATAGGAAAGAACAAGGGGGGTACAACAGAAGCATGCCATGAAGAAGGCATGGTGAACAAGAATGAAGATGGATAATTTGTTGCAGCAACAATTGAAGGAGTTGAAAAATTATAGAAGGAAAGTCTAGATAAGGGGCTTGATGAGGAAAATTCAATGTTGACAAAAGAGATTGTGAAAACAGAGGCAATGTTCAATTTGCAAAGGGTAGCATTAGAGGTGGAGTTTTTGGAAAGTAAAAAAAAAATTGATTGTGGATGCAACTATAAAAGGAAAAGAGAGAGATGAAAAGGTGCATAAAATAGACTCTAAGAGCCCTCTGTTTGATGGAGTAGTGGAGGAATATGAGGTGAACTCTATTGTTCATGAGTTTTGTGATATCAAGTTTGAAGTGCATGTACCTAATGAGGTGAGTGCAAACATGGTAGATGTTGGGAATAGGATGCCATTTAATTACAATCCTAACATATTTCATGTATCTCCTAAATCCTTGGAAAGTGTTCCCTAACACTAGGATTAGAAAGATATTAAATTTGACTAAAATGAACATGTAAATTGACATTTGTAATTATTCCTAAATAATAGGAACATGTGAGGGTGTCCAAGAAGAGCTCCTATAAAATAGGAGCACATGGGGCTCCCACATGGGAGGTGGGACACACCTTACTTAAGTTAACTATTTGGTGAATTGATAACTCCTATGTAATGCATATCTTGTTCCTAAAAAGTAGGGATTGATATTTACATTGTATGTGGAGTGGCACTATCAGTTCAGTTTTAGTTCAGTTCAATTTAGTTTCATTCAGTTTAGTTATGGTTCAGCTATCTTTAGTTACATTTAGTTAGGTTCAGTTCAATGCTAGTTGACTTCATTTGAATTGGAATGCATGAATAATGACTTGAGTTTCATGAAAGATAGTAGGTGGCTAAATACAGTTAAGTGGGGATGATCAATCATGCATCATGTTTGCATGAATTGCTGGAGAGCCATGTTTCAATTAATAGAGATTGACTTGGACCCACCTTGGGAACCCAAATTAAGATCTTGGAGTTAACGCCTTTGCATGAGAAGATATTTACAAGGCTCAGTTAAGTGGGGCCCATTCTTGGGTGCCGAATTTGAGGAGAATCTTATAAGATATCTTTGAAACCAACAAATAGTTAAGACTTTAGTTTGGGATGCCGAAATTAAAAGAGGGGTAAAAAAATTATTGAATATTAGAAAAAAACATTACAATCAAGAAAGAGGGACCAAGTCCCAAACCAAACTCAACTATCTTCAAACAACCTTCTATCATCCTCAAGAACCTAAACTAAATCCTATCATAACTTGGGGGAAACATGCATCCAATCCTCAATCTTCTAACCAACACCTTGCTCGGAAGCCCATTTAGCTAAATAGTCAGCAACCTGATTCTACTCCCTCAGGATATGAACAAAGGAAACCACCTCCATCCTAGAACTAACCTAAAGAATCTGCTGGATAACAGAGGCTAATTGCCAATTAATCTCATACAACTTCTGCGCATTCAATAGATTAATCAAGACCTAAGAGTCAACTTCACAAATAATCCTTTGCCAACCCAAAGCAAGGGCTTGTTCCACAACATAAAAGATCGCCAAACCCTCCATAAGGTTAACCGTCTCCTCCCCCTCATGGATAGAGAAAATAAAAAAACATCGAACCCTCAAAATCCCTTCCCACTCCACCAATCCCTGCAAGCCCAGGATTACCACGAGAGGAACCATCAGTATTGATCTTCAAAACTCCAGCTAGAGGGGGTCCCCATCTATCCATCCTCTACACTCTCCTATTCCCAAGCCCGCCTCTTCTGGAAACAACAAAAGAAGAAAAATAAATCCCCTACAATCCCAGACTATCTACCAACTTAGAATCCCCTTTCTCTAGGGAGAACACCACTTCACAAATTGTAGCAACCAACTCCTAGATCATACCTAACATGCATATCCACACTTGTTGCCACCCCAGACTAACACCATGAAAAATCCTATGATTCTGCTCAAGCCAAATCTGCCAAAGAAGAAAGGTAGGGCCAACATAACACACATCCTACAAGAAGGAGTCCAGCAATGGAGGTCTTCCCAAGCTATCCCAGAACTCCACCAATGAAGAGGCATGAACACAAGGTTGCTTCCAAACCCCCCACCACCAATGTCAAAGCTACACAGCAAAGGGACATCAAAAAAATAGGTGCGAGGAATCTTCCTCCTCTTTCCCATAGAGAATGCAAGTGGAAGGCCCCTCGAATCCATGCTTACGAATATTATCCTAGGTCAAGCACCTATTCCACGCTAGAGTCCAGACAAAGCAGTTAAATTTTGGTCATGAAATCCAGTTCCAAACTCTCTTCCACCACTAAAGCTCCACCCTATCCAACTTCTGATCCAATAACACTTGATAACCACAAGCAATGGAGTAGCTCCCCTTGGGATTGTGTATCCAAGCGAGGATATCCTCTTCTTGAAGAGCACTACAATACCTATTACAAAGAATAGTATTAAGATCAACACTACTTTCCTCCATTCCCAAAATAGGCCACTTAGTGGGATCCTTCCAATGAACCACCTTCAGCAGACCATTAAAGGATAAGGACTTAAAGTCACTTACCCAGGACCACCCAGCCTCAAGAAATATCTAACTCAAAGGAAGCAGCTGAGGAAACTAAGAGGTGAGAAGAGGAAAGCCATCCTAGAAGTCTGACTAAAAAAGAGCTTCTGAACCCCTACGACATATCCAGAATAAACCATCCTTAATTAGTTTCACACCCTTCTGGAGAGTTCTCCAAATCACTGAACCTTTCCCCTCAAGAGGGTACCTAGGAATATCATGACGATGGATACCCAGAAGATACTTATGAGATAGTATCCTAGCCCACAACTTGTCCTTCTCCCCGCACCATCTTCAAAAAAGCTTAGCAGCCATAGCCACTCCAAACAAATTTGACTAGCAAAGACCCAATCCACCAAACTACTTAGGACTACACACCTCCTCCCACCTGACCAGGCCCCACTTGGAGGAGGACAGGCAGCCAGCCCATAAGAATTTCCTCTCAAGGGAATCTAACTCCCTAAGAAATCCCACCGGAGCCACCTGAAGCATACACCTATAGATAGGGAGAGCCTGTACAATAGATTTAAGAAGCTGAACCCATCTAGCAAAAGACAACCATATGTGTGTCCAATGAGTGACTTTCGCATGAAACTTATCAATAACATTCTACCAGGAACCTTTGGGAAGATGGCCAATAGAGATTGGAATACCCAAATAATTAAAAGGGAGAAACCCTATCTGAAATCTCAAAATGTTCGCAATTCTTTATTGAATGGGGCCTGCCATATTGAAGAAGAAGGTGGAGGATTTATCCTCATTGATCAGTTGCCTTGAAGCCACCAAGTAAACATCCAACACCTACCTCAAAGCAGTAGCCTCCCTGATAGTAGCCATTCCCATCAAAGTCATATCATCAACAAACTATAAGTGAGACTGTGGAGGCAAATCCCCACCCCACCACCAACCCTGAATGGTGCCAACCTCAACATTTCTCTTCAACTACCGCCCAAGACCTTCAGCAAGAAGCAAAAATAAATACGGGGAAAGAGGGTCCCCTTGACATAAACCCCTCAATGCTCCAAAGAGCTTCGAATGATCACCATTTATCAGCACCGAGAAGGATACTCACGAAACACAACTCATGACCCAATTGATCCACTCTTCACTAAATCCAAAAGCACCCAAGATTTTCTACAAGAAGGACCATCGAACCCAGTCATAGGCCTTAGCCATATCCAACTTAATGAACATAGCCTTCTCATTTGAACTAACCATGGAGTGGATAGTCTCAGTAGTAATAACAACCCCATCCAAAATATGCCGACCCACAACAAATCCACTTTGTTCCTCTAAAATCAACACATTAAGCCACTTCTTCAGCCATTCAACTAGTAACTTTGAAATAATTTTATAAACCATGTTGCAAAGGGAGATAGGAAGAAACTGATTCAATCTATTAGCCCCTTCACATTTGGGAATGAGGGTGATGAATGTAGCATTGAGAGCTCTCAACATCTACTTATTTCATTGGGACTCTTTAACAACTACCAGGAGATCCATCTTTATGATATCCCAAAATTCTTGGAAAAATTCAATTGGGAAACCATCAGGACTGAGTGCTTTCCCCTTCTTCATTTGAAACACAATCTCCTCCAACTCCTCTAAAGAAATCTCCCTCATCAAATGCTCATTCACCTCCCTGGAAACCAACTAAGGGACACAAGATAGCACCTATTCCTCCTCAGCTAAACCCCCATGCAGATCCTCTCTGAATAGGGCCTCAAATTTCTTGAAATGAGACAAGACAATCCCCTCTGCCATTAACCAAAATAGAAATGGAATTACCGTGCCTCCTAGCCTTCACAGAGTTAAAGAAAAAGGTAGTATTTTTGTCCCCTTCCTGGAGCCACTCAAACCAAGCCTTTTGTTTCCAGTAAATCTCACATATTTCACATTCCTCCACCATCTTTAGAGTCCTAGCTTCCTCTTTTAAAAGATCCTCAAACCCCCATTTTCATGAATCAAACGCGTAATACTATTCAATTCCTCTTGAGCGGCAGCCTTTTCATGAAAAATATTACCAAAAGATCTCCTATTCCACCCTTTAAGTTGATACTTGACAAATTGAAGAAGCTTGAAAAAAGTATACATTGTGGTACCAAAAGCAGGTTTACCAATCCTCCACCACATAATCATTTGGTCATAGAGAGAGGCATCTCGCAACCACATAAGTTGGAATTTGAAAGTAGGATTGTGAGGCACCCAAGCATAAATAATGCTAAGCTTGATGGGCCAGTGGTCTGAACCCTGCCAATCCAAAATCTCGGAGGATGTAGACCATAAGTCACCAACCCAAAAACAGGAGATGAGGAACTAATCCAACCTCTCTGTGACACATTCCACACCAGTCCTCCTATTGTTCCATTTGAAGTGGCCATTACTGGGATGAACATCAATAAGATTTAAATCTAAAATGCAATCCCTGAGAGGCATCGCAGAAGGCTCCAACCTAGCAATTCCACCCTGTTTCTTAGACAGCTCCACGATAACATTGAAGTCCCCAGCTAAGATCCAAGGATGGAAAGGCACAAGGCTGCAAAAAAAATGAAGATGAGACCATAAAAATTTCTTACCCTAATACTTTATGGGTGCATATACATTAGAGAGGAGAACATACTCTCCAGTCACAAAGCATGTGGCCTCCAATGAAATAGAAGATCTAGATGACACTCACTAGAGAGGACAAATCCTCTGAGGGTTCCATAGGCAAGCCACCCCCGTAGAAGCACCCTGAGCACCAATACACTGACACTCGCCAAACTTCCACAGCTTATAGACCAAATTCAACATATTTTCCATAGATAATTTAGTTTCCTAAAGAAAAAGGATATCAGGAGAATGATTTCTATCCAACTCAAGAACAACTTTTTTTTGAGGGCCAGTGTTCAAGCCCCTTACATTCCAAGATAAAAAAATCATTTCTGGGGACACAAGAAATTCGAATCTAGGGTCTTGACTGCCCCTGACTACACCAAAGTTTCCCTAGTTGACTTAATCTTTTCAGTATCCTTCTTCCTACCCAACTTGGAGCTCTTCTCACCTACCCCCTTCTTTGGTTCCTTTTGCAGAATACCCGTGCAAGGAAATGACAAAGAGGTCTTACCAACTTCAACACCAGCCTTAATAGGTAGAGAAGAACCAACTTCCTCAATCTTTAGAACACCAGTAGAAGGATCTTGTACAACCTATTCTATCAACTATTGATCCATGTCCATCAACCCAACATTCATATCTTGCACAACCTACACAAACTCCAAGGAAGGCCCATCTTTTCCTATACCTAAAGTTCCCTGATCTAGATTCAACAAGCCCAGATTCAATTCTTGTTGAATGAGATCCTCAAGGACCTCAAACCTATTAAAAGAGCCATCCTCCTGCTTATCCCCCATGGTCCTCTTCAGCCCCCAGATGCTATTTTGATCTTTGACAGGGGTAAAACCATCCTCCCCAGTACCCTCTCCACCTGGAATAGGCGCCTTCCCCCTATCAACCCTAGGTGGATTGTGAGGAGGTTGAGAGGATTGGGGAACCATCGGCTTAGCCTTAGCGCATATATGCAACAAGTGTCCATATTCATGAAAAAATATACACCAAAAAGGAAGAGTTTCATAGTCCAACTGTTGCACCCAAGTATACGATCCTGCACTAACTTCCACAGAATCTAGCAATGCCTTGCTTAAATCAATTTCTACACAAATACAGGCAAAAGTCATTACCTTTTTAAATTGCATCTATTGTGAAGACCCAACAGGTTTTCCAAGCATTGAAGCTAGAAAATGTAGCACATCCTCATGCTAGCATTCAACTGGGAACCATGGAAGCCAAACCCAAACTGGGACCCTAGTCAGGAGCTCCTCAGTCAGATTGAAACCTGTGTGCCACGACTTCATAAACAAGCCAACTTGGTTGTAAAGATAGGAACCCCCCTCAAAAATCCTATTACGATCCTTCATGCAGTCAAAGGAGACCATAAATTAGTTATTCGCCAAGAGCCTAATCTCCATCTCGCCTTCCAACAACCAGGTCCTTTGAGCCCAGGATTCTAAAAACTGCAACGAGACTCTCAAACCCATAAACTTGCAATAAAATTAATGCTTTGAGTAATACTCAATATCGTCAGCCAACATCTCCATCAGGATAACCAACTTTAGTCTCTCTTTACATCTTTCCAAACAACCATTAATTTTCATGATCTTAGGGCCCCCAAACAACCTAGAATCTTTCATCTCCTGATCTGGAGCAAACAAGTTATTATTAAAAACCTTCGCCCCCTTTGCCGATGGTTTTGAGCCAAAGGCAAAACAAAAATCCATTGAGGGTCTAACCCTAGATGATTCCCCTCGTGACATGAGTCTAGAACAAAACAACAAATGAGCATGCAATCTCATAGAATGAGAAAACAAGGACACCAACTTGCACAAGAGTTAGCAAGGACCCACTGGTTCCAACCAAAACCCCCCAAAAAACAAGAGAAGTAGCAAATAAAAGCATAGCCCCACCCCCAAATGAGACATCACATGTCCCAAGGGAAAAAATAGTGCTACACAACAAACCCTACACTCCACACCCAACGAACAGAGCCCTACACAAGCCAAAAAGATTGAAAAAGCTTCCTTGAATCAAGGCACACTAGATCACACCCCTACACCACCCCAAGCAAAGCAAACACTGGCCCACACCCCACAGCAAGCTCAGAACTCCCCCATCGCGTAGCTATGAAGGAAAACAAAGAAGAAAGGGCACACAAAGTGTCATCCTCACCCAGAACATGAAAAGAAATCCCACCCAGCACACCTGCAGACAAAGACTAGAGAGCAAGCTAGGGAATGGGTGCCCTAGCTCGTCCGACAGAGCTCAAAAATGAAGCCATCAGTATCATTTGGGATGCCCAAATTGATGGACTTGGTTTGATATTTTTTTCATGGAAGAACTCTACTTGCACAAGAATGGAGTAGATATATGTGAGGAGCTTTATCCTCTTGTAATTGTCAACTCTTTGGAGTTTACAATGTTCACAATTGTCTATTTATTGCAACAAGTTGAAAAGAGTTCTAAGAGAGTACTTTTGTGAATATTGGAATAGGATGAGTGGATTCATGCTTGAACACATGAGAGTTTATTGTAGGTTATGAAGAAGAATTGTTGAAGACAAAGAAGCATCTCAAGCAAGGATTGATAAAGAATTAATGTGATCTTGTTCTAAGGTTAAATAATACAAGCACTATTGATTCTGGTGGTGGAGTTTTTTCCTGAAAGGGTTTCTCCAAGTATATGTTGTGTCACTTCTATCTTTTGGTCTTATTCTTCTACAATATTTTTTCTACTTCTACCATTGGTATTAATGAATCTAAATAAATAATCACATACAAATAATATGTAACAAAGAACACTTAATTAAATATATAGTCTTATAGGTTTACAAGTATTAAGCTACAATAATTACCTTCATTTTCAACATTTGGTATTAGAGCTAACAGTTGGGTAGAGTTTGGGGCACCTTTCTCTTAAAATTGTGAAGATTTTGGCTGTAGTGGGAACTTTTACTATTTTGTTGTTGCAGATTTGTAAAAGAATTATGTTACAATGTATTTGGGCTGATGGCTATAAGACCTGGTATGGGTTGCTCAATCCTAGAAAAGAAAGGCCTAGTAAGAGAGGAGTTCTCCCAGGAGGTAAGGGGATGGCAGTTGGGTTAAACTATTTCTTGGGTTAGAGTTAGTGGATTAACCTTTAGTGGTCTTTAACACATTGTTTTGTGCTAGTTGTATCGGTCCATGGTTTTTGAGCTCATGGCTTTGAGCCCATGGTTTTGCATGTATGAATGATCTTCATTTAGGAGATGGTTATCATGATGTCATGGATAGCTTGTTTACATGTTTCAGTGGGAGCTTTTGATAGTGATGGTTTGATGTTTATCTTGTTGCCATGTATAGCTCGGTATCACAGTTCAGTGGGAGATTTGGTAGGATATGGTTATCTTCATGTGATTTGAAGAGGTTTTAACATATTGTTTCATGGAGGACCCTTAGAGTCTTCGGTAAAGATGTTATTGTTCTTCCTTTGGAGAGGATGTAGTTCTCTTTGGTTTTGAGTATTAATCATTTGCTTGGAGCTTCATGATTATGCATATTGCATTTGAAGTTGGTATGGATTGATTGGTGGGTGCTCATGGATACTAGAGAGACTTGGGGTAGGCTCAATATTTCTTATATGAAGAGATATATGTTTGGGAGTGTTGAAGGAGATCTTACTTTACATAGTTTGACACTATGATAGAGGAGTTAGCCACATCCTTTATGTGAAGTGCTATAGGAGGACTTGTTAATGTTGTCATATTGTTTTCAGATTTGACATTACCTACGCAGTGGGAGTTCTAGAAGGTATATGTGTTATGTATGTGGTGCAGAGCACCTTGTTGCTCCATATGGTGAAGTTGGTCTAGATAGGTTTTTTTAGACATAATAATTTTAATTAAGTCCATGATAGGCCATTTCATAATGTTTTTTTTTGTTTTGAGTCTAGGTGGGGTCATTTGAGTCAATTATGTTGCAAATTACAAATTTGTCAATCTGGAAATGTTGTAAAGGGAAAAAAATGTTGAAATGTGGAAGCCCAATGCTCATGGGAACTTGTAAGGTAGTTTTAGGTGAACACATTGGTAGGTGTTGTTTCAGTTATAAATATGTTGAGGATTCGTTTCTTTGTTAAATTTTGTGTATTTTCTTCATTACCAGCGTATGTACGTGTCTGTAAAGTAGGGGTTTGCTTTGAAATTATTTGAGTGTGTTGAAGGACTATATTATCTTTGATTTGAATCCACACTTGAGGGATTTCATTGTGTCTTAAGCAACTTAGAGGTTGATTCCTAAAGACTAGTCTGAAAATAGGGGTGCAAGGGTTTGAGGCCTAAAATGATCTAAAAGGCCATTCCACCTACTGTACAGGATGTAGTTAGGTGTAAAGAGCCTGATTAGACTAGGATAGGGTGTAGGAATAGGAAAATTTGATTAGTGGAGATATTGAGTGAGACTTTGCACACTGCCCTATTGAAAAATTAGAGTTTGGGCCTTTGGAACAAGGCTAGTGTTGGTAGATTGAAGAAATTGATTGAGAAATTGATAGAAATTGATGAAATATATGTGAGTAGGTGTATTTTGATATGTGTTGAAGGTCTAAAAGGTTAGAAGAGGTAAAAAAATTGAAATGGAAAGAAGCCCTAGTTGAACCAAGTGTGTAAAAGGGTGAAATTGGTAGGTTTTTTGAAAGAAGTGTATAGGAATATTTGGGGAAGCATAATTGGAGGATGAAATAAGCTTGTGCTAGAAGAATAAGGTCTGATGGAAGTGGTTTCAAGATAATGGTATAATTTGGGCATGTGATTTTCAATAAGCCCTAGCCAATTGGGAGAAAAGTGATGGTTTTGTGAAAGTGGGCCTTAGTGAGTGAGTTAGGACCTAAAAGTTGGAGATTCTGGTGTTTTGGAGGTAGGTTGAAGAATTTTTGGTGGTCTCTTTGGTTGGTTTTAAGATTTAGGGAGTGTCTCTTTTTAAAAGAGGCCTAATTCAAGGCCTAGTTCAGTATAGAAGGAAAGTTTTTATGTTGATGTCCCAAAGGAGTTTGAAGAGGGTTTGAAGCATGTTTAAGAAGGCTTAAATGGGTTCCAAAATTGGTGGTTTGTTGTAGAGGCTTTTTGGGAAAAATGAGAGTGAATTTGGGGAAAATAGGTCTACTAACCGACTAGGAAAACTAAGTGAAAAGTTAGAAACAAGCTTAGTTTGAGTTTTGTGGGAAGGAAGTTGGTTAGAAACCTTATGTTTGGTGAATGTGATATGGTTTCCACACTATCATTGCATCAGTTGGTATCAGAGCACAACTGGTAGATCCTTGAAGGTGATTGGTTGAAGGTTGCATGAAAGGACAATTGGAAGTTGGAAAGACAAGACAACATGACAAAGGAAATCAGAAAAGCAACACAAAGAAATGCACTTTTCAAGACAACCTGCAAGATTCAAGGTAAGGTATGTACTATGATGGTAGATTTGGGTAGCCTAGATAACTTAGTGTCTCATGAAATGGTTGATAAGTTGCAATTAGTAAGGATTCCTCATAAATCACCTTATTTTGTTTCTTGGTTGAATGGTGAGCATACTTTATTGGTCAAGGAGCAATACTGGGTTGAGTTTCAAATAGGTGCATATAAGGATAGAATCTTGTGTGATGTTGTGCCTATGAATATATGCCATTTGTTGTTAGGGATGCCATGGCTATATGAAAGATTTTCTTTATATGATGGAAGGTGTAATAGCTACAAGATAATGAAGGATGGAGTTTCATTTAATTTTATATTGGTAGAAAAGAATTAGGGAAAAAGCAAGAAAGAAAGAATAATAATGTAGGGCAGAAAAGAGTTTCTAATGCATGAGAAAGGAAATTATAGTGAAAATGCAGCCACTACAAAGAAGAGGAATGTTGAGACAACAAGGACTGACACGAATAAAGAAGGTGATGAGTGGATGAAGAAATCTAAGATATAAGAGGTAAGGAATGAATTCCTTATGGAGATCCAAGAAAAAGTTTGAAAGGCATGGTAAAGTCAATAAGGAGATAGAAGTTTGTCAAGCAAAGGAAAAAGAAGGTGTAGTCCTGACAGTCATGTGATGACAAGACAATGATGAGCAAATCAGATGCAAAGGTTTGTGAGAAGGAAAATCTTGGGACAAAGATCCTAAAAAGAGAAAGAGTTGTGATGAATGAAAGAGAGTTGCCTAGGGAAAGGTGAGAAAGGTTTTGGTGAGGTCACCGTGAGGGCAGAATATTGTCCACTGATTGGACAAAAGGATAAAGTGCAACAGAAGGCTGATGAAAAAGAAGATGGAAAGCAGCAAGAGATTGTTCATAAAGAAGATGGTAGACCTAATGGAAAAAGGATCTTAGAGGCTGGGAAAATAAAGATAGAGAAAATGGATAAAGGTAAAGTGAATGAGAGGACTAGGGAAAGCCAAGATGAGCATGAAAAATGTGAAAAAATTATGGTGGGGATAGTGATGTGTCCCTTGAAAGGAAAAGAAGATGGTGAGTAGTCAGACACTGCCAAAACAAAAGTTTATGTGTCTAAAAATATAGTGGTAAAGGAGGCAGGAAGTCTGATTCAAGCTATGAGAATGGAAGTTGCAAAGGATTAATGTAAATGGAAAGTGAAAGACATTGAAGAGAAGCAGTGTGAGGGTATGGTGTTTAAAGAAAATGGTGGATAGTTGGATAACAATTCTAAACTTGATAGGAAAGAGGTGCTTGAGGTAGAATATTGGGTGCAAACCGTGGACAGTCAGGAACAAGTGCAATTGGAGAAGCAAGACAAGGTGATAGAAAGGACAGTGAAAGAAGAGGTTGAAGAAGTTGCAGTCACTAAAAGTGGTAAATATGAGAAGGTAAAGAGTTTGAGAAAGGTCTCAATGTTGGAAGAGACTAAAGATGAGAAGCTGAAAATAATTGGCCAAGTGAAGGCTAAAGAGGAAGTGTTGGTAAAGTCTCCAAATGAGATGGAGAAGAGAGAAAGTGCTATGGTTAGGATAGAGGGTTGTCCTTGGGTTAAAAAAATTAGTTGTGGGGTAGTTGTATTCTACCATGATAGAGGTTGGTAAACTTGAGTGCATAGGGGTTCAAAAGATGAAGAACCTTAAGTTGATTGTGAAGAGAAGAGGTAAGAGGAAAGGAGTGAAGGAAGTTCTTTGTTACTTCCTTGTTTTTATTATTATTTTGATGAGATTCAAGCCATGGGTTAAGATGAAGGAGGATAGATAGAGTGTGGGTTATTTTGTAATGAGTGAAACTAAAAAACAAAGTGGAAACAGTTGGATGCAGTAGATGAAGCCAAACCAAAGCATAGAGATGCAGATTCAAGAAGATAAAGTTAGAAGAGGACTATTTAGTAGGGACAAGTCCAAGCCAAAAGTGAATATGAAGGTCAGATGGATTTGTTGCAATCACAAGGAGCTACCAAGAGTTGAAGACCTAAGAGTTATTGCAAGTCAAGCGTTGAAGACATCCAAGGGACTTGGAAAGATTCTTTGGTCGGGTGAATGGTGCGGAGCACCTTGTTGTTCCATATGGTGAAGTTATTCTAGATAGGTGGTTTTAGACATGATAATGTTAAATAAGGCCATGATAGGCCATTTTGTAATGTTTGTTTTGGTTTTTAGTCTAGGTGGGGTCATTTGAGTCAATTATGTTAAAAATTGCAAAGTTGTCAATTTGAAAATGTTGTAAAGGGAAAAAAATGTTCAAATTTGGAAGCCCAATGGTCATGGACAGTTGTAAGGTAGTTTTAGGAGTTGATAGCTATTTTTTGAGTTATATAGGACTCATTCTAGATGGTTGTTGGAGAATTTGAGGGAGAATACCAATAAAATATCTCAATTCCTTTATTAAATTTTGTGTATTTTCTTCATTGCCAGCTTGTGTATGGGTCCGTACAACAAGGGTTTTATTTGGAATGATTTGAATCTATTGAAGGATTGTCTTAGCTTTGATTTGAATCCAAAATAGATGGATTTCATTTTGTCTTAAGGAATTTAGAGGTTGATTACTAAAGACTAGTTTGAAAATAGGGGTGCAAGGGTTTGAGGCCTAGAATGATCTAAAAGGCCATTCCACCTACTATACAGGTTTTAGTTTGGTGGAATGGGCCTAATTAGACTAGGATAGGTGTAGGAATAGGAAAATTGGATTAGTGGAGATATTGGGTGAGATTTTGCATGTTGCATTGTTGAAAACTCAGAGTTTGGGCCTTTGGAACAAGGCTAGTGTTGGTAGATTGAAGAAATTAATTGAGAACTTGATAGAAGCTGATGAACTATGTGTGAGTATGTTTATTTTGATATTTTTTGAACATCTAAAAGGTCAAAAGAGTTAAAATGTGTGAAATGGCAAGAAGCCCTAGTTGAACCAAGTGTGTAAAAGGGTGAAATTAGTAGGTTTTGTGAAGGAAGTGTTTAGGAATATTGGGGGAAACATAATTGGAGGATGAAATAATCTTGTGCAGGTAGAATAAGGTTTGACTGAAGTGGTTTTAGGATTTTGTGAGGTCTAGGCATGTGATTTTCAATAAACCCTAGCCAATTGGGAGAAAGTGAGGGTTTTGTGAAAGTGGACCTTAGTGAGTGAGTTAGGACCTAAAAGTTGGAAATTATGGTGTTTTGGAGGTAGGTTGAAGATGTTTTGGTGGTATCTTGGGTTGGTTGTAATATTTAGGGAGTGTCTCTTTGTAAAAGAGGCCTAATTCAAGGCCTAGTTCAGCGTAGAAGGAAAATTTTGATGTTGATGTTTGAAAGGAGTTTTAAGAGCATTTGAAGCATGTTCAACAAGGCTTAAATGGATGCACAAATTGGTGGTTTGTTTCAGAGGTTTTTTGGGAAAACTGAGAGTTAAGTTGGGGAAAATAGGTCTACTAACCTAGTAGGAAGACCAAGTGAAAAGTTGGAAACAAGCATAGTTTGAGTTTTGTGGGAAGGAAGTTGGTGAATGTGATATGGTTTACACACTATGATTGCATCAGTATGAGAGTGGAATCTCTCTTGGACTGGTTACACTTTACTAGAGTGAGTTACTTCAGAGGTTTTTTATCACATGTCTATGTGTGTTGTTACCTTGGAGTTTTATTTTGTAGGATGGTGGATATACAGGGACTTGTTTGCAGATTTGGGTTGTTATGTTGATAAAATGAAGTTCTACCTATGATAGTTTTGTTACAGAGACTTTTGAAAGGTATTGATTGAGAAAGTTGACACATTGATCAATGTTGTTGATAAGCTCTCTTGGTGTAGGAAGACCATTGGCCTTGAGTCCTATACTTGATTTATAATAATGATTACTTGTTTAGAATAATTGCAATGTATAATGTCAAGTGGGAGAATTTTTGGAATATGATACCATTTAATTGCAATCCTAAATATATTTCATGTATCTACTAAATCATTGGAAAGTGTTCCCCAAAACTAGGATTAGAAAGAGATTAAATTTGAATGAAATGAACATATAAATTGACATCTGTAATTATTCCTAAATAATAGGAACATGTGAGGGATTCCAAGAAGAGCTCCTAGAAAATAGCACATGGGGCACCCACATGGGAGCTGGGACACACCTTGCTTAAGTTAACTGTTTGGTGAATTGATAACTCTTATGTAATGCATATCTTGTTCCTACAAAGTAGGGATTGATATTTACAATGTATGTGGAGTGGCACTATCAGTTCAATTTCAGTTTAAAGTTCAGTTCAGTTGACTTCAATTATGGTTTAGTTATCTTTAGTTGCATGTAGTTAGGTTTAGTTTAATGCTAGTTGACTTAAGTTCAATTGGAATGCATGACTAATCACTTGAGTTGCATGACAGATAATAGGTGGCTACATTCAGTTAAGTGGGCGTGATCAATCATGCATCATGTTTGCATGAACTGGTGGAGAGCTATGTTTCAGTTAATAGAGTTTGACTTGGGCCCACCTTGGGTGCTCAAGTTGAGATCTTGGACTTAACACCTTTGCATGAGAAGATATTTACAAGGCTTAGTTAAGTGGGGCCCATTCTTGGGTGCCAGCTTTGAGGACAATCTTACAAGATATCTTTGAAACCAACAATCAGTTAAGACTTCGGTTTCAGATGCCAGAATTGATGAAGGACTTGGTTTGACATTTTTTTTCATGGAAGAACTCTACTTGCACAAGAATGTCGTAGATAATTTTGAGGAGCTTTATCCTCTTGTAATTGTCAACTCTTTAGAGTTTACAATGTTCACAATTGTCTATTTAGTGTAGCAAGTTGAAAAGCGTTCTAAGAGAGTACTTTTGTGAAGCATGGCATGGAATGTGGGGATTCATACTTGAACACATGAGAGTTTATTGTAGGTTGTGAAGAAGAATTGTTGAAGAAAAAAGAAGCATCTCAAGCAAGGATTGATAAATAATTATTGTAATCTTGTTCTAAGGTTAAATAATACAAGCACTATTGATTCTGGTGGTGGAGTTTTTTCTTGAAAGGGTTTCTCCACGTATATGTTGTGTCACTTCCATCTTTTGGTCCTATTCTTCTACAATCTTATCCACTTCTACAATTGGTAATAATGAATCTAAATAGATAATCACATACATAGAATTTGTAACAAAAAACACTTAATTAAATATATAGTCTCATAGGTTTACAAGTATTGAGCTACAATAATTACCTTCATTTTCAATAGTAGAGTGTTGTAGAGATGCCTGCCTATGGGTAGAATTTGTAGGGGATGTGATGGGAGAGATTTGGTGGTGTTCATTTAGAGATGGATTTCAACCCATGAAAGAGAGAAGTGTGAAGGATACATGGGGAATGACGTCAGACTATGGTGGACATGAGTCCACTAGAGGAGAACATAATGGAGTGTAGAATGTTCCAATATAATGCTGGAAGAGAAACAAAAAGAAATCAAAATTGAAGGATGACATGTTTAGGAGTACATGCTTTTAATCACCTAGGGAGTCTGATGCAGGAGCACTGCGCTCCTATACCCCCTAGCCAACATTACTCACTTGTCAGTAGAAGTTTGGCTTATCAGCAAGAGGTGTCTACTTGTCTGATGATAGAATGATGGTGTTGGAAGGTTGAAGGTTATCATTATGACAAGGTTTCATCAGTAGGACCATATTATAGGTCCCAGTGATGGAACGATCGTGTTGAGTTACATTGACAAGATACCAAGAATTTGGCAAGATTAAGTTCCATGTCCTAGTGATGACCCAATGGAGACCACATGTAGCAAGTTCATTGGCATGAGTATGTGATATCAGTGGTACATCACACTTTGTACCAATGACAGGATGACAAACAATGATCAGCGAGACATGGTTGATTGGTAGGAGATGACTTCTGATCTCTGTGATACAATGATGACCATGGTGGGACCCAATCATGATGACATAGGAGATAATGAAGATGATCAGATGCATGGCATGATGGGATTGGGTAATCAACATCCTCATTATGGATTACAATGTGTGACATGTCTATGAGGTATACAAGGATCTTCATCGGTGAGAAAGTATGATATTGTTAGGACTATGGAGTTAGTCCCAATGATAGGGCGACAGGAGTGTGAAGTTGATTGTGGGACCCAGCAGGGTAAGGATGATGTCTAGAAGTGACATGTGGTAGGAACCAACAGGAAAGTGACTAACATATGGAATGTAATGGCATGTATGACAATTGATGATTGGTGATCATAGTATGACTGATGGCATAGACAAGCCGAAGGATCAGTAGGAGTGCTTTTCATCGATGAGAGCTTCTAGGATGTCGTAGCGATGGGATGATGGATAGAGTGTAAAGTGAACATCAATGAGAAGTAGGTGTATCAATGGAAGATGATTGAAGGTTCATTTGATAGGATGATGAGATATTGGATAGCTTGAGATGAATGGTCAACAATGGAGGATGATGAATGAGGTCACAACAATTGGTGAAGTAATATTTGATGTCATTGCACATCGTTGTTGTGGAATCCATGTTCATTGGTCAACGATTGGAAGCTCCTAATAGCGAGGTAACTACATGGTGGTACTATGACATGGAGAGAGAAAGATTGAGGCCAACCTCAAGGATGAACAAAGGCATAAAGAGGTGGGGAGCGATAAAAGTAGAGGGCCTAAGAGAGTTGGCAACAAGGCCCATAGGAAAAAGAGCAATGGAGTTGGCAAAGAGAAGGAAGTAGGAAGGAGATGTACTGGCAGAGTAGTCCATAGGAGTGAAGATGGATGAGCAACCAAGTGCTCGCATGGGTAGGTTGGTGAGAAAAGCAAGACAACCTAAATGTGGCCAGGTAGCCTATAAATGTGATGAGAAATGGAATAGGGATTTCCCTATAGATATAATTTTTGAATGTAATTTTGTAATCTGTTCCAAATGAATTTAAGAGAGTTGTTGACCTATTTTGTGTCAATATGTGTGTGTGTGGTCTATGTTGGCTATGAGATTGTTATGGCCTGATAAGGTCATCTGATCTTGACTACATTAACAAGAGGTGCTTAAGCCATCTCACGAATCTCAAGGGGAGAACTGACCATCTTCGAAAAAACATTACCATAAGGATTGAGTCATTGAAGTAATGAAGTAGTTGGCCTTTCCTCTCTATCAAATTATAGCATGATAATGGCATATTGTTCTTTGTCTTTAATTTCATTATGATAATGACACATTATAAGAGAAGTTAAGTATCTGTAAGGAGAAGACTCAAAATACTTGTTTATACCCACAATGGGGGTAGTAAGTAGAGGTGCTATGTTATAACTATCAAGAAGGGGGATTCGCTGCTCAAGAGTCTCTTGATCACCAAGAGAATCATATGGAATGATTTTTCGTAAACTACCTCAAACAAATAATGAATAGAGTTCAATTGGCAGGGTAAAAAGATGAGAGTTCCAGAATTAGAAATAGTAGGTCATAGAGGTTTTCCAGATAGAGTAATGATTTCTTAACTTAGAAAGGATGATAGTGCATCACATGGACAATAGCATGACGCACTGGCATCCTAGAGGTGCATTAGCATCTTCTATGAATTAAAATTTGAGAATGTCATAGAAAATGGAAAAGTAACTACTTATAATTTAACTGCTAAGAACTCTTGGAATGTGAGAAAGTAATAGAACTAAAATAATGTAAATTAAATGACATATAAATTAAAGAATGTAAATGATAAAATTAAGGGAGAGAAAGAAAAATCTCACAATAGACCAAGCAATTTGAAGAATCCAACAAATAAATATCTTCAATACCTACACACATAAGACTGAGAGGAAATGTTAGGGTTGTTTCTAAGGGGATTTCCTTAGTCAAACCCCCATTTTGGTGTTCCCACCTCCACAAAAAATTAGATAGATAGATAGAGAAAATAATAGACAATAAAATAGATAAATAAATGAGATAGATAAATTCATTGATGAGGGATGTGAGAAATACCAAGATGCTCAAAGACACAAGACAAGAGACATATCACTTGCAAGGCTTGAGGAAGCTAGAGAGAGAGAGAAATCTATGAGATCCAAGAGAGTTATAGACAATGTTACGAGAACATGAGAGTGTTGTAACAAGCAAAAGAGTTGTGGAAGCTTGAAAGAGTGAGAAAAGAGAGTGTCTCCAAGAGAGAAAGAATAAGAAGGCCCAATGGATTGGAAAGATAGATTGTAAAGAGAGAATAGGAGAGAGAAGAAGCTTCATGACCCATTACAAGGCATTTCGAGCCGTTACCACTGATAAAAGGTAAGTTAAAATTTGCAAGGCAACCGAAATTCTAGTTTCTAGACAAATCACACTACAAAATGGTTAGAACAAGGAAAAGAAAAGGTTCGACGCAAAGCTGGCATGCAATGGTAGTTGCTAAAAAGGGGTTCTAAGCATCTTGGAAGGGAAGAAAAAGTTTTTTTCAAGGGATAAAATGAACCTACACAAATGATAAGGGAGTAGACACTAAAGTGGATGCAAAAATGTAAGTGAAATTGAAAGGGGTGCAATTTTACAACATTACAATAGCTAGTAGTCTATTTCAGGGATCAAAGGGATAATAAGTCCCTAATGATATTTAACTATGGATTTTTTTATCACTTTGGTGGAATTCTTCCCTATGTGTAGGGTGATCCCACAATAGTGGTTTACAAGTTTTGGCTAAACTAGACACTAAAATATTTTTTTTAACTAAATCTTCACTTTTGGGCACCTATAGCGGCTAAACCGTGAGGAATTTGAAGATGATGTAAACTAGAGTTTTGTGATATTTTGTCTATATATTCAAAATATAAATTTTTCAAAAAAATTTGAACCATATTTCACTTCTTTTTCCATCTCCCTCGAAAACTAGTTTTTCAGAAAACAACATTTTTAAAAAGTGATGCTCACTGTATAATGCATAACTTTTTTTCCATGAAGGATAAAATTGTAATTCTTTCAAATTTAGATTTTTAACTCTAATATCTAGTGCTTCCACTTGGTTCAATAGTTTTTTATTGAATTTTTTTCTTTTATCAAGTTTTGAAGTCAAACTAATTACAATTCAGACATAGTGCTACCATATAACATGTAAATTTTTTTGTATGTATCGAATTCTTTTTTCTTTTGTTGGATCAAGTACTTCAATATATATTGCACTCATATTTTTCAAATTTTGGTTTTGATAATCTTCTATTTTTTCACATGTACAAATCAAAGAGCTTGATTTTCGGTGAAAAACATACATTCACAAGAAATAAAAAATAAATATAATAATCAAATTTAATTTAATTAAAATTATACTTTTTTGGAAGATTATAATAAGGAATATGTACTTAAAAAAATAAAATTTAAATTAATTCATTTGATCCCCCAAAAGGTAAATCAAAAGTGGTTTTTTATCAGCATTTTGATAGGTGTAAAGGAGACTCTATTATACATATGGTTTAAAACTAGCGGGGTTTTATCCAAGGGGGCTTGGTCTAAGGTGGTTTTATCAAACCCTCTTGAATTGGAATCCTTTAAATGGAACTTTTCAAGGCTTAAATCATTATATTTTCCAAAAATATGTGATTTTAGCAAAAATCAGGATCTCTGAGAAAGTGTAAACCACTATTGTGGTAGCACCCTATATTTATTTTTCTTAGTCTTATATTTTTATAGTATTTTATGGATGTTATATTTATCTTCATAATTCTATAATATAGTATTTTATAATTTGTTAGCATATATATATTTTACCTAGTTGCACTCTATATAAAGTAGTTTTATTTTTCCTAGATATGGGTTTCAATAGAGCCTTAATTTATTTATATAAAATGATTACAATATTTTAATATTTTAAAAGTAAGCATAATGATATTGTGATATTTAATTTTATATGATAAAAAATAAAGGTAAAGATAAATAATTATTGAATAAGATTATAGTTTATTTTAATTGTAAACACTAAAATAATGCATATGCTCATTTATAGACCATCCCCATCATCTTGACACATAACAACATCCATTCATTAAAACAATGCATCTTGAAATAATTAATTATTTCCATCAAACTTTAATTGATCATATAAGCTTTACTATTTATCCAAATATAATTTACTAAATAAACAAGATAAATCAAATTTGTTAACTCATTGATGAAAATAGTTAACAAACCCAATCAATCAACTTAAGTAAATCTTTGAAAAGGAAAAACTTAGTTAATACAAATAAAATGAATAAATAAATGAAATAGTTAACTAATAATACAACCCACACCCAATCTACATTGAAAATTTAATGACATAATTCTTTATCTAAAATCAAATCCTAGCCACAATCCATCTCCTACAAATTATACAAATTATGATCAAATCTCTCATTAATTTTATTTTTTTATCTTGGTTTGAAAAAATAGACTTGTTGCAAGTGAGAAACAAGCATTCATGTATTAAAATCAAGAGCATGTCCACTTTCATTCTCTATTGGAGGTGTGTATAGCATTAGTTTAAGTATATTTTGTTATTGTTGCTAATTTTTAGTTTCTATAATTACCTACATACAATTTGGCTAGCATACCTAATGGGATATTACCCTTGATCTTTAACACTTCTCTATTTCTATTAGAGGAAACTTGGAAAATTTGTATGGAACACATAATGGTACCAATATTATAAGTGTATGGTTTAGCACATGGTTTTTTCTAGGCATGAATTCTTAAAAACCATTCTTTTCTAGTTTCATTTTTATTTTATTCTATTATATAAAATGTATTTTACTTTTTTTTGGTGAAGATTAGTTTATTGGATAATTATGTCTAATGAAATTTTCATTAATTTATTATTAAGATATTATATTGCCTTGTCATTTAATTAATAAGGTACATGATCAATCAAGATAAAAATTATTGTTAGTTAGTGGAAAAATATTGGAGTGATAAGTTGTGTTTCTGGCTTTTTACATATGTTTCCTATGCATCCCCAGTATCTCTAAAATTCTAAGTAAATATGTAATACTTTTGTTGACCAGTCCTAGTTATGAAAACTATACATGTCTTCTAGTCATGCCTATAATTTTTTAGTGCTAATGATTAAGAGAGATACACTTTGGAAAAAAATGACACAAATAAATTTTCTACTTTTTCATGGTTAATCCACTATCTATATATATCACAACTTCATTTAAAAAATATTTTCAATATTCCCCATAGTTTAGAGTTGACGAATCTCTTTCCTTTAAATATGTCAAAAAAGTGAGGGAGAATCAAAATTGAAGTGAAACTAGAGTATAGGAAGATAGAAATATATAATAGGGGATACAAGCCTAGGAAATTCATTCCTCAAGTTATAGATTTGTACATAGACATCTATTGTTAGGGTTGTCAATCTACATCATAGAGGTAAGTTTCTTCAAATATATTTGATCTAAAAATTTGATCGAGACTAGATAAAAATTTATTGTATTTATTAATATTTATATGTTTATTTTGTTGTGTTTTTGAACCATATATTTTTAGGGGTGTGTTATGTTGTCTCTTTTTCTCAATTAGGGTCTTTCACCTGAAGGAAAGAGATAAATCCCTCACCAAAATCTAGGTGGTTCACTCAAACTAGTGCAAGTATAATGGAAATATGAATGAATTGTTTCTAGATGAGATGATCCAAATACAAAAAACTAATGAAAGATATTGATTAATGAATGGAAACCAAGGAAATGTACAGTGTTTGAAAACACATGATATGCAAAGACTCCTAGAAATGAATGCAAATTGCAATAGAAATTGATAAAACTGAAAATGTACACCTAAGATCTTGCTGGAGATTGGAAATGACTTCTGAAATGTTACTAATTCTAATTTTTAGGCCTAGTGGGACTCATTCACCATTCTGGGTGAATTAGTCCCAGATCTAGGAAACTGTTCTGGAGCCTGTTTTAGATAAATGGGCATCCAAAAATGTAGAATACCAAAATTAGGCCTAACAGTGGGACTCATTTTCCACCCATGGCGAATTAGTCCACTTTTGAATTTCTAAAAATCCAAAGGTGGAAACTGAAGCCCTCAATCTGCTCTTTGGTTCCTAACAGGTGTTCGCTTCTAAAAGTCTGATTTCCTGACTTGAAAGTGACTTTTTTTATATATTTTGACTTGGAAAAAGAAGAGAAGACTTAAAAAACTTTGCAACTTGATTCTTAGTGATTTCCAAGCTTCCAGGATGCCTAAATCTACCAACACACAAGAAGAGAAAGAAAAACATTGGATGCTAGGGCATGGCGATTTCCATTGGTCAAACCCCCTTTAGGTAATTAAACCAAATGATGAAATAATGTAATGAAACATGGAACAATGGAGTTAATACCTTTCCATGATCTTTGATCTTTAATTTTTTCAAAAAAACATGAAGAATATTCCCTTGAATGTCCTTGGAAGCTATCTTGATGACTTAGAATGTAAAACATTAACTTGCTTGACTTTAGGGAGAAAATGATGATGAATGAATGATAAGAGATGTGTGAATGAGTTAAGAGATTATGAATTAGGGCTTAGAAGGTTGTATTTATAGGTAATTCACCTTATCTACCCATTAATTGGATCCCTAAGGCCAACATGGAGAAAAATAAAACTTAAATTCCAAAATTTCTTGCTCAAAAGTAAAAAAATGGCCCAAATGGGACTCATTCACCACCTTGGACTAATTAGTCCCACGTAGCATGGAATCATTCACCATAGATGGAAAATTAGTCCTAGAGGGGCCCATTTGCTAGCTGGGTTGTTGGGGAATGAGGAAATCAGGTTTATATAGTACTTTGTTAGTTATTTCATCAAATATTACCTTGGGATGCATAGAATGGGGTAATAGGAAACTATTAATGATGATGTAAAGGCCAATTAGGGCTTGGGACAAATAATTCAATGTGAAAATTTGTGATTAAATACACTTGTCAACACTAAAATTAGGTCCACTTAGCCTAGGAAGGCACAACATCTAATGTGAATGTGTAAAACACATTACAACACTAGATTAAAGTTATATTTAATTCTCAAGCCTTCTAGACTGATATGAAACTTCCATTAAGTATATTTTATAATGTTAAATTAAGGGAAGATGGGTTCATTAAGTCTAGAAAAGCGTGAGTCTTTAACAACACTTTACAAGGACTTTACAAGACATTGATAAATGCATTTAATTAAATTTGAAAGGGTCCAAGACCTAGTGTAGATGTGAAAAACAACTCACAAGACCAAATCAAGGCCTCACTAAGTCTAATTTATCATCAATTATTCCCAAATCAAGCAAGAAATACTTTCTTCTACGGTACAATTTTATATTTATTGTGTTTATTTTATGAGTATGTAGCGAAAATAGGGGAAACCTGTAATGCCATTTGGTTGAGAAGAGTACTAAGAGACCTAAGAAATGAACAAGAAGGAGCAAATAAAATCTTTTGTGATGATAATTTTGCAATAGCATTATCCAAAATCTTAGCTTTTCATAAAAGAAACAAAAACATTGACACAAAGTATCATTTCATTAAAGAACTAATTAATGATGGAGAAAATGTTTTGAAACATTGTAGGTTTGAGAAATAATATGCAGATATCTTCACCAAACCTTTCGAAAGGTAAAATTTTATTCATCAAAGAGATAGTTTAGAAATCATGGATGCTAACAGTTGTGATTAAAGGAGAGCATAAAAACTTAATCCCTACTTCCTTCATTAACTCCTCCATAACCCCTTCAACTCTCTTACCATGTACATCTAGTCAAGAATGGAAGACTTCATTTCAACAACTCAGTTTCTATTTTCCCTTCTTATCATTGTCTACATCAAGATAGTTTTTGACTGACAATTTAAATGCATAATCTCCTTAGAAATATTTACATACATTAGAAATTTAATGTAATTAATGATTTTTCTTCTTGCCTCTTTTGTTGGCCTCATATATATGTTTTTAGTACTCTTTTTTTTATGAAGATGTATGAGATGAAAACCAGAGCGCAACCAGTATTGTTGTATCAACAACCTCCTATGAATGTAATGATTATTAATGAAATAGAATATATATACTTTGTTGTAGAAATAGGTTGAAGGAGCAATAGCTTGAATACGTAATGAAACATGGTATTTTGTCTTTAGCTTTCTAAATACATCAAAGAAAAACTACTCTTTTTATGTCATTAAATTTTGTACGTTTTGAAATATATGCAAATAGTTCATCCTCTATTTCATCTTTTCCTTCTTTTGCACTCTGTTTTAGTTTTATTTTCTCCTCTTCCTCTTATTTCATTGTACAATCTACTTCTAATTCAAGGTCTTTACATAACCTTATCACACCAATTCAAATACATGTGAAAATCTCAACAATTGTATTAGGGTATGTAATAATTCCTCCAATAAGGATTTTGATTTATTGATTCATATTTATTTGAAAAAAGAAAGATACTTGAACATGGCTCCGATGCAAATTTTTCCTTAAAGGAATCATGGTATTGTGTAGTTTTAGTGTATCTATAGTAGACTCATCATTAACATTTTAAAGTGAAAATTATAAGCTTGACATTCCAAGTAAATGAAAAAATCTTTGAGGAAGGGATAAGGAGTGATGTTTAAACTTTTAGTCCAATCATAAATTCTCTCTACAAGATAGGAAAATTTCACAAGGAGAAATGTTTTTCAATATAGAAAACTTGAGTTCGACTTCAAATGTGGTTACTTAAAAATATTCTCATTAATGGTTTGATTTGAAAGGGAAGCCTCGACTAGACCTATAATTGTTGTAAGAAGATGCAAGTAAAGGATTTTAACTTGTAATGTCATTACATACCCTACCCTCATAACTAGGCTTTTCAAGGCCTCACAACTTCACTAGAAAAAATCCTTTGAGCAGGAGATTTACTATAATGAGATGGCACCCATTGCAGTCGCCAATAATATTTTATGCTGAAGGCATAAGCAATGTGAAGAAGAGAAAGCTAATATTTGAAATCAATGGTTCACCCTTTTCGATAAGGAAGGCATACGATCAAAATGATCTTGGATGTTTATTTTTTGGTTTGTCACTTTTCTGCCCAATTTTATCTTTTGATACGACAATATCTTGAGGGTAGATGATGATTGTTGGACTATGGTTGAAAATTTTGTATGGTGAATGATGAATTAATAGTTTTACTCCTCTTTGGTTGGCATAACATTCATTAAACATGCAAGTGGGCACATCATATGCACTGCTTTGCACCATCCCTCACACTAACATTCCTCTTGTTCAATGAAATTATTTGGGTATTAAATTGATGGTTGAAATCACCGACAATGGCACCAGAAAAAGTCTCATAGGCTTGCTATACTTGAAGGAACATCTTGCAAGATTCTTCTCATTGAATAGGTGGGCAAACATCTAGGTGGTAAACTCACACATTCTCTCTATGGGTTTTCTTCAATTCATCCAATTCCATGCTTTGAGATATAGACTGTACACATCATACAATGTCATGGCAGGTGAAGAGGTCCCCTCCACTATATTTTTTAGAGCCCTGGTGATAAGATGTGCCCTTTGCCTCTTTTTCCTCATTAATGAATAACTAGTGTGTTTTGCAGGGAGGGAAGAATTGGATGAGTGAACACAAGAATCTCATCACAAGTGGGGTTTGTGATTCTCGCCCCTGTGCATATATATGCCAAAATTTTGGTCTTCATTGATTCCTTCCCTAGGAGGTCTTTCACTAGGAATTACATCACCAACAATTATCATTAGTGTGGGTATATGAAGATTTTATGCTTGAAAAAAATGGAGATGCTCAAGGATGGGCACACATCTGTATATTTTAGGATGTCATTCTAATATTTTTTCTTGCTTTTCTAATACTCTTTCTAGATTAAAAGTTCAATTTCTTTCCTATAATGGTAGCCACAATTTTTGAAAATGTAAATTTTAACATATTGAAATATTTTATTAGTCATGTCGTTTTCTCTATTTTAGTTCCTTGGCTTTCCAAAATGGATTTTAGTGGCCTTGGAAGTTGTTTCTCCTATCTACCCAATAGAGGTTTTAGCAGTTGGAACTTATACATGAGAAATACTAGGTTCTCTACTCTATATAATTAAATTGAATTAATGGAAATCAAAATTGTATATATTAATTGGAGATTGGTGGACTAATCAGAACACCATCTTTATAGAATGTAAAACTCTTAGAGAAGGGTTCTATTTTTTTGTCCAAAATTGAATAGAAACAATTTTTTTGTGTTTTCCAATATGTGAAACCTAATCATCTTTCAGTTTTGAGCCAGCTAGACTTGGGTAAAATCCAACTCACACTTGTTAAGATAGTTGAGTTCAAGACATGGCTTGAGGTAATTCTTCAACAAGGGTATGCATACGTCATTGGAGATCTAGTTGATTGATCTATGTGTACTAGTAGTCACATCTTTGTGTATTTAGTATAATGGTTTGTCCTCACTATTTTTACCAATTTAAAGGGAATCTCAAATTTGAAATTGAAAACCATTCAATGTTATTCAAAAAGGGTAGATGAATTAGGGAACAAACTTACTAGTTTGCATTAAAAAAAATTTCTAATTTTTTTTTATTAGGTAACTAGGGATTTTGGAAGGACCTTGACCCTTTTACATCATGAAAGATTTAGCAATAAGTGCAGCAAGAAATGGAACAACAACATGACAATACAATAGCAAGAAACTGCAAAAGAAGCAAGAAAAATAGAAATCACCCCAAGAGTGAGAGAACTAGATAGCCTTCAAGCCTTTACAAGTATAAATAAGTGAGACAAGACCCACACAATCAAAAAAACATGCCTCACAACTAGTAAAACAGGCCTACATGGACCTGAACCACAAATATTCTTCAAATCAGGCTTTGTAACTAGCATATCTCCTTGTTGTCAAAATAGCAACTTGAAACAATAACCCCCCAAGGATGGGTAGGACAAACCATACTTCAAACCCTTAATAATAGGATTTAGCCGATCTTGAAACCTAAACCACCAAAAGACAAAGTCCAACAAGACACCATGAGAGAACCCAAGACAAAGAGCACAACTAACATAACATGCCTGCACACCACCCATCAGGCTATAAAAGCAGCAACCCATAACAACATCCACCCCAAGGGTGGTCAAGAAAAAATGAACTTCAAGGCCCCCATATAGCAAAAACCAAGCCATCCAACGGGCTGTGAACACAAAAACCTTAAATAGCTTCCACCTTAAAGTGTACAATAGCCAAACAACAACAAACAATTCACTTATGGATCTAGTTTAAGAGTCATTAAATAAGGTAGTGTTGTTTGAGCCACACAACCCTGTCTTCCAACAAACCTCTCCACCTCTATAGGAGAAGTAACTAAGAGAAATTTGTCCATTGCAGCAAATAATCATGCCCCCACCCAATCTCCACCTCAATAGGAGTGGCCTCCACCTCGATAGGAGCACCAAGGGAGAAGACTAGTTGAAGAAGCAAGAACAATCCACCAAGCCCACAAAACAACTATCCACCTCCATAGGATAGGTCACCACCTCAATAGGAAGGGTCTCCACCTCCATAGGAAACATAGACTATAGAGCTAGGAAGACTGCCCATAATACAATGGAAAGAAAACACCTAGCTACAATGGGCAGTGGAAGCAACAAGGCCAACATCAACTGTGAACTTAGCCCCAACAAGTTAGAAGCCAACAAGCCAACACAAGTCAACATTCTCAAATGGATTACAAACACAACTTCTTCAAGAGTAGAAAATTTTGCCTCCTTCAACAAAGTAGTAAAAATGAAGAAGGCCAAAGGCATATCCAAAGCAAGGGAGCCGAAGCACCAATGCCCATGTAAAGGTAGAGAGAAGCAGAACCCCAAAAATTCAAAAAATCCCTCAAACCCATTGTCCCCAACCAAGATTTGGAGAGAAACAAAGAGAGGCAAATGAACACAACAAGGGCTCATCCGAACCACCACATACCATGGCAAAGAAATGACTAACACTGTAGAGGAGACACCTGAGTTAGGAGACAAGCTAGCCAAGAACACAACATACCCTAGCCACAACTCAATAAGCCCCAACCACAAAAATCCAAAGACAACACCATCATCCAACACCATGACAAAGAACTACTTTAAGACAACAAAAGATCTAGCAAAATCCAACGAGAGGGCTTCACCAAGTTCAAAAAAATGATGCAGCCTCAAGAGTGACCAACCACAAGTAGGAAGGAATGCAAAAGACTAGGCAATGACCAACATTGAGCAAAATGCTAGACCTTCCAAAGTAGAGAATAGACCAAAGAAGAGGCAAAACACTAGCAAATCTTGAGATGAGACCCTTCACCAACAAGCATTAGTGATGCAATAGGTCCAACATAAGCCATCAGGCAGAAACATTGCGCCAAGAAGCCAAGAAAGGCAAGCTCCCATGGTGAAAGATAGCCCCCCAAAAGGATACAAGCATAAAAGAAAGAGCACAACACCCAGCAATAAGGAAGGTCGTAAGCACTCGAGAGCAACATCATCATCAAAAACCTCCTCACCATCGCCAGCATCTGCCTTGCAAACGCCAATAATCAAAGAGGAATTAAAATTCCTCCTATTCCTGCCCAGACTCACACTTGCCATATTTTACTTTTTTTTTTCTAAATTATTTTTATCCATCATTAGACTACATTAGAAAGCTTCTTTTGTTGTTTTTGTAATGCATTCAGATTTCAATCTAAAATTTGGTTCAATTTCATGCATTCAGGTTGCTCGTTGGGGTGCTTGCTTGTTGAAGAGGAATATCTTAACCTAAATGGTGTTCTTGTCTTAACTAGATGTAGGTGTGAATCTTTCTCACCATATCCTTGGTCATATGATTTAATTCATGCAAATGGATTTATAAGAATGTACCAAGATACGCAATCTAACCTAAACTTATATGATGGAAATTAGAATTCTTTTCAATTTTTATGAATTTGGTTTAACATAATCTATAAAGCATACTTTCAATAACTGAAGATGACAATTCCAATGAAACTATATTTTTATTGCTATTGTTGTTTTCCTTTGTGAATACTACAATTTCTTTCAATCACACAAAAGTCTACAATGTTTTACTTGTTTCTGTTTAGACCAGAATTTTCCCAACATGTTCACTCACTTGTTGTTCATATAGGTTGATGCTTCTATTTCAAGTTACAATTGAGTATGTAATTGCTTCAGTATCTATAAGAATAATTCATCATAAACCACATATCTTCTTATATTTTCAAATATTTTTAATGAAAATTTTACTGGATATAGATGTGATCTTGATGACATTCTTTTGGAGATGGACTGTATCTTGCATCCAGAAGGGGCAGTGATATTGAGAGATGATATAGATACTCTGGTGAAAATATAAAACACAATTGATGGTATGAGATGGAATAGCTAGCTTGCAAATCATGAAAGTTGTCCCTATATAGGGGAGAAACTCTTAATTGTAGTTAAGGAGTACTAGACTGGTACAGAGAAGGCAATAGAGAGAAGTTTGTGAGGATTTATACATCACAATTACAATTGAATTATAATTTTTCAAACCAGAGTGAGAGAGATGAAACAAGAATTACTCTCAAAAGCCATAAATTTCCACATTCCATGATTAATTAGTGCATATGTTTCTAGATTAAAACTGTGTATGAGTTTTTTCTCATCACAAAGAATTAGTCCAAAAACAACTCATACACAGTTTTTAAAAACTGTGTGATGAGAAAAAACTCATAGATAGTTTTAATCCAAAAACATTTACACTAAGAATTACTCTACTTGTATTCTACAAACTATGTTTGGAATATGAATACCTATCGTTTTGTCAAGATTACCTATCAATGAGAGTTGAGTGATTTTGCATTTATTTATCACTTTTATGTTGTCAATCTCTATTTATAAGGCCTATGGGCTTTTCTTATTATTCAATCTAGTAACTATTTATTTCAAGGATGTTGAAATTTTGTCTCTATGTATCACCCTTTTTCTTTGAAGGTTTATATTGAAAATAAATCCATATTTTTAGTCCTCAAAAGGCTAATTGAAATGTTTAGTTTTAAACAAGGGGATGTATCAAAGCTTGCAATTTTTTCTCCATAAAAACTTCAACTATTCAAATTGATTAAATCTGCAAGTAATAAGAGCTCCTCTAGCTATTCATTATAATTTCAATTCAATCATTAAATTCATTTCAATTTATTTGAAGTTATTAAATTATCTCTACCAGTAGTTTTAATGGTTTTAGCTATCCAAACTCTGGTAGAACTGGTGACTCTTCCTTATTAATATTTATTTTTGAGTAAACCCTAGCTATAGGTGTATATGTAATCAGAGTTGCAAGAAATGATAAATAGGGAATATAAAGTGCTTAGTATAAGTTTGACTAATGGGTACATATTTTAGCTGGTTGCTAATCTAATTTCTATACTGCGAGGGTTCATATTTTGGTATGGCCTTGCATTAAAAAACTATCATTTGAAATATCAAGTATAACTGTCAATGAGTTCTCAAATAGGTCTTGTGTGATATCCTCCAAATCATTCAAAGAACCAATCTTCAATTTTCCATCTAATTCATCATCAAATATCTCCCTAAGCTCTTTCTTTTATCCAAGATATAAAAAATTCCATGACCATGAATTGAGTAGTTGTATTTATCTATTGGTACAATTTGAGTGAAGAAGAAGGGACTAATGCATACTAACTTTTAAATTGGAATCCAAGGGTATTTTATATCCATCTATTTAAACTAAATGGAAAAAATAGTTACTTGGAAAATTAGATAAAAAATACCTTACTAAACTTAGTAATTCATGATCCAAAAGGAGAACAAGTGTAAAATCAACACCTAAAACTAATTTATACTAATGACAATCTAATCTAAAATTGGAGGAGATTCACATTATAAACAATAAGTTGTCACTAGGTAGTTATTCTTCACATAGAATATCATCCAACATACACCTTGTCACCTAGAGCTTTTTATTTGAAAAATTATTAATTCTCAATACAAATTTGGTATTCTTTAAAATGAAAGATAGAACATAAAAAGTAAAACTTCCAATTATAATGGAACCATGATTTTATTCCCAATACGACTTATTAGAATTTGGTGTGCTTAGAAACAAGCTAAGGAAGGATACTAAATATTCAGAAAATAATTGCATCCAAAAATATATAGACTTTCTACATATGCAATGCCATATCTTTCAAAAACAATGCTTAGCACAACTTTCATCAGCTTCCTTCTTGTCTGTGTTAACATTGCAGGGGATATGCGCAAAATGGATTAAATGTAGCTTTGTATGTTGGAAAATGTTCCTCAACTTGCTGGCTTGAACCTCTACTAAAGACTTGGCATTTTTCCATTTTGTTGGTCTTCATTGTTGGCCCATCGCCCAAAACATGAATCTTGAAACCTAAGTCACGGGGTTCTTAAAGTCTATAACTTGGCGACATCAAGCTGGTCATAGGATTACTACATGTTCAAACCTTGGAACCTTGTCACATAGTTCAGAAGTTTCTTAACTTCCCAATTGGACGATCTCCTTTGTTATTATCATGACATCCGGGAAATTCTTAACCTTCAGTAGAGGTTGTGAAGTTTGGGTTTTCCACGATTGGGCGATAACGATATCAGCTTGTCATGAGTTTTGGGAAAATCCTAACCTTTGACTGGAGGTTGTGAAGTTAACTTATTTCTTGATATGGTGATCTCCTTTGTTGTCACAGCATCTTGGAGTTTCGTAACCTTCAATAGAGGTTGTGAACTTTAGGCTTTACCCAACTGGGCGAGAATGATATTGGCTTGTTGCGAGTTTTGGGAAAATCCTAACCTCCTATTGGAGGTTGTGAAGCTTGGTTTTCTCAGGACTGGGTGATATGACTGATGGATGGTGGGACCGGTCTGTGTGGATGGTGGCATCAATTGTACAAAAGTGACATGGATGTCGCATGGATAGTGGGGACCACATGGAATGAACCGATAACTTGGTGTGATAGTCAAAGGCGATGGATGAGTGATGTGTTCACACATGGCATGATTTCATTTATTGATTTTACATCACTGTTGTAAATCAACAGTCATTGGCCAAAAGTTTTATTTTTTGTTAGCGATATGTTTGCATTTAGTGCATGAATTGACTCAGGGGTTGACAGAGTGTGAATGTAGTAATATTCTCTATAACTAAAATTTAATGCTAGGTGGTTCAATGTGTAATGTTGGCGATATGCACAACCCAAGATGGAGGAAGCTTGCCAGTGAAGGAACAAAAATTAAATGAAACCCTAAAGGTTGTTGGTTGATTGAATTTTATGCTTTAAGAGCATTGTAACTATGAGTGAGTGTGAGATGAACTATAAGTTTGTGACTGGAGGTTGACCAACGTGATGTTGTTGTGAGTTAACATCTAAGAGTGAATTCTATAACTCTGTATGTAATCTATTTACTGTAATACAAAGTGACTTTACTTGAAGTGGTGGGTTTTTCTCCCGTAAGGGTTGTCGCATGTATATCTAGTGTTATCTTTGTGTGAGAATTTTTTTCTATCCTTTTGTCCTGTGAATGTGCATCTCAAATGTATGTAACTTGTTAAATGAATGTTTTTTCACTTATTTCCTAAGGATTTTTCATTAGGAAGGCATTTCCATATTGTCACTTTCCTTATAAGTGGTATGAGAGCTTGGCCAATTGTGTTATCCTTGTGAGTAGAACTGGTTTTTTGTGCTAATCCTGTTCAGTGGGATTCTTCCAAAAGAAGAATTGATTACTTTGTTTATAGTTTGAGATGGCAAGTACATCAAGCAAAGTAGAACTTGAAAAGTTCAATGGAAAAAATTGAGTTGTGGAAACTCAAAATTGAAGACTTGTTGGTGGATAGAGACCTCTAGATTGTTGTGTCTGGAACTATGCCACAAAGTATAAAACAAGAAGATTGGGACCTCACAGATAGAAAAGCTTGAGGGTTGATAAGACTTTGTCTAGCCGATTCTATGCTCCTCAACATCCATGAGGAGAAGACTACATCTTCATTATGGAAGAAACTTGGTGACACTCATCAAGGAAAGTCTCTAGTAGATAAGTTATTCCTAAGGAATAAGTTGTGCTCCTTGAAGATGGAAGAAGATGCATCTATTGTAGACCATCTGAATTCATTTAATATGATTGTTTCTTAATTGGAATTTGTGGGTGTGAAGATAGAGGAGGATGATTGATGTATGCTTTCTTTATCCTCCTTACCTGAGACTTGGGACCATCTAGTATTGGATATTGGAAGTAGAAAAACTACTTTCAAGATGGAAGACGTGGTTTCATTGTTGCTATCAGAAGAAATACAAAGGAAGTATTCTAAGATGGCCAAGGAGTCTCTTGTTGTTTGGGGTAGATCAAAGGAGAGAGGCAAGAAGAAAGACAAGAAGTCTAAATCCAAATCTGAAGGGAGATCAAAGTCTCCTAGTAAGAAGTCCAAGGTGAAATGTTGGAACTATGGGTAGACTAGTCATATCTGAAAGGATTGTAAGGAGGAGAAAAAGAAGGAAAACTCTTCGGACAATTACTCTTCTCAAAATGATGCAGATGCCTTCATTGTAGCCTTGGTGACTTAGACATCAAATGATGTTTGGTTGATTGATTTAGGTGCATCTTTTCACATGACATCTCACCGAGATTGGTTCACTAAGTATGAAAAGTATGATGGTGGAAAGGTGTACCTATCAAGTGATTAAACACTGGAAATTGTTGGCTATGGAAGAGTCAGAATCCAATTTATTGATGAAAAAATCAAAGGGATTGATGGTGTCCCGCACATACCAAGTTTGGCTCATAACATGTTTTCTATCGGTAAGCTGAATGATGTTGGTGTGCAAGTTTCTTTCTCGAGTGGTGGTTGTAAGATGACTAGAGGATCAATGGTGTTGGCTAAGGGTGCACACATAGGCAGTCTATACAAGTTGGATGCACATCTTGTTCAATGTAACATCTCTATAAAGCAAGCAAAGATGCTTGTGTACAGAAGGAGAAGTAAGCTCCTCTGGGTGAAAATTCCTTGGAGGTGAAACTCCCAGCAGAGAAGACCATGTTCTGCCATCATAGACTCGATCACATAGGAGAGAAAGGCTTAAAAACCTTCAAAAATAAAAATCTTGTTGAAGGGCTTGTTGATTATAACCTTGAGTTTGATTTCTGTGAACATTGCATTTATGGAAAGAAACATCATGTTTCATTTTATTCAAGTCCTCATAAATCTTCTAGCATACTAGATTATGTTCATTCTAATGTATTTGGTCCATTGAATGTTCCTTTGTTATTGAAGTCTAGATATTATGTTTCTTTTATTGATGATTATTTAGGAAGGGAATTTGTGTACTTTCTGAAGAGTAAATCAAAAGTGTTCAGTTAGTTTAAAGAGTTTAAAAGCTTGGTAGAAAATTAGACTGGAAGGAAAATTAAATGCTTGAGGATGGATAATGGTAGTGATTTCAGTTCTGCATATTTTGAAAGGTACTGCAAAGACCATGTGATTAAAAGGAATAAAACTACGCCTTATAGTTCACAACAAAATGGAGTTATAGAAATATTAAAAGGAAGCTAGTGGAAAGAGCGAGAAGTATGTTGAGTAGTGCTAGTCTAGAGAAGAATTTTTGGGCTGAGGCTGTGGCTACAACATGTTACTTGGTAAATCATTCACCTTGTTCAGCTCTTGTTGACAAAACACCTTTGGAAGCATGGTTTGGTAAGAAGCCCTCTCTGAGACATATTCGTGTCTTTGGCTATGAGGCATATGCATATATGTTGAATGAGAAAAGATCAAAGTTGGAGAACAAGGCTATCAAATGTATCTTCATTGGCTATGGCATTGGTGTGAAAGGATACAAGATCTCGAATCTTGTTATTGACAAGGTTTTGTATAGTAGGAGTGTAATATTTCATGAGCTAAAGCCTTCAGTAGCTGGTCTGTAGTTAGAGATAGATAAAAAGGAAAAGAAGAATGATGTATTTGAAATTCTTCAAACTTCAGATAAAGAGGAACTACAAAGTGTACCTGAAATTGGTGAGAGTTCTAGCAGCTCTGAGAGTTCTGAAGAAGAAGAACCCCAACCTTGGCCTCAACCTATGAGGAGGTCTACATGTGAAAAGTGTCAACCTAATAGGTATGGATTTTATATGTTGGATTCTAACTCTGTCTATGCTTTAATTACTAGCATTGATGAGCCTTGGACTATAAAAGAGGAAATTAATATGTCTGACTCAAATTCCTTGTTGGAAGCCATGAATGAAGAAATGGCATCATTGAAGAAGAATGAAACTTAGGATTTGGTACCTTTTCCTGAAGGGAAAAAGATCATTGTCTATAATGGGTATTTAAGAAGAAGACTGGTCTAGATGGCAGTGTTGAAAAGTATAAAGCTCAGTTGGTTGCAAAAGGTTATTCCTAGGTGGAGGGAATTGATTATGGAGAAATATTTTCTCCTCTAGCTAAGTTGATATCTATCAGATTTCTTTTGTCACTTTCAACCACGTATGACTTAGAGATCGAGCAGATGGATGTGAAGACAACATTTCTTCATGGAGAGTTGGAAGAAGAAATTTATATGTCCCAGGCTGAGCACTTCATTGAAAAAGGTAAAGAAAGCTTGGTCTACAAGTTAAAGAAATCTCTATATGGTTCAAAGCAATCACCTAGAATGTGATACCAAAAGTTTCACACATTTGTGTTGGGTATGTGCAGGATCATCATGGGCCAAAAAGTGGCAATATGATGGGTATGTGGCTGACAACTATTATTTTACCCAAAATTTATGAAACGAAAAGGGTTTTTAAAGGATATTCTCAGCTTTCCACCAATATAAATTATGCTTTACTTTGAATTTAATAAATAATTATTATTTATTTTCTATTCAAATTACGACTAAAGTCTTAATTGATAGGCTAATTGAAAAACATCTATAGCTTTCAAATGGTATCACATTCTTTGAATCCAAAACATGCGTCACATTCTATGCTTTGCATACTATAGGATTAAAAAAATAAAATATGAATTTCATGAAGTTTTGACCAAGTTAAGGTGGTTATGCATATGAGTTTTTATATTTTTAAAAATGTTGTAATAAAAAAATCATAATTAAATATTTACTTGGCAAAAAATTACAAAAAAATATGCATCACATTGGGGCATGATTCATCTACTTATATCTAAAATATTATAAAAAAATATTATCATTTTATTGTGGTTAGGGTGGTCAGACAGACACCTACTTCTTGTTTTTTCCTAAAATTTAGAAGTACCCTTGCATTGAATTTCAAATTTTCACCAAATAGATTTTTATTAAAAAAATAAACCTAGTAGTTTAGAAACTACATTCAATTTGCTATAGATTTTATTCTTACATATTTTTGAAATAATATAGATAACTTATTCAAATTTTTACGTCAAGTTTCCTAACTCTAATTTTTTTGAATTTTTTGCCACTTAAGGGCCTATTTTTTCCATGATGATCCTGCACATACCCTGTTGTCATTGGGATTTGTGAGAAAAAAATCTGATCATTGTGTGTATTAAAAAACTAAAAATGATCAGGTGGTTATTGTTACCCTATACGTGGATGATATGTTGTTTATAGGAAATAGTACGACTATGATTTTTGATCTAAAATCTCAATTTTCTACAAAGTTTGAAATGAAAAATCTGGGTGCAACAAGCCATATTCTGGGGATGGAAATAAAAAGGGATAGAGGAAGTAGAAATATTTGGCTCAACCAAAGTAAGTATATCAACACTATCCTAGAGAGATTTGGGATGATTGATTGCTAGTAGCTAGTTGTTCCAGTGTTGCAGGGAATGAAGCTATTTGTCGAATATTGTCCAAATATCCAACCGAGATGGAGGACATGACCAAGGTGTTGTATGCAAGTGTTGTTGGAACTTTAATTTATACAATGGTCTATACAAGGCTAGACATTTCCCAAGAAGTGGGAGTTCTTAGTTAGTTTATGGATAATCTAGGAAGGCCACATTGGGATGTTGTGAAGAGAGTTTTCAGATACTTGAAGGGTACCTCAGAGTTTGCTTTGTATTATCATAGCAACTCGGCTAGATCAAAAATATCTTTTATCATTCGTGGTTATGTGGATTGTGATTGGGCAGGGGACATTGACAACACAAGGTCCACCAGTGGATACATCTTCATGTTATTTGGTGGAGCAGTGAGTTGGATGAGCAAGCGATAGGATGTAGTCACTTTATCTACTACTAAGGTAGAGTATATGGAGGCAACAGATGCCTATAAAAAAGTTGTTTAGCTTAGAAATTTGTGTTCAGACATTCGGTTTAATGCAGGGAAAATTAGGATTTGTTGTGATAGTCAAAGTGTTATTTATTTGGTGAAGAATCCCACTTTCCATGCCAAGACAAAGCACATTGATGTACAGTATCATTTTGTTCATGATATGGTGGAGGATGGAAAGGTTAATATTGAAAAGGTGGATACTCTAGAGAATGTCATTGATGCATTAACAAAGCTTGTGAGCATAGACAAGTATAGGTGGTGTGCTAGTTCGATGGGCCTTGAGGCCTATGACCTTCAATAAGTTCGAGTTTAGAGGAAGCCAGTAAGTCTTCGTAAAGTAGGAGCTTGTTGGAAAATATGCCTCAACTTGGTGGCTTCAACCTTTCTTAAAGACTCGGCATTTTTCCCTTTTATTGGTCTTCATTGTTGGCCTATCACCCGAAAATTGAACCTTCAAACCTATGTCACAGGGTTCTGAAAGCTTGTAATTTGGCAACATCAAGCTGGTCATGAGATCGCTTCATGTTCTAGCCTTGGAACCTTCTTGCAGAGTTCAAAAGTTTCTTAACTTCTCGACTGGCTGATCTCCTTTGTTGTTGTCATAGCATCCGGGAAATTCCTAACCTTCAATAGAGGTTGTGAAGTTCAAGTTTTCCCCGACTAGGCGATAACGATATTCGTTTGTCACAGGTTTTGGGAAAATCCTAACCTTCGACTAGAGGTTGTGAAGTTAAATTTTTTCTCGATATGGCGATATCCAGGTTTTTTGTTGTGACATCTTGGAGTTTCCTAACCTTTAGTAGAGGTTGTGAAATTCAGACTTTCCTCGATTGGGTGATAATGATATCGACTTGTTGCGGGTTTTGGAAAAATCCTAACCTTTGACTGGAGGTTGTGAAGCTTGGTTTTCTCATGACTGGGTGACATGATTGATGGATGGTGGGACCGGTCTACATGGATGGTGACATCAATTGTACGGCAATGACATGGATGCCACATGGATAGTGGGGACCACGTGGAATGAGACGATAACTTGTTGTGATCGTCAAAGGTGATGGACGAGTGATGTGTCAACATGTGGCATGATTTCATTTGTTGATTTTACATCATTGTTGTAAATCAATAATCATTGGCCAAAAGCTGTATTTTTTATTAGTGATATGTTTGCATTTATTGCATGAACTAACTTGGGGGTTGATAGAGTGTGAATGTAGTAATATTCTCTGTATCTGACATTTAATGCTAGGTAGATCGATGTGTGCAGCTAGCGATATGCACGGCCCTAGATGGAGGAAGCTTGTTAGTGAAGGAAAAAAAGATTAAATGAAACACTAATAGTTGTTGATTGATTGAATTGTATGCTCTACGAGCATTGTAACTAAGTTAGTGTTAGACAAACTATAAGTCTATGACTAGAGGTCGACCAAGGTGATGTTGTTGTGAGTTAACATCTAAGAGTGAAGTTTGTAACTCTATGTGTAATCTATTTACTATATTACAAAGTGAGTTTACTGCATGTGGTGGTTTTTTCTCCTATAAGGGTTTTCCCACATATATCTGGTGTTATCTTTGTGTGAGAATTTTTTTCTTTCATTTTTTCCTATGAATGTGCATCTCAAATGTATTTAACTGGTTAAATGAAATTTCTTTGCACTTCTTTCCTAAGGATTTTGCATTAGGAAGGCATTTCAGCACCATTGCTTTCCTCACATTGTACAAAATCCAGCTAGTTAAAGTGGATTCTTGGTAGACAACTAGTCTTAAAGTAAATAAGATCCCCTATAAATATTATGTTATATTTAATTTCTTTGTTTGATTTGATACGTAATTTAATTTAGTTTGTACAAATTGTTTGATAGTTATAACTATTAGTCAAATGTCATTTCGAACAAATTGATCACTTCAAATTGAAAGTTTTATTATTACTTATTATTCTCATTCACTCTTTCTCTCTCCTAATCTATATTTCTCTCTTTATCTCCCTCTCACTCCTCTCTCTATCTCTTTCTTCCATATCTTTTTCTACCTCTATCACTATCTCTTTATCTCTTTCACTATCCTCCTCTATATCTCTATATCACCCCCTTTATATGTCTCACCCTCTCTCCATCTATATTTACCTATATCTAATTATTTCTATTTGTCTATCTCTTTTTCTTTCTCTCCCTCTCCTCCTCTATATCTCCTCTATATCTCTATCTCTCTATCTCACCATCTATATATCTATATCTCTCCCTCTACCTCTTCCTCTATATCTATCTATCTAATCCTCTCTATCTATCCCTCTCTCTCTATATATTTATCTCTCCCTCTACCTATATCTCTCTGTTTATTTGTCCCCCTCTTTCTCTCACTCTATCTTCATCTCTACCTCTATTTTCCTCTCTTGTGTAACACCTTGCCAAGGAACCCCGAAGGACAACACAAACAATGCCACATTAATGGAATTTTTTTTTAAAAGAGAAATAACAATGGAATGCAAAATAGATTCATAACATAAATTTGAACCTAGGTCCTCTAAGATTCCACGACTGCGCTACTCACATTACCATTAATTTGGATAACTTAAATCATTTCATTAACTACCAAGATATCATGATTTATCTAATAGGAAAAGGTTAATTTTAAAAGGATCACATTAAATGATTCCATTAATTTGGCATTTTTTTTGTTGTCCTTTGGGGTTCCTTGGCGGGGAATTACATCTCCTCCTCTATCTCTAGACATGTATCCCTCTCTCTATCCATCCATCTATCTCCCTTTCTATCCCTCTCTATATATCTATCTCTCCCATCTATATCTATCCCTGTCTCCTTTCTCTCTTTACCTCTCCCTCTCCTTCTCTCCTCTCCATATCCATCTCCTTCACCTTCTCCATCTCCATCTCTATCTCTATCCTCCCTCTCTCTCTCTTCCCCCCTCCATCTCTCCCTCTCTCCTTATTTCAAACATAACAGAGCCTATTGGTAATGGAGCCTAATTATCTTATTGATTCAAAGGTTTTATTTCAATCATGTTTGGATCCTTGTAAGTGGATGCATAGTTTATTTGAAGCTATCACTTCTCCATTTAGACCTTTGCTGCACAAAAAACATCATTTTCTAGATGGCCTACCAATTGATCTCATGTACTACCACTCCCTCTTTGCATCTCTATTTACCTATCTGTAACTCTCTCTATATGTCTATCTCTTTCTCTTTATCTCCCTCTCCTCTATATCTCCTTATATCTCTATCTCTCTATCACTCTATCTCACCATCTATATATCTCTATCTCTCCCTTTTCATCTTCCTCTATATCTATTTATCCATCCTCTCTATCTCTCCCTCTCTATATATATTTATCTATCCCTCTACCTATATCTCTCTATCTATTTGTCTCCTCTTCCTCTTGTTCTATCTTCATCTCTACCTTTATTTCCCTCTCTCCCCCTTTATCTCTAGACATGTCTCCCTCTCTCTATCCACCCATTTATCTTGCTCTCTATCCCTCTCTATATATTTATCTCTTCCATCCCTATCTAGCTCTATCTCTTTTCTCTCTTTATCTCTCCCTCTCCTTCTCTCCTCTCCATATCCATCTCCTCCACCTTCTCCATCTCCATATCTATCTTTATCTTCCCCCTCCCTCTCTCTCCCCCCTCTATCTCTCCCTCTCTCATTTAAAACATAACATGAGCTTGTTGGTAGTGGAGCCTAATTATATTCTTGATTCAGAGCTTTTTATTTTAATCATGTTTGGATCCCTGTAAGTGGATGCATAGTTGATTTAAAGCTATCACTTCTCCATTGAGACCTTTTTTTCACAAACAACATCATTTGATAAATGGACTACTAATTGATCTCATGTAATACCTCTCCCTCTCTCCATCTCTATTTACCTATCTATAATTCTCTCTATTTGTCTCTCTTTGTCTTTCACTCCCTCTCCTCTTCTATATCTCCTTATATTTGTATCTTGAGCTATCACTCTATCTCACCATCTATATCTCTCCATCTCTCCCTCTCCATATTCTTCTATATCTCTCTATCTTATCCTCTCTATCTCTCCCTATATATATATATATATATTTATCTCACCCTCTACCTATATCTCTCTATCTATTTGTCTCCCTTTTCCTCTCTCTCTCTATCTTCATCTTTGCCTATATTTTCCTCTCTCTCCCTTTATCTCTAGACATGTTTCCCTCTCTTTATCCATCCATCTATATGTAGAAGTTGAGAAAGCCAACTTCACAGGCCCTGAAGATCACCTACATGCAAATAACCTATCACAGAAAGGAAGAGATGGAGACAAAAAAACAAGGGTGCTTTGCAAGCTTCAAGAGAGATTGCATTAGCTGAATTGATGAAATAATTACAAAGATCAATCCTTAAAAGGAGATCATGCGAAACCTAAAAGTAACCCTAATAGGTAGACATTTAGTAATTAATATAATTATTAAATGTCACAATATGCAAACTAAAGTGAGATCTCAAGAGAGGAATAAAGGTAACTTAATTGAAACATAATTTTAAGTTAAAACCTTTACTCTAACACCCCCCCTTAAGATGAGCAAGAGTGCAGCTACAAACATGTGCAAGATTGCAAAGGTAACTACAATGCATGAAAGCAAACAAGGGTCCTGACAACTAGGCCTAATCAGGTACTCGAATACAACCAAATCTCTATAAAGTGGAGAAATAGAGAAAACCTCATGGGAAAAAATCTACTCAAAAAAGAGATGAAAGACATGAAGAACATCACTGAAGCAGAAGAAGCTGCAAACAAATGTCAAAAGATGACTGCTATGGTGTTGAGAAACCTCCTCTAAAGATAGGATTATTAGGAACAAGAAGATAATAATCTGTATGAGTTCCCCCAACGACACTACTCGAATCATATGGAAAACAAATTCAAACACCTGGAATGAAGATACAGATGGCACAAGTACCAATAGTCTGAAGAACACTGATCAACTGAAGATGGAAGATTCCTTCCAAGGTGAAACTAAGGAAGAATTGGCACAAACAGTATAATACCCCCCATAATGTTGACTAGGAGAGCCTGACAAATCCACTGAAATATTTTGTAACACCCTATAGTGCATGAAGGAGAAGAAACAACATCTGAAAGTGCAAAAGAAAGCACTTGCAACTTAAAAAGTGGTGTGCAAACCAAAGCACACATGTATGAGGCTGGAATCATATGGATCCACTGCCGTCGTGGAGGGACACTCACCGAACAAAGGTGTGATAGCAAAAATAAAGGTGCTACACAACCTCCCCCCCATGGCACTTTATAATACAATGCGAGTACAAAATATGGCACAACCTTATGTGCAAAATCCCAAAAATACATGTACAATAGTGTGGCATTTTATCTCAGTGCGTTTACATAGAAAAGATTGCTTACAAATGATGCTCAAAATTCCCACAAAGGACAAAAAATTGGAAATACATATAAAACAGCCAACAATGAGTCATCCCATGCAAATGAAAATTTTCCAGGAGGTAAAATGTCCAAGTAGTCCACCAAAGTGCATAAACACAAAAAACTAAATAAAATGTACCTTGAGTGAAATCTTAAGAGAGGAATAAATGTAACTTAATTAAAACATAATTTTAAGTTAAAACCTTTACTCTAACACTATCTCCCTCTCTATCCCTCTCCCCTCTCTCTTTAATCTCTCCCTCTCCTTCTCTCCTCTCCATATTCATCTCCTTCAACTTCACCTTCTCCATCTCCATCTCCATCTCTATTTTTCACTCTATCTCTATCTCCTTACCCCTCTCTCTCTCACTCTCCTTCCTTTATCTCTCCCTCTTTCTATCCCTTTCTCTCCCTCTCTCTCTCCCTCTCTCCTTATTTCAAACATAACATAAGCCTATTGGTAATAGAGCCTAATTATTTTCTTGATTTAGAGGTTTATCCTTGTAAGTGGATGCATAGTTTATTTGAAGCTATCACTTCTCCATTGAGACATTTTTTCCACAAACAACATCATCTTCTAAATGGCCTACCAATTGACCTCATGTATTGCATAAATGTATGCAAAAAATACACCAAAATTTATCCTAATTGACCTTCCACACATCTTCGGCATACCCATTGCACACTAAGGTGAAATTGCTAGTTTACTTGATGGTAATTGTAAGTAGGGAAAGATATAAACAAATATAGGGGATTTTTAAGGAGATGTTGTATAGAGACATGATTCAACTTGTACAAGATTGATTGATGGACCATTGAAGGTAGGTAATTTGGATGAAGCATTGGATCTATTGATATGATGTTGAAGAAATGCATTATCATATTCAATACACTTCTCAATGTTCCTTGCAAGGAAAAAATGAGTAAGCATGTTGAGGGGATTTTTTTCTAGAGTTGTTCCTAATGTTACTTTCAACACTCTTATCGATGGTGGTTGCAAGGTGAGAAACTCTTTCAAATATTTTTCCTTTTATGGAAGATATGGTGGAAAGGAGTATTCACCCTAATGTTTCAACTTACAATGGTCTTATTAATGGCCTATACAAATTAGGGAAGATATGACACCAATGCATTATTATTGGAAATCTCTTCTAGTTTATTTAGTAACAACTTTTAAATAGTTAAAAATATGTCATTTTAAATTTTTTAATAGGTTGTTCATTTCATTATTGGATTTCATTATAAGAAATTTATTACTTAAAGCATGGGTTAACCAATTAATTTTATGGAGAAATAATCTAAGATATTCTTTCATACATTAAATAATCTATCTTGCACAATCAATATTATTTTACAAAAAAATGGTCTTTAAATATATAATTTTGTCTCATCAAAGATACAAGTTACATTGATAATTTGAATGTTTTAGATGTTTTTGTTTCGATACACAAGTTTGAAAGCATTCTATATATATGAAAATAATATCTCTAAAATTATTACACCTTTGAAACTATTTCTTTTATACTAAATCATTTTAAAACAATACATTATCCTCTCAATAAATTTTTTAAGTTATTAACATCATCTAAGAATATTATTAAATAATTAGTAGTCATGAATATTTATAGTCTTATTATCCAAATGTTAAAATCAACATTTTAATAATATAAATGTGTACTACTTAGCTAATAAAATTGAATATTAATACTTAACAAATTACTATTTAAAGTATGAGGATATATAATGGAAATTGCTAACAAGTACTTGTCTTTTTAGTAAAATAAAAGAATTATTGAGTAGCATAGTTGAATTTTAATTTGTTCTTTATCAGTAATAAATGTATTCCAATTAGTTAGAAATCTAATTTTAATTTAATTAAAAACTCTATATAATTATAATTGTAACTTAATCTATATAATGATAAGCATAATAATAAGCTTAACCTAGTTTTTTAATTATTATTGTTTTCACATTAAATTATTATCATTTTTTTTCAATAATGTAAATTAGAAAAATTATACCTCATACTAATAAAAAAAAATTAAAACATCCAAATACATAAAAATATTATTCCAAAAAGAATATCATAAATAAATAAAAATTAAAAAGTATTTTAAATATTTTTTATTTTTAAATATAATAACATCAAAATTTTACAATATATATTAGTACAAAACTATTAAAAATATAATATTTAACATATTTTGAAAAAAGTAAAATAAATAAATTACATACATAATTATAAATATATATATATTTTTAGAAATATCATTCTATTTACACAAATGTTACTAAGATATGAAAAAAAAAATTTAAAAAAAAAAAATTTAAAAAAATAAATAAAAAATCTTAAGATATTTATCATTCTTATAAACCCATCTTTAAAATCTATTTGAATTTAGTGTCAAACACATTCATTAATAACTAATAATAATCACTGATTGCAATAATATTACGGAAGGGCAAGTACTATTAACATACCCTTTTTGTCTTTGAAGACTGCACGATGTAGCGGTGTTTGGTCGTCCAAGGACCTCTTCAGATTGTAAGCCGTGGGCGTGAACTCCAGCAGTTTTTCGACGATCTCGGCATGACCTTCCTCAGCAGCTTTAAACAGAGCCGTTTCCCCTCTTCCATTAGTGTCATAAACCAGATCCCTATAATCGACATTATTCTCATGATCCAGATCTTTATACTTATCCACAATTGCTTGTACTATCTTAGCATATCCATAAACGGCCGCTACGTGCAACGCAGTATTTCCTTCTGTATTTTTCGCTTTCACGAACAGGAATTGTTCTCCTGGCAATTTGAGCAGCTCTTCAACGAATTTCTTATGGCCGTTACTAGCAGCTATGTGAAGAGCCGTGTCTTTTGCCGGCGTGATCTGAGAAAAAACGTGAAGATTGCTAGCCAGCAACTTAAGTCTTTTCACATCCCCTTTACTCGCAGCACGAAAAAGCTCTGGATCCATTCCTTTGGGGCCCTTATCAGTTTGAGACGGAACAGAAACAGGGCAAACAGAGTCCGCAGTTTGTTTTGCGTCAAGAGACCGTAAATGCCATGAGTTCATATGAGCGTAAAACACAGATGGGTTCATTCCTCTAGGAAGTTTAACAGGCTGAGCCACAGAAGAGGTCACAAAAGTACCACCAGCGGGTTGTCTTCCAGCAAGAGACGGCCCTGAGGTCATTCCTTCTGGGGGATCAATATCCCCAGGGGGAACCTGATTATGCATCATATGAGTAAAAGGCACCCTTGGTTCTGTTCCTGTAAAGGGGTATGCGGGTGGAAGTGGAAAAGGCAATGGCAGTCTATTAGCAGGAAACTGTCCTGACTCCATCCCTGAGGGATTGTTAACAATTTCAAAAGTATTAGGAAACTGCGCTGACTCCATTCTCGGGGGGTTATTAAAAGCTTCAGTTTGAGGGGGAGGAGCCAACCCGAGAGGATTATTGACATTTCCATACTGAGGGGGCATCCAAGCAGTAGAAAGCTGACCTGACTCCATTCCTGGGGGCTTTCCAAAAGTTCCAGACTGAGGAGGCATCCGAGTTGGAGGAACCTGCCCCGACTGCATTCCTCTAGACTCCATTCTGCCTTAGGGATTAAACGTGAGGCAAGATCGGCAGAAATGGGATAAAAACAAACCGGCTCTTAGCTATTCAATACAAGAGGCACGCTGTAACTGAATTTGTCGCAGAAACTTAAGCCCAACATCCTACCGCCAGACAATAATGTAGATATATTTCTGTTTAAGGCACATATATCAATTTCTCTTCACGAAATAGTCAAGTCGTGATTGATGTGAAAAATATTTATATACATATATGAATAACAACTCATATCTATATATTATTATATCTATGTATACATATATACATTTCACATCAATCATGACTTGGATGTATTTTGTGAAGAGAAATTGATACATGTGCCTTGAACATAATTATATTAATGTTATAGTCTTATTATCAAAATGATGTAATAATCTAAGTTTAAAAATCTTGTTAATCTTTAAAAGATTATATTGTATTATATTTTAAAATATTATATATTATCGTTTACCTCGATCATTAATAAGGACCCCATAAATACGCCAAACTTCTTAATCTATAAAACATACAAAAGTTTAAGAGGGGTTAGAGAAGATACCTCAAAGACTTTATCAAACATATGTCCAAAGTAAATGTGGTTTACAGAGGAAAGCATGTGGAAGGAGCGCAGAAGGAAGTGCAATTCTGTGAACTTAGCTTGTGATTGGCCGATTCTCACAATATATATGTACTTTGACTAATTAGAGAATGGACTTCTGCCTGGATTTCGTATTTGTATTGCTCTGTTTTTGTTTTTATTTTCTAACCAATAACAACTCCACGTATACTAATATTGAGTGAGTGTAAGACAGGACAACTATTTAGAGTTTGGAAAATGTAAATCAGTCAATAGCTATTAAGAAAATTTAAATACAATACAGAGTTTTTAAATACAATCTTAAGAATCGACAGAGTTGCGTTCGTTTGGGTACCATGCTATTTAAATAATGAATAATATTTTAAGGGAGTCCACTGAAAAATCTCACAGAAAATACAGTATTGATTATATGTATATATGGTAAAAGTATCAGCTAAACCAACTTATAGAAAATGTATTAAGAAACTTCGCTGACTCCATTCTTGGGGGCTAATTAAAAGTTTCAAATTAAGGGTGAGGAGCCCATCCCAAAGGGTTATTTTCAATGCCATATTGAGGGGGCATCCAAGCAATCGGAAACTGCCACGGCTCCAGAGATTCTTGAGGGGTTTTTAGAAGTTCCAGACTGTGGACGCATCCAAGTAGGAGGAACCTGTCCAACGCTATTCTTCTAGCGGGATTAGATGTGTGGTAAGATTGGTAGAAATAAGATAAAATCAAATATGTTTTGAGGGGACGTTATCATGTGGTGTTGATGGTCTCATGAATATTTACAAGAAGTTATCTTAAATTTATATTAATAGTATTAAGAATTATTTGTGCCCTTAAATTTTTTACAAAAAAATTGGAGGCAAATATTAAAAAGGAGGAAAATAAATTTGTGGAACCACATGGCATTTTTAACAATAAACAGTTGCTACTTAATTCCAATGCCTCCTATTTTGAAACTAAAGCAAATATTATAATAATCTCTTTCATAAAAAACATGAATAAAGATAATCCTCTTCTGGATAAACAAGTATGCTCAGTCACTCTAATTTCACAATATTTGGTGTATCAAAATATATAGCTTATCATTCCTCTTGTTTCCAATTTGTTCACATTTTAATGGACTCTGACTCTATTGCCCAGGGAGATGGCAGCTGGACCATTCATCCAATCTTATATCATTCAAAACAAAACATTAATAAGTAGGATGGAAGTAGGAGTAGCTTTGTACACTCATGTCTGTATATTATAACTATCGATTGATCATTAAAAAAGTTGTTAAATAAATCTATCTCATGTGGGTTATGATTGCACAATTCTATAAAATATATAAGAGGTTTTGAGATAGATAGTTATACTTGGTTCATTGACAAGATTATGGGCTAAGCCAACGGGTTGGGTTTGTCTATGATCAATTTATTTAATTGTTTATTTATTTTTATTTTCATACGTGTTAAGGTGTACTCCTGGAGTACCCTCTTGAGTCTAAGCTAAGATTGAAATAAAGATATGAAGCCCAATCTCATAGAGTTGGCCTTTAACCATTCATGATATGTTGATGAGTTGATTTTACTTGCATGATGACAACCTTGGCTTTGTGAGTGGGATTTAGTTCTAGGAAGTGGAACTAAAGATATGGGACCCAACATAATGGCATCATTGCCAAGGATATAACAAATAAAATAATATTTTTATAATTTTGGTTATTGTAGGATGTTTTTTATTTACATTTTGTTTTATGTTGAAGTTGGCAACACATCAACTTATTCCACAAGAATGGCATTAAGAATGACAAGGGTTGTTGGGTTGAGGAGACATTGAAGACTTTGATGGTTGTGGAAACCTATAATTAGAATTGTGTTTTGGAGGTTCATGTGCTTCAAGTATTTTCTCATTTTGTGATGTGATGACTTTGTTTTCAAAGAGCAAAGTTTATGTTCCTATTATTCATGTTTCATGAATGCAAATAAGATGATTATAAATGAAGATAAGGTACTATCCTTTCATCCAATATTCAAAGGATGGTTTCTTTCATGGTAAATAAATAAATAAAATCCTCTCTTTTTAACCCTACATAATTAATTTTGGCTAACTATAGATAGTTGGAGTTGATTCATTTACCTTGGGGATATTTTAGGAGTGTAATGTGTAATTAAAATGCTAGACGCTATGATAAAGCATGTGTTTAGGAGTACTATGAGGATGAACTTCCTTGTTATTCATTCAATCGAACACAAAATATAAATTCACATTCAAACCCACAAGTTTCCATACTTGAAAGCAACTTGATGATAGATGAATTCAATGAGGTTGTAAAATAATGTGAAGAAAGAACTAAGGCCCTATAATCAAAGGGATGAACACATAGATGCATTTTTATATTTCATGGAAAGGTATATGTTTGATGATGAAGACAAGCAAATGAGATTTTTTTAGGTTACTACATAGAAAGGAAAAGAATTAGTATGATGGTTTCTCGGAGAATTTATTTGCCTCTAGGAATCATCTTGGGACTATATTTGAAGATGAGTTTTATTTATATTTTTACCCTATTACACTTGTCAAATAATTAGAAATCGTCAAGTGAAAGAAGGAGAGTCTAGCATGGAATTCCATTATAGGTTTGTTGTTGCTCTTTTGAAGACCCATAAATGAGTTTAGACCCGGCATGCTTGCATGTATTGATATGTGTTTCAAAGTTTATGATGTTACTCTAGGTGTTGGTTCAATAAGACAAGAATTTGATTTGGTGAACATGCAATTTAGGAATACAGTTTCCTTGATTTTATTGACAATCTATGAAGGGTTATGATTGCAAAATATTTATCCTCAAAAATAGAAAATTTTGTTGATGGGAAATTTATTATAGACACTGCTTGTATGGAGACATCATCAAGTAGAAGCATGGTATATGCAGACACATAAATTTGACTATTCATATTTGATCAAATTTATCCCCTTTTTCATCTATTCCATCTTCTTATATGCACTAATTAAATAATGTTATTATTATTTTATTAATATTCATCATTTTCTAAGGTTTTCTAAGAAATTTAATTATTTAATTAAAAACTTTATTCCCACACTTACCCCCTTCTTCTCTAAATTGAATAAATGGACTACTTTGTTTAATTTAGTCATCAACCTTATAGGAATTAAATTTAAATATTTAATTTCCTCCCCCCATTTTCTCTCTCCTAGTCATATCCTCCATAGCACACTTGTAATCCTAATTTTCCTACTAATCTTATCATTAATATGTGCACACTCCTAATCCTTGATTATGAGGGTGTCACATCCTCCATAAAATGCAAGTGGGATCCTAATTTTCATTATCCACCTAATCACTCCTCTAATCTTATGATTGCACAATTAAAATATTTGATTAGCATAACCTAACCTTAATTCCATTTATGACACATCTCAAGTCAACTCTCAAATTTATGACTTTCTCCTTTTGGAGAGATCACCCCCTATCCCTATGGAATTTTAAATTCCATTTTATTGTCCTAAGACCTTTTGAGGAATATTTAATTCCTCTGCCATCCCCCATGGTATATTAAAATCCTTTTCTCATCCCCATGAGGACTATAAAGGAATTTTAAATTCCCTTATCTCCTATCTCCCCATAATTTAGGACAAGTGGACAAGAAACTCCTTTATGAGATCTTGCCCCCTTCCCTAGGTACATCAAGTACCATCCACATCACCATCCACTTCACCATCTCATCCTCCCATGTGGTGACAAGTGTCATACCCTTGTGGGTTGAGATTCCTTAAGGAATCACGACCCTTGATCTTCTTCTCCCTTTCAATCTTGACCATTCATTCATCTCCTCCATTTGGTAATGACTAAACACTTAGTATTTTTTGCATTCACTGCACTACATGCACTCAACTCTCAAGATCTCATACCACTAGAAATATCTATATTTTCTTATTTGTATCCATACTCGAAGATATCCACAAGCCATTGGCTAGCAAAGTCTAATATTTTCCAAGAAAGCCCGTTAAGAAACACCAAATTCTAGTGAAGTTTAGTATTTATTAGGTGAATTTAAAAAATTATTAAATGAAAACACATAGGCTAGATAATCTCATGTAAACAATATCAAGAATTATAGGCCAAAAAATGCATTGTTTTTGGGTATTTCCAATAAAATGCTACAAAGATGATCAATGTATTATAATAGCATTACTACGTTCATGGTGTGTGAAAAATCTAAATAACATAGTGGAATTTACACCTCCACATTAATGTAATTCATAATGACAATTGGGATAAAATATTTTGAAGGTAAAAAATGTGATATTTAAAAAATGATGTATGAGATCCATACGCTGCATAAAATAAGTCGTAATGAGATCACATAAGGGATCTAGAGATGTTGTGTCAATATGAATGATAGCTAATGTATATCAAATTGATCATGTTTGAATTGTCATTATTCCCCAAATACCCTAGAATAAAGAAGGCAAGGGAAGAAAAACACATAAAAACCTAATTTTGGGTCAATATGGAAGAGACTCAAATGTCCTAATGATTTGCATTGTCCCCAAAAGGAATAAATAGTAATTTACAAAAAAATAGGAGAATGAAGACACACATAGAGGAATGTCATGAAAAAATCATTCTCTTTTTATCTTTGTACCAATGAGACCATCAAGGGTCATCAAAAAAGAATGAGAAAACACAAGTACATGCCAAGAAACTCACTACAGGGAGGTGACCTTGCATGCAAGAAGAAAAAAAAGATACAAGGGGTGCCACACATTATCTATCCAATCTATATAAAAAAAATTGCATGTCAACCTCTTTTATCATTAATGGATGGTGAACAACACGATAAAGAGACTACAAAAAGTGCAGTACAAAAGTACCAAGTTCAACACATGGTGGACAATATGCTAAAGAAGGGTCATAATGGTTTCCCCAAGATAAATTCATTCATTTTGAAAATATTCAAGATAATTCACTATGCTCTTCTTTTTTTTCATTCATGTTATCATCTGAATTAGTGTCATAATACACCACAATTGGAATTACACTAGTTCTTTTGGCATGATGACGAGAACTATCAACCATGTGAGTATCTTTTGGAATATATGGTAGTGAAGGTGGTGGAATTTTTAGTCTTTAACTTGGTTGGGAAAGACAAGGTTTGGTGTGATGTTTTGGGGGCAAGGGTGGGGTGGAGTTTGGTGATTATGGAGATGGATGGGTGGGAGGAATCTCATTGAAATCTAGTTGTGTGGATGATGGATTGTTAGGAAAATATGTATTTCATTTAACAAGATAAAATGTCATAGGATGTGATATTCTATTGCATTCATTTTTATTTCATTTTCATAATGCATGACGTTAAGCTCATAGATGGGGGACTAGGTATTTTCACATATTAGTTCCTTTTCTCCCTATGTAGGAGTAATTGAATCAACCAAAAAAGTTTGGGAAACAATAGGAGAGGGAGATATTTTTATAATATATTGTTTCTCTTTAGGAGGTACAAAAGTAATCCCTAAAGTCTTTGCCAAACAACTGTCCCATAATCCTATATAGGATAGTTGGAAGGGAACAATGTCATAAATTCTAGATTCTTAGGGTGCAATAAGGATACTTCGTTTTGACAAAGATTTGTTCACTACCCATGTAGTAGGTGGAACAACCATCATATCCAAAGGAGACCAAGGAGCCTCGAGGGTAATAGTTGGAGTAGTGGATTAGATATTGGTAAGGGATAATTGAGAAATATGAATGGATTTGAGTTTTTATATGATAAAAAGAGAAAATACAAATGAAGTTGGATGAGTTTGGCTATATATGGCCAAAAGTTGTCTAGAGACAAGTTTTTATGAAGAGACAAGTGCTTAAACTAACTATGTTAAATCATATGTATTTGTCCTTTAAAATGGAATTTAAAGAATATATGGATAATTAAGGGAAATAAACTCATAGAAGTAGGCCATGGATTACGTAAATTCACAAAAAAAAATCAAAGGTAGGGATTATGGTGAAATTAATCATTGTCACTAAAGTACACACCCTTAGTAAGCGTAGAAATCAACTACCTTGTAAAACATGGGGTCATATTTGTGGGTAACCTATGAGGAAGATGAACTTATACAGATGGTTATTTCTCTTTATACCTCACCTAAAGTGACCTAAGCTATTGATTTTCTTAAGAAAAAAGGGGTGGAAAAAGCGTAAAATAAACTATTATACTAGGGAGGTGATGCACCAAACTGTAGAAGACTTATACTATTTGATTTATGACTCACAATTTTCCTCAATAAAAGGTTTGTACTTATATATATCCCAATATTTTTAAAAATTCTCACACATCAATGCTTCATAAGAAGGTTAAATCTTACTTTTACAGAAGGAAATCTATATGTTTTTAAAACTACATATTGCTAAAAGTAGCCATATAACTTATGACCTATATGAATTTTGTTTGTTTCTACATAATGAAGTTTTGAAATGAGAGATAATTAAATGATTTATATGAAATAACCATAAAAATTAGATTAAATTATTTCTAATAAAACATAATACATGAAATTTTGAGAAGGCCAAATTAGAATTTTATTGAAAATAGGAGTTTCCAACTTTTAGAAATTTGAAAAATGATTAAAAAAATACATAATTTATTTTTTCTACAACTAAGAATCATTAAAAATTGATTTACAATGATTTTTTTCTTGTTGAGAGCAATGAAAATTATAAATAAATCCTCCCAAATAAATGTGGGTGTCTAGTGTTGATCAAATCTAGCTTCCATGACTGAAACTTGAGTCTAAATAAGAGAATGAGACTACATGCTTTAAATTGCTATCTTGATGAACTTGAGGGTGGAAATCCATCTTTGGAATCTCTAAAATCTCATGCAAGTGTCGTGAGGAGTGATTTTACTTCTACTTTGACTTCTCATTTTTTTCCTCCTTAGAATCTACTCCAATTGGTTTCATGATGACTAAACTCAACTAGGGTCTTCAAAAAATGTGTGATGCTGCTTGAGATGGCTTACTTCAATAATTTTCTTGATTTTTATGCTTTGTTGGAGTGTAAAGTGAAAAACCAATCAATTTAGTGCTAAAAATTACTCTCAACAACATTTTTATGATTTCAAAAACATTTTCAATCTATTCCCCACCCATGCAAGGTCTTTAATAAGCCTAAAAGTAGTTTTAATTTCCTCTAGACTAATTTTTATAGCTTTAGGAATGATGATGAAGTTATTTCCTTTCTATTGATTTCAATATTATGTATTTCACCTCAGGTTAAAATACACAATGTATAATTCAACTTAGGTGGATTTTCCATGTGATTCTTGGTTAGATATAGCTTTTTTTTCTTAGATTCTTGGAAATGATCCTAAGCTAAGAATGCTCCTTACTCTTTAATTTCTTATTTAGGTTTTTTTTCCTTTCTACACCCTATAATGATGTTGACAATATTGTCTAAGGAATCATCAATGTTCAAACACATCTCCACCATAAAGATGTTTTAAAATCTCTTTAACCTATATTATGGATCTTTTTCTACCTCATGATGCTTGTAAACTATCACAATAGCTCTAAAAATATTCATATTATTATTTTTAACGATATATTCCATTGTTTATTAACATTTTTTCAAGCACTATACCTATATCCTAGTATTCTTTAACATATACTGCTCCTTTTCCCATACTCCATTGATCATTTGTAGATATTGGTGACTTCATAGCCCTTTATTGAAATGTAGATCTCTATCTAAAAAAAATCATAGTATCAAGTCTCTTGATATAGCCTTTTCTCACTCTACCATGTTTTCCCTTATCATTAAAGGAGAAAAGAAACTCTATAGATCTATTTGCAATTTCTAATAATAGATCTGTTATGCCTTGCATAACCACCCCATTTTGATTTGGAACAAAATGAGTCCCCCCTTTTTCTCTTTTGGTTTCTCTACCTCTGTCTTGGCTTTGCTCTTGGGAGTCCTTCTAATGCTTAATGTTTTATCTTTTGTTATGTCTGATCTAATTTTAGTCTTGTCTTAGTTTGAGTTGGTTTTCTTTTTGCTAAGAATTCAGTGAATTGATCATGGACAATAGATGATTTTTTATAATATGTCTTATGTGTTTCTGAAGACTAATGCAGACCTTGCTTTTGTAGGATTGAATCACATACATGATGATATTTTCCAAGGGAATTCAGTTAGAGGGCATTCCCCAATTCAAGTGGTCACAAAATCCTCTAAGGCAAGGGTCGACAAGACTTCCCTCATGTCTTATCGATTGGTGGCTTCGATTTGTCCTTTTGAAATCCAAAGGGGTGTTGGAACTACATGATTCTGGTGATTTCTCATGCTGATCATACTCACTAATTTGTCAAATGAGCACCACCATGAGCATATTTTCCCATATGAAACCATATTGCACTATAAATTCCATCAAGTATAAATGCTTCACATTATGGATCCTATCGACATGAGATTATCTAGGTCTCCTCGACCCATAGTGCATTTTATTAAATATGCCTCTGTGTTGCCTATCAACAAGACATCGAGATTGTCACAAGTGCAATTCACATATAGGCATCTATCGACAAGACATTGGTCATTGTCCCGATGACTATGAGTTTCCCCCATCAGCATGAGGGTTTTCTCTTCGCCAAAAGTCTCAGAAAATTCTTGAAGTCTCACTAACTAGCATGGAGCAAGTTAGCACTTCGGCGAGAGTCATCTTCTTCGATGGGTGGTCTTGTCGAACGCCTTAAATCTCACTGACCACCGATAGAAAATTCACATCCTAGTAAGAAACCTTTTGTATCAGAAAGAAGTCTCAGCAAATGCATTGGGTCTCGTCGACAAAGCACAAGATGGGTCTATTAGCATGAGGTCTTATAGTCTTGCTGACACAAAATGTCATACCAACACATTGCTTCATCGGGGAGAGAATTAGATTGTCATGGCGACAAAAGGTGAACCTATGGAGATCCCTTGACAAAAAAAAAGGTGATTACAGGACGTCTCCCCGATAAGAGGATGTTACATCAACACCTATCAAATGAAGGGATGCATATCAGTGTGACTAAAAGGAGATCTTGGCAACTATGAAGAGTCGCACCAAAAGAGTAAAGTGAGCTCGGGAAGAGTATTTGGCTTTTGGTGAAAGATCTCCCTGAAACCATGAGGTCTCCCTAACAGAAAGAAATGGAGCTCAATAAAGGACCATTCCTTCACCATAAGGTCTTGGCGAAGAAAGGAAGTCAGGCTGAAAAGAAAAGATGGACTCAGGGAGAAAACAAAAAGGATTGCCATAAGGTCTCCTCGACCACAAGTTGTCACACCAACAAGATGCCCCTTCAGGAAAAGAAGGATGTTCTCGACATAAAGTCTCGGTGAAGAAGAAGGTTTTGTCGACATGAAGTAATATTAGCGTAAGTCTTGTTGATCCATCAGAGTCTCAATGGAATGAAATGACATCAGCGAACCAAGATTTGATCGCCACGAGGTCTTGGTGATTAGATGATGTCTCGCCGATAAGATATGCCTTTGGGGAGACTAGATGCATTTGGTGAAATGTCTGGGTGACTCCTATAAGTCTCAGCAAAATCAAAAGGGATTCGGTATGATGTCTCGCCAATCAGGCGGGCTCTTGCCGAAAGAAAGTTCGGCCCAATAAGATCTTTCCAAGAGGTATAGCCTTCAGTGAAGGGTCTCGCCAAAGGGAAAAAGTCATGCTGAAGCAAAAGGGTGGAGCTTGAGGAGTACAGGAAGAAGTCAGAGAGATTCCAAGCAAATAAAGCAGCTTCACTATGAGGTCACATCGACATCGGTGGGTCTCGCCGACACCATTTCTCCCATCGGTATGATAAAGTGAGGTCTAGGTAGGGTATTCCCGAAGAAGAGAAGTCTTCTCAACATGAAACATGATGTCGCAAAAGGGACATACGGTCTCACCATGACGTCCCACTGATTTGAAGAAGTCTTCCTAAGGTGAAAGAAGTTTGAGCTTGGGAAGAAATGGACAATATCGCCAAAAGGTCTCACCGATGTTCAGGAGTCTTGCCGAAGACAAGAAGGGGCTCGGTAAGAGAAGAGTTCGGGGTAAGATCTCCCCGATCCAGCGGAGTCTCGGCGACACAGAGGTAGCTCTCGCCAACATGAGGAGATCTTGGTGTAATCGCTCACTGATGTAATGAAGTTTGGCCAATGCAGAATGGGCTCGCAAATGAAGGACTTTGACATGACCTCTTGCCGATGTGCTTAGGTCTTGCTGATAGTGGTAGATTTGCAAGTGAAGAAGGATATTGGTATGACCAATAGGAGCTCGCCACAACCTCTGGTCGAACAAGTAAAGTCTTGTCGAGGTAGGAAGAGCATGGGATCGGCAAGAAAAGGAGGAGATCAATATGAAGTCTCATCGATAGGGTAGACTCTTGCCGATGTGAGCTCTGAGTGAGAGAGAGGTATCATCACTGTAATGTCTTATTGACGAGCAACTATCTTGCTGGTGTTATTTTTGAGCTCGGTATGACTCCCACAGCTCATCGAAATGTCTCACCGACTGACCCATGTTACGCCGATGACTACTGAAGGATGAAATCGCATCGGGGAGACACCAATGGTGTCTCACCGACTGACAATTCTGTTTGGACCACCTTTGACTACCTGAGAGGTTCGTGTGGCGTATGCTTGACCAATCAAAGAAAGCCAAAGGAGTGATTCATTGGTCCATTTGACTGATTGACTATTCCTATGAAGGAAGATCAACAGAAAGAAAGCAAGGTGGATTTATTCTAAGATCAGGAAGGGATGGATCTACTCATAAAATGGTGTTCAGATCTAAAAGGGAAGCCCGAATGATGCCTCTAGAAGATAGTCAACATATAGAGAAGTCCAGAACCTAAATGGAGCTAGAAGAATGAAAAGACTGTTACTCAGAGGGAGAGTTGTAGTGACCACTAGCAGAGGTAGATCAGTATTAATGGAGAAAATGCTTTGGAGCATTCAAGGTAGATTTCAGAAGTATGGACACCAAGACAGAATATTTAATGTTGCAACCCCAAAATATTTGTAGATCATTCCCAGAAAATCTCTCTGCAATATGGATAGCAGGGCTTCACATTGAATGCATGATTGACTCTCTTCAGAAAAATCTAAGAACTGACCCTCCTGAATGCAGATCTTTTGTAAAACCCTAATACAAGGACAAAAGATTCTTTCGATATATTCTATATATATATGGCATTCTGTCCTCTTGGTAATGGTTAGATAGTTAGAGTTAGAAAGAACCAAGGAAGGAAATAGAAGATACGGTGTTAGAAAAGACAGTTAGAAGAAGATCTAGTAGTTAGTTAGTCAAAAGGAGATAAAGCTGCATCTTGATTCTTAGCAATGAGAGCTTCTTTTATCCTCTTGTCTGATAGTTAGATTTAGTATTGGCTGTAATGTATTTTCCAAGTTATCTAGTGTAGTTTGGAAACAATCTGGAGTCACAGATTATCTGTACAGTAGTGATTGTGCCAGCTTTGTAAGTGTTGCTTACCTATTTCACTAACAATAGAAGCAATCAGATTTTAATCTATTTTAGATTGTGCTCCATGATGATATTTGTCTCAAGTTGATCATTCGATTTGTGAAGTCTTTAAGGAATGAAGTTTGATTTTTATGTTTTGTTTAAGTAGATGACTTACAATCTGTTATCAAATCAACACTGAGAATGAATACAATTTTGTGTTAATCACAAGTCAACTTTGTTCTTCAGTTTAGTTTATAGTTCCTTGAAGCTACCAAGTCTGGTTAACCTTGAATGAATCATTGTTCTTTTCTGTTCCAAAACCCTAACCTATCTTTTGTTTTTTCTTTAAAAAACCCCAGTTAGATTAGGTTTTATTTCATGCTTGATCTTAGAATGATCCAGAAGCTCAACACCAATAGGCCCCTTGAATATTACTATTACATTAACCAGCTAAGCAACATCATCACAGTTGAGAACCAACTATAGAGACCTTGGGAGCTAAGATATCCATGTGATCATCTTTCTCTTTCAGGAGAAACATAATAACTTTATTCTGTTTGCATGTTGTTGTGCCACTTGGACCATCAATAGATCTAGCGCTAGAAGGAGGGCCTAGGAGAGCAAGCTGGATAAAGTTGGGTCATCCTCCTCAGAAAGGTCCCACAAAGTTCTTCGATCAACTAAAAATCTGCCACCTCTAATAGAACTCAAGACCCCAATACAAAACAAGAGTCACAGGACTGGGTCAATCATCACACCACCCTTATTAGCCCCACTCACTCCACCAGGATTTTCACCAGTACCCTAGTGGGTTCCTATCAATCCACTACCCAAATCATCTCAGTCATCATTGCAGCTGGTTCTACCCATCCAATAGTTTTCTCAACCACCACCACCTATGGCATTCTTTCAGAATAATCCCTCTCCATTAGGGACTATTCCTAGAGTTTTCCATTATATGCCTAAGAACCCTGAGAAATTTTGTCCCAAGTACATTCATGGTGAATCAAGGAGTGTTGAAGAACACATACAAGCCTTTAAGGATGCTTGTACTAGGGCTCAAATAGCTCACCATGATGTATTATCTAGGTTGTTTCCTTATTCCCTAGGGGATATGGTGTACAATTGTTTCTTCTCTCTTTTGCATGTGGAGGTTACTTGGTGTTGTGGATTGAAGCTCTTGGTTGTTCACTTCAACATTAATCACTTGGGAGACACTACAACATGTGATCATAGTTCTTTGGAGGATCTTAATCCTCCTAGTCTTGATGAGTCTTCTCCCTCTACTTTAAATGGTGATGATGATGATGTAAATTCACATCCATTCTTAGTCATTACTTGGAGGATACTCCTCCATATTATCTAGACTTTGTAGCCATTAAACCTATTTGAGCTCATCAGACATTGTAGTAAAAAAGTGATTGGATTGGGGATCCTTCAAACACTAGAAGAACAAGGTCACAATTTTAGTAGGATCCACATCTCTTTCACAAACGTTTCATGAAGCCTATGGTATCCTCAAGTGGTATTTTTATGCAAGAAGAGTAAAGTTCATTAGAGAAGAACCACACATGGGATCATGTCCACCTTCTTAAGGGAAGGAAAATTTTCTAGTGAAAGTGGGTTGATAAAAAAATCTATAGATAGTTTTATTAATAAGCATAAGGCTTGCTTGGCTACCATAGGATTCTCACAAGTTCCTAGGATTGACTACTTTGAGACTTTTGAATTAGTTGGTAAAATAAATTCCATTTGACTTATCATTGCTATTATTATAGCTCACTAATGGGAAGTTCATCAAATTGATGTGAAGATCACTTTTCCTCATGGTGACCTTAAAGAGGAAATATACATGGAGTAGCCATAGGGGTTTGTACATGATTCATCAATTTTTGGTTATCTTTGAAAGTCTATTTATGACCTCAAATCGTCCCATAAAACTTGGTATGCAGAGATCGTCTCCTTCCTTCTATCCATTGGGTTCTTCCTATGTCTTTTTTTCTAAACATGTACATTCTATAGCAGGATGATGCTCTCATGTTTCTAGTTCTCTATATTGATGACTTGTTGATTGAATAGGGATTCACTAGTCCACCATTCAAGTAGTAAGAACTACCCTCCATGATTATTTTGTAATGTTAGAATGAGCTTAATATAATACTTATTAGGGATTGATATCACTCATTATTTTCTTTTTTTCTATCTTCATTGCACACCTAAGTACACACTTGATATTTTCTATATGTTTTTTGTTGCCAGCTATAAGTATACAATGAGTCCATTGCTTAGATACACTATAAAGTATCTAAGAAAATTCTTTTCTACATTTAGAGTAGTCTTATATACTTGATTTGGAGAGATAAAGAGATATTTGCAATAATTTGTGAAATTCTAGATGACCAAACAAGTACAAAATATTATGTTTTTAAAGTGTAGTTGAGATTAAATGAACTATCATCAAGAATATCTTGACCATAGAATATGTAATAAATACATAATTGTGATGTATAAAAAATATGTTATACTAAAATATTGTCAACTAGCAATGAATCTATGATTATGACACATCAAAAAGATATGTTCAAATTTAGGTGTCTTTCCCTTTTAAATTTTGAGATAATCCTAAGTAAAATTATCTTAAATCTATGAAAATGAAATCAATTTTAATAAATTTATTCAATATGTGTAACTACAATCTTTATGTACTAGCATCCAATATGAATGATATTAGCTAACTTTAATATTCACCAATTCTTATTAGGTTCAACAACATATTTTTTCTTTGACATCAATAAGATATACATTGCATAAAGGGACCTATTGGCATTCCTACAAACAAATTTAACCAATTATATGAATAGGCCTTGAGAGTATGGTACTTTATGAAATATTAATAGTATAATAATTTTATTTCCAAATCCTCAAGTTTAAGAGATAGGAGAAGTTTCTGGTGACCACTAGATCCTGTTAAACCCTAATGATCTTTCACTTCCTTGTTGTGTTTTTCTCTGCTATTGTTCATCATCTTGCTTCTTTCTCTCAATAATTTATTTGTCTGCAAGGGTTTTCTAGTGTGACCCATCAGGTCGGAGGCTTTTTTGGCTCTTAACTAGTGCATTTTCTCTCTACTACTTTCTCCATTTTCAACACTGCTTGGTCAGAAAATAAAGACCCTTTACCTATAGCAACAACATGTGGAATCATTGAAACCCTACCCTATTTTTTGTGCTCCCTTGCTATGCTTCAATTCTTGGCATTTTCCTCTACTTCATATAGCCTTGATGAGGCTCAAGGCAGTAGCTCAAATGGGTGAGAGGCCTTCCAACTCTAATGACAAAACAAAAGAAGACAACTCTGATATTATGGAAAATGTCTTAGATGCATCTAAAAAAGTCATGGTAGAGAACTAGAGTGTGAAACCAGATGATCCAATGCTAGATGACCAACTAGGTAAAACCCTTGAAATATAGCTACCTGATGACATTGTAGAGGTTATTTCAAAATTTCAACATAGAACAATTATTTCTATTTTTCTTATAGGGAGTTCCATTTGAAATTGATTTTTAGAAATGGGCTCAATTAAACTATGAAAATTAGGGATGGGAGATTGAAACCTTATGAGGTCTAGGAAAAGGGTATGTGTCATGCATGTTTAAGTTTGCAGAATAGGCCCAAGCTATTTTGCAATATGGCACTTGGGTCATTTGTGGGAAAATTTGATATCTACAAGCTTGGACCCTTAATTTTCATCTTGAAGGCCTCTCTCACTCACATTACCCCATGCGATTTAAGCTTCTATTCCTCAATTTTGGTTTTAGACCATTTTAAAAGATATTGTTGCTTAGTTGGGGAGAGTAATCTGGTGCAAACATAATTTTGATAAATTTTCAAGCTTAAGAGTTCATCTGAAAGCTTGTGTGGAAGTAGATTTAAAATAAACATTGCCAAAAAATATCAAACTTATCAGCCCAAGGTTCAAAATGGAGTAACCATTAGTCTATTTGAATAAGCCAAATGCATATTTTTATTACCGAAAAGAAGTTCACTTGATATGTGATTGTCCCATCAAGAGAAATAAGTTAACTTATCCTCCCTTCAATTTTGCACCATCTAGTAGCCACTTGTACTCTCTGAATCATGCTATGTCCCCTTCCATCGACCACCCCTCTTCTTCCCCCTCACTTGCCATTAAAAACTCACCTATTTCCTCTCCAACTCCAAACAATCTCTATGTTGTTGATGAGGAATTGGTCCTATCTTTTAAGGATGTTGTCATGTTAGATGGTTGGAATTTGGTTAGAAAAAGGAAGACCCACCCATCTCTTCCACTCTTGTTTCTTCCACCTCTTCTCCAAATTCTTGAGGTCCTTCCTCTCTTCCACGCCACTCTTATCCTCAACCATGCTCTCAAGACTCTCCTCCCCCCACTCTTCTCCTCAACAATTCTCTTGAGATTCTCCTCCCCCTTCCTCTTTCTCCCACCACCAATCTTGATCTCCTTCCTCCACCTATAAAGACCGTGAGGCTAAGGATTCAAAATTGACTATTGATAATAGTTTCAACATATTGTATGAAGTTGATGACCCCTCTCTTTCCCATCATGAATTATAGAACTCTTTCTTAGAATGTTTGAGGGATTTCTCTCCCTCATCTCAAGTATAAAGTGAAGGATATGGTTACAAAATGGAAGCCAAATGTGCTTTTCCTCCAAGAAGTTAAAGAAAACAATATCAAGCTTGAGGCTTTACTTTACAATATTTTGAAAGATTCTTGGTTTTTGCATACATCCCATCATGATAGTAGAGGTGGGATGTTATTGGACTTGCTCCATGGATTTCCAAATATATTATTAATAAAGGTGAAGACCCTTCTCATAATTATGTCTAGGATCTCACCTTTATAAATAATCAACTCATTGGATTTTGTTCAATCTATGCTCTCCATCTTGTTAAAGATTGAATTGAACTTTAGAATTGGATGACTAATAACCTCCCTATCATTTATTGGATTCTAGGGGGTGATTTCAATATGATTGAACACTCTCATGATCTTAGCTAGTCCAAAAAATTTAATCTCAACTTTGAAGAATTTGATAGCTAGTTATTTTACCAAAATTCCTTGGGACTGGTTGATCCTATTCATGACAAGCTTTCTAGCAAGTCAACAAATTAGTTTACTTGGTCAAATTACAAAATGGGAGAGGATATAAAGTTGAGCAGGTTGGATAGATTTTATATATCCCATGTCTTACCTTTGGTCCAAGACTCAGTGGGTTTATATGCTCAAGTGGATTCATTTGCTACACTTTTTTTATCACTATCCCATAATTTGAAAAATAAATTTCTCTCAAAATTTAAGTAGTGACCACTCTCTTCCTTTCAAACTAAATGTTTCACATCTAAAGAATCATACTTGTCTTGCTACTCTCGTGGGGATTTGGAACTCCTTTCCTAAACCTGATGAAGGGGAGTACTAGATTGATTGGTGGTGCAAGGAAATTACTTAGTGCACTAATTTATTACATTCATTTGGCAAAAAAATGGCTTGGAAACACAAATGTAAGGAAAAATCCCTTCAACGAAAACTTGTTCAGGGCCAAAAACTCCTTAATGATGATCCTAGCATTATTAGAATTCATTTAACCTCTCTTGTTGCTACTGAAGCTCAATTGCATTAACTTCATAACTACAAAGGACAAGGGGCCAAAATTAGATCTAGACTTCACTAGATAAAAGAAGGGAATAAAGGCACTAAATATTATTTTAATTATCTCAACTACAAACATTAAAAGGAAAGAGTTAGCACGATATAGGATGACTTCAATACCCTTCAGTCTAGTCCTCCTAATATTTTGCAATATTTTTAAATGCTTTTATGAATTTTTTTCAAAGATGACCAATGGCAAGATATTCAACAAGGCCTTGAGGATATGGTTAAAACTTATATTCCTAACAAACTAGACTCTGATTATAGACAATATTTAGATAGATTTTTTTCTTTGGAAAAGATAGAAAAGGCTCCTTCCTCTATGGCCCCATACAAAAGTATCAACAACAATGGACTTGCTATGGAATTTTACCAAGCTATGTGGCCCCACATTAAGGACGATATTTTTTGTTTATACTTAGAGGCTCTAAAAAATGGATCTTTAGGCCTAATTAGTAATGGTGGTATAATCAAACTTCTTCCTCAAGGGAAAAGTGAAGATTCCATTTCTAGTTGGCATCCTATTACCCTTCTCAATACTTACAAAATTATAGCAAAATCCTTGTCCACTAGGATCAAACCGATGGTGCAAGGAATGGCTAGAGCTAAGCAAATAGGTTAAAATATTGCTAGAAATTTTATTCGTAATAATCTTATGTTAGTATGGGAGACTTGTGAATGGGCTCAACAAACTAGTTAAAATGCCATTTTGATTAAACTCGACTTTGATAAAGCTTATGATAGAATCTGATTGAGCTTTATTCTTAAAATGCTTGAATGGTTGGATTTTGGATCCAAAATTTGAGCTCATGTTCAAATGTTATTTTGAGATTCCAATGCTCATATTATTATGAATAATGAGATGACAAATCCATTTCCTTTGCAAAGATCTATTAGGCAAGGCTATCCCTTACACCCTTACCTCTATGTTCTTACAACGGATGCTTTGGGTTATTTACTCCAAAGTTCTCACAAGATGAAGTTGGTGACATGAATCTCCATTTCTGATAATTACACTATAATTAACTCCCATTATGTTGATGACAACCTATTATTTTTACAAAATTATAAAAACTACATCTCCAACATGATGGACATATTGAATTTATGTCATGCTATTTCAGGATCTAAAATTGTACATGATAAAAGGAAACTTTTGATGATTCAAACTAGCTCCATCCCCCATTGGATTCCCCATAAATGGAAACAAATTAAATGTGGGGAAATTATGACATATCTAGGTATACCATTTGGCATAAGGGTTTCTCTTTCAGATATGTGGAATTAGTAGCTTAATAAAGTCAAGAATAAGCTCTTCACTTGGGGAAATAAATTTCTCTCTTTGACTGTAAAAATACATGTCACCAATAAAATCTTTCTTTCTACACATGTTTATTACTCTTCATGTTGGATGCCTTCAAAAAAGGGGTATGATGATTTAATCACAATTATATGTTAGTTTCTTTGGGATAAATGGGATGGTAATAGAGGTTTTATTTCCACATCATGGGCCTGTTGTATACAACCCAAATGCAAAGGTGGCTTGGGGCTTATAGACCCAAGAACTCATGGATTCTAGTAGGCTACCAAATTGATTATTAGAGTTGTCCATGGGAATGAACTATGGAAGATTCTTATATGAAATCGTATTTACCTTGTCGTTGCCAAGGGAAAATGCTAGTAGGTGGATTGGCTTGACAAAATTCTTCACGCCCTTTTTTTATAAAGGCTTATCCTTCCCTCCAGACTATATGGAAAGCTTGGCAACACTCTTGCTATCTTTTAAAATGGAGAGATAATTCGCTTCAACATGGTTTCAACTTTTCCACATCTTCTATTTGGTGGAATAAGCATATTCTCTATTAAGACCAACCTCTTTCTCTAAGCTTTCCTAAAAAATATTACTTTTTGTTTAAATTTTTTTTGCAATGTTGGAGATCTTTGGGATTTTCAAACTATGAGTTGGTTGTCATGGCATTCTATCAAATCTCAATTTAACCTAAGCAATAAATACAAAGTGTTTCCATTTTTGTTCATTATTTGGTACCACTTGATTTGACTATTAAATTATGCACTTCCATCCATTGCAATTTCTACAAGGATTGGCTATGGATGTTCTTGCATCCTTTTCTTTTCTTTCCTTTAAAAAAGGCCTACTTACAACTACTTCCCAATTTGCTTCTAAGATCTTGATTGAATTCCAAGTGGAATTGCAGGTTCAATGGAAAATTTTGGGAAAATTTACCTGCCCAGATTTGGAAATCAAATGCTAATTCAGATGCTCAATTAATTGCTTGGAAGGTTTTACATTGTAAACTACCCATTGTGGACAGCCTAAAATGTATGATGGTCTAACCAGTTAATTTCCCATTTTGTCAAAGGAAAGAAAATATAAGGCATGTTTTTTAGGGATGCCATTTTTTTAGAAAATAGTGGAATGTTATTTTTAATGACCTACCAGCTATCTTTGGGCATAATTTAAACTAGAAAGAAGCTCTTATTGGGCTTGGGTTACATTAGAATATCATTCCTAATGGAGTTAGACATGCCATTTTATCCTATGTATGGAGAAACATATGCATTCTTCAATAACCTAAATGATCACCATGGAGTTGCACTTCTAGGTATTTACTTTGACATCTTTTATTGTTTGATTTCACTCTTTTCTCTTCAACAAATTGAGGCAGAGAAGAATTCAAAGATCAATTTTCAAATATAGTAGATCAAACTTCAAGTCAACCAATTGCTCAATAAGAGGAAGGTTATATACTAGCTCAAGGCCTAAGGTCTTACTTTCAAGACTGGTTTTTCTCTTTTTGGTTTCACTTCTATGTTTGTAACATCTCATCATGTTGTAATATTTTGTTGCTAAGTTTTATTGTCATGTAATTATCATATTTGTTGTAGATTACAACTTTATTGCCATTTTTCTATCTACGTGATAGTTCATCATGTTGCATGTTTTTTCTCTAGATTGTTGTAGATGACTGCTCTACTATAGTCTACTTCAGTTGGTCTTCTATATTTTTGCCACCTTTTCTACAATTTTACATTGCATTCTAATTGTAATTTGCATTTTATCAATACAAAATAAAGTACAATATTTTATGTGGCAACAAAAAGTTAGCACAATAGATTAGCTTGCCATGACTAGAAGTATACAAATATAAGTTACAAAATGTTAAAATCATTTTTATGAATAATTTTTCTTTACATAAAATAAACAATGTGAAAAGTCCTAAAGAAATAGTGCCTTCAATAAAAAATGAAGAGCCATGAAACTTACAAATAGATCTAATCTCTTAGATTTCAAGCTCTACTTAAACTCGTCTAATTTTATGTAATTCAAATGTAATAATTTTAATTGATCATTGGATAGTATGGAATATTCAAAGGATTTGTTTATCAAAAATTAGATTTGTCTTTACATTAATTAGAATAACAAACAAGGCTATCTCCCTAGAGAGTAAGATTCAAAGACTTCCAATATAACCAAATCTAAATTAAGACCAATTAAAATGAAACTACTTGACCAAATAATTTAAATAATATCCTTATTAATAATGATATTGACTAAAAAGGTGTTTTCTCTCCTACTAGAATTGTCCATTTTGTTGTTAGACAATTTATATTTGTGTAACTTTTATATTTGATCCTTACACAGTCCTTATAAGCAACTTTATTTTCCATTAGATTTTGTCCCTCTTGTATTATTACTAATGAATACTATTTATTTACGGTCTTCACAACTACCTCCTCTTTTTATTATTCAACTTTACTCAATTAGAAAAGAAAATTACTAAAATCCAACAAATTTCCTAAAAGTTCCTTCATACTTTTATAAACTTTCAATGTTATATATATATATAATAAAAAGAGGAGGTAGTTGTGAAGACGTAAATAAAATTGAATTATATATATATATATAATTTAAAGAAAACAATTGACAGTTAGTGTCTTGCTTATATTTAATCGCTACATATGAAATTTTATGATATGTAAGATACTAAACAGAGTGTGATTCGAAATATCGATGCAAAAATTGCAATACAATCTAAACCAAAAACACAACAATTGTCTTCATGGATTGTAAAAGTAAGATACTATAATCTTAGAACTTGTACCTTATACTCACCACTGCTTAACTACAGTACTTTCTGACAACTTATGCTGATTGAATTCAATCATCTTAAAGACACGGAAGAAAATTTAAATACCTTACGCTCATTGCTGGTACTTTCTGATAATTTACGGTCATTGAATTCAATCATCTTAATGACACGGAAAAAAAATTAAATACCTTACACTCTATCACTGTTTAACTACGGCAGTTCGTAACAACTTACGGTCATTGAATTCAATCATCTTAATGACATGGAAGAAAATTTAAATAGGGCAAAGTCTCCTCACCAAAGTTCTGTCACATTCCCACTACAGTTTAATTTCCCCACAGTCTGGCGTTTTAAGTAGCTACTCTCCCTCTAGGCACTGTCTATAGGGGTGACAATTTGCACCCACATGGATGCATGGCATGGATGCCTCCCACAGTGCGTTGATTTTCTCGCCATAAAACTCGTGCTGTATTACAGATTGCCGTAAGTTTTTAGTACATTTGATAATCCACTTGGGCATGCCGTCACCATTTATTTTTTATGGTTCACAACAATTTTTTAAACCCGTGACTTTTCCGTTCTCATTTTTACTGACGCCATTTCTGTTCGCGTACCGAAGCCCTATTATTTTTAATTTTTGACATTTTAGATTTTTAATAATTATTAATATTTTTAATTTTTAATTTTTAATTAAAATTATAAATTATAAATTATTCATAATTGATATTCAATAAAATTTTAATATTAAATATTTTTTCGATTTTAATTTTTTAGATAAACATATTAATAATAGATTATTCATATTGATTTAATAAAATTTATTTTAAAGATTTTTAGATGATAATAATAATAATAGATAATCAACAATCAAAATATTTTTACTACAAATAATAAAATTATTAATTAAAAATCAATTATAAAAATCAATTCTAATTAAAATTATTAAAATAACCTAAAGTAAATTATTGATTATTAATTATTTAAAATTAAAAAAATTAATTACACATAATAATAAGAACATTAATAATAAATTATAATTCAAAATCAATTTTAAATAATAATTTTAATTAAAATTATAAAAAATAGTCAATAATAAATTTTTGGTTATTAATTATGTAAAATTAAAATTCATTAAAACAATTTATAATTCGACATTTTAGATTTTGACAATTTATAAATCTAAGTGTTGTTTGTGTTTTAACTAAAGTTGAATAATATTTTTTTAATTTTAGTTTAATTACAAACCTTGGTCTTGTCTGATTATTCATATTGATGATTAATAAATTTATTCAAAATTTAGATATTCAATATGAATAATTCAATATCTAGAATATTGAATATTGAATATTGAATTATTCATATTGAATATCTAGAATATTGAATATTGAATTTATTCAATATTGAATATCTAGAATATTGAATATTGAATTATTCATATTGAATATTGAATATTGAATTATTCATATTGAATATTGAATATTGAATTATTCATATTGAATATCTAGAATATTGAATATTGAATTATTCATATTGAATATTGAATATTGAATTATTCATATTGAATATCTAGAATATTCAATATGAATTATTCATATTGAATATCTAGATTTTGAATAAATTTATTAATTATCAATATGAATAATGAGACAAGACCAAGGTTTGTAATTAAAATAAAACTAAAAAAATATTATTCAACTTTAGTCAAAACACAAACAATACTTAGATTTATAAATTGTCAAAATCTAGAATGTCGAATTATAAATTGTTTTAATGAATTTTAATTTTACATAATTAATAACCAAAAATTTATTATTGACTATTTTTTATAATTTTAATTAAAATTATTATTTAAAATTGATTTTGAACTATAATTTATTATTAATGTTCTTATTATTATGTGTAATTAATTTTTTTAATTTTAAATAATTAATAATCAATAATTTATTTTAGTTTATTTTAATAATTTTAATTAGAATTGATTTTTATAATTGATTTTTAATTAATAATTTTATTATTTTTAGTAAAAATATTTTTTTTACTATTAATTATTATATTAATTATTATTGATTGTTGATTATCTATTATTATTATTATCATCTAAAAATCTTTAAAATAAATCTTATTAAATCAATATGAATAATCTATTATTAATATATTTATCTAAAAATTAAAATCGAAAAAATATTTAATATTAAAATTTTATTGAATATCAATTATGAATAATTTATAATTTATAAATTTAATTAAAAATTAAAATATAATAATTAAAAATAAAATAAAAAAAATTAAAATAATAGGGCTGCGAACGTCAACTGTTTAAGTCTATAAAAATGTGACTTATCAAATGTACTAAAACTTACGGCAATCTGTAATACAGAAAATGTCAGAGTTTGCACGTCGGCGCAGAACATCCAGCCATGCATCCATGTGAGCAAATCACCCAGTGCCCTCTAGGCCTCGCGCACGCATTTTCATTCCTCTGCTCTTTCCGACGGAGTATTAATGGCAGTATAGATGGCGATGTGAACCGGCACCCACCAACTGTACATATTTATTGGTTATCATAAATATCCAAGGTCAGAGTATGTACATTCCCAACAACTCAAAAGGACATTTCACATGGCAAACAGTGCGCTTCATTTTCTATCTTACCTGGCAAGGAGTAAGTACACAGTGCCCTTCATTTTCAATTTTGTCGGTCACCAAGAAAGGAGGACATTTCAGGTGGCCAGTTAGTATCAAAACTTGACAACTGTTGGGAAAAAGGCTGGAGAGGAAAATGAGACTGCGATTTAACAGTCCAACTGTTCTTCCTTTGATATTCACTTGCCTATAGACATTCACTACCTACCATTCAAATTCTTACGAAAATTTTAATGTTAAATTTCATTTCCCAGTTTTATTCTCGTATTATGCTGGTTTTAATAACTCTCCACAAATTCTCCTTTAAACAAGTGTTTAGTATACTGTAATAATAGTGTTTATTATGTAATTGAAAACAGTAATGGTTAAGTCTCTACTTTGTGTTGGTGAAATTTAATGCATTTAGTTTTTGAATATATTAGCTTTTGCATAATGATATATTATTATTGATATAGTGATATGTTTTAACAATAGTATTTACTTTTTAATTAATTTTTAAATTTATAATATAAATAATTTTATCTAGTGTGTTTTTTCAAAATTTGTAGAAATAAAGTATAATTATAATTTATAAAGTGCTAAATTGAAATAATAGCAAGATAGACTTGATTGTAGAAAAAAAATTAATATAAAATTTACATTAATTTGTGGATCAAATTTAATAAATCTAATAAACTAATACATATCTAAAAGAAAGAAAAAAGTATCACTTTTAAAGCAACTATCTAATTAACTTCACAAATTGAATATATACTTTTTCATAAAAATATGTTTTTATTTTTAATATATATATTTAAAATAAAATAATTCTCAATTACCACCTTTGATGTAGCACTATGGGTAGGGATTGCTTCAACCTATTTGATGAAATGCTTGATAGCCACAAGAATCCATTTATATATGTTGCTATATCTTTTTTAAGTTTTTCTCTATGAAATCTAATCCACAGTGCTATAGGGGAGCCTTTATCATCACACATTGAAGAGGGAGAGCACCTACAAACTTCAAGTTACTTGTAAACCTCTAGCGATTGTCACACTTCCTTACCCTTCTAGCCACATGCTTGAATAACATAGGCCACCAAAAACCTACACTAAAAATATTATGTATAGTGATCTTAGCATGGAAATGTCCTCAACAAATACCTTGATGACACTTATCCATTGCCTTGCTAGACTATTCTTGGTTAAGCAATTTTAGTAGCAATCTATTTGAATCTATCTACATTAAGGTACATTGCACTAATACATATTTCAAAGAATATAGATTGAGATTTATTTATTGGTGGCCATCTACCACAGAGGGACATTTCATATTTTAGAGGTAGAAGATGATTTTTTTTACCAAGGATCATCCTCTAATGGACAACAAATTTCTGCACAATTAGTATTGATTTTATTTACCTTTGCTACCTCAAGATTTATATTTTTCATGATTTTAACCAAGCCTTGGCCTCTGATTAGCTTTGTTGCTTAAACCTCTATGTCATATTCTTGGATATTATTGATCCATCTACATCTTTTTCTTGAGAATTATTTCCAATTGAGAATATTTTTTACTATTGTGGGTACAACATATTCCCTTATTTTCACTCATATTAGGTATGGCCTACAATCCTTAACAACTTTAACTAGGGAATACACATGCTTTTTTATTATTTGGTAGCTTAACTCCACCCCTTGCAAAGACTTATTGAAAAATGAAATAGGATTCTCATATTTATCCTTATTCTTTTCAAGTAAAAAATAATAATATTATGGTAAGAATAAAATCAAAATTGTTGGAAGGATTTGGAATTCAAATGGTGGGAAAAGGTGGAAACCCCCACTTCCCTTAATATGAAAGGAGGTATGATTTAAGTGTCTTGTTCCCACAATTTCATTAAGAATCCACACCCAAACCATAAATGAAAGAGACTCTCAACCTTAATGGTGAGTCAATCAGACTTGGGTTGGTGGGGATTCTTTTAGGAATAATTTGAAATAATGTAACTAAATGAAATATATGACCTAATATGCAAATTACAAATTCCTAAAAGCAAACAAATTGTAACAACAATTTGCAGGAAGATCTAGAATGTATTTGAGGTTATGTACCTATCACCAAAAGTTGATCCTGATGTGTGTAGGAGGATTGGTTCACCCCTGGGTGAATGGGTCTTTGATAGGGCTTTTGAAAACACTTTTTATAGTCCTTTGGTGTTGGATCTGAGATGTTGATTTTCACTTGCAAATTTTTTAGAATGCCATAAATAAATTTTATAACTTAGTTTTCATAGGTTGACAAGAATGATGATAACAAATGCAACAATAAAATGTATTGCTCTTCAAGATATAAATAATCCTTCTTCAACCTGTAATCTACACATACACAAAGAGGGAAAAATTTTTATTAGTGCCATATAGTGGTTTTCCTTAGTCAAACCCCATGAATAGTTTTCCCACTTTCATAATGGAAATGTCAATGATAGAAAACCTTGAATAAAAAGGAAGGAAATAGTGAATGAATACTTGATGTAACTCACCACCCTTCAATGGCTTCCTTGAAGGATTGAAGTCATACACATATCTTCAAAGGAATTGTATCTTGCTTGCTTGATTTTCTTGAATGCTTGAATGCTTGAAAATATGAAGACACACATCACAACGTTAGACTTCAACATGAACACACTTAAACTTGGGTATGATGTTAGGATCTTGATTGTTGCTACAAATGATTGATAATGTTGCTCTTGAATGCTCTTGACAATAATATTTTCTCTTGAATACTAGATCATGTGTGTTATAATGTTGTTTATATTTCAAATGATAACATGACTATGTATGTAAAGGTTTTAATCCAATTTCTTAATAATTAGATTCCAAAATCTGACACCTATAATTTTAATTTGAATCATTAGAATGCCACAAAAAAGATATTTTAAATTGGGTCCTAGCATATAAAGTCGACCTATTCGCCCATGCGAAAATGGGTCTTGGACTATTTTTCCAAGACACGCATATTCCATGGCAATTAAAATATTAAATTCTTTTATTTGATGTTGGGTTTCCTTTTAGAAAATGATAAGAATAAAGCTTTAGAATGCATAATTTGACAAATTACAAGCTTAATTAAGTCCAATAAATTAAGGGATCCAAACATTGTGTTAAATTATAAAGGCATACAATTTCCTACAATACGTTTAGCCCCCACTTTAGTAAGGGTATGAGCTTACACTTGGAATCACACTAAAGTAGAGAAATATATGTCAAGGGAGGTTCAATTGTACAACTATTGGAAAGATAAGATGACAAGGGATCAAGAGAGTGAGCAAGCCCCCAAAATCTATGATCTCATGGCAAAAAAACGAAGGCACAAAAGAACACACACATGTGTAGTAGTGAAACAAGGTATATACCAACAATGTAAAAGCTAATGCAAAATGGAAAAAAGATGGACTAGAGATCCTATGTTGTATGTACATAAAATGTCATTGGTACACTAGGTTTAACACTCGTGAAAAAAGTAAAGCCAAAATTTCCAAATTCTCCTCAAGGGACCGTGAAAAAAAAAATCACCTTCGAGGGTGAAAACAAAATTCACCTCATCAAGTGCAAATAAAACTCACCTCAGGGGGTGCAAACAAAATTCACCTTAGGGGGTGCAAATAAAACTCACATCAAGGGTTGCAATGAAAATTCACCTTAGTGGGTGCAAATAAATAATGCTAATATATAACCCCACTTTAAAGAAATTGTGAAACACTGTTCTATGATCAATTACTTTAAAGTAGAGATTGATAAGTTCCATGTAATAAAAGATCACATGAGCTTATTTGGAAAGCCCTATGCCAATGATATGTTTCCAAATAAAATACATCATGATAAGGGGTTTCCCCAAGAATTTACAATGTCATGAACAACATAGTAAGGTACACTAAGGGATTTATAGATCTAGAGTCAACATATGTCTTTGCTATAGTGATATAATAGAGCTCAAAATTGTCATCATCCCCCAAATACTCATGGAATATCTAAAAATAAAAGGAATGACACATGAAGAGAGAAAATAAAGATGCTTTTGGGTCAACATGAAAGAGACCTAAATGTCTCAATGCCTTGCATTGTCCTGAAAAGGAAAGCACAAGACAAAGAAAAGATAAGGTTTATGACATATAGAAGAATTGAGGTACAAATAGAAGAATGCCATGATAGATTTTTTTTCCTTTGTACATCCTTGTGCCAACAGATCAAGAAGGGTAATCCAAAGAAAATTCACAAACATAAAGACATGCCAAGAAGCACAATACAAGAGATCACTTTACATTCAAGAAATCACATATAAATAAAACATAAAGTAGTATGTCACATGTGAGCCAACCTAGAGCATGTCATTTGTATTCCAATATTTCTCATCATAAATGGAAGGTAGATAACTAGCTATAGGGACTACAAAAAATGTCATGAGTGGGTGCAAAAAGTTGGAGGGCCAAAAAGTGGCCAATTTTTTTTTTTATAAATGAAAGGCTATAACATGAGCATGTTATAACACACTCATGTTATGGCGTGGTGTGACTAAGCCTAAGGCTTGGTCACATCAAGCATATAACACACTCGCATTATAACTTGACTGTGTTATAGCTTATTAAAACAAAAAACAAAAAAATCCATTTCATTCCATTTTCACTGTCATATTTTCTTGCCTGTAGGCAACAAACCCTGCTATTGCACACTTGCATTTTGGAAGCATAAAAAATTGCAATTTCTTCATCAAATATTTGCAATTTTGTCACCAGGATGTCGCCATGTCAAGGAGGAGGTCAAATTTAAGTATTTGCATTATTATTTTTTTGTGAATTTGTTGTTAAATAGGTAAATTTAGGTTGCCTTTGATGTGCATTTCTTTAATTTGTAGGAGATGATAATCAACCTAAAAATCCTCCTCAAAATCCCTCTTATCATGAACAAGCACATGAACAAAATTCTCAACAACCACAACAACAAACTCCAACAATTCCTCAACATCCTCTTGGTACTCAACAAGATTTAATGGGGGAAATAGAAAATGACAAAAAAACATTGGGGAGTTAATCGTGAGGTTGAAGAATCCTATAAATTCAACCTTGGAAAGAAGCACACTTGCAAATTCACTTCAAGCCATGTTAACACATGTAAACACAATTAGTGAGCAATTAAGTGGTTGGGCGGATAAGAGGTAGGAGTGTAGGAATTTTTATGCAGATAAATTATCATATAAAGAAGTAAAAGATGAAAAAATTACAAAATATGATTTGTGCTCATTATTCACTAACCAATGCACAAATCAAACTCTTGACCTTAATAGCAAGATGTTTCCTATCCATTGGTGCAACCACTAATGGATTAGGAAATTTTTTTGGGATAGGTGGTGGATGGTTTTGGACCATCCACCATGCAACAATAATGAGGTTCCCCAATATTTCTTGAGGAAAATCTTCTGCGAGTTCATCCTCAACAAAAATCCCCAACTATTTTGATATGAGGGACTTTTGGGGGAGAGGTGGAAGGTCAACATAGGATAGACTAGGTGCACATTAGGATCCTTAGTGGCAAGGGAGACAAGCACTCACTAGTTCAACTTATGAGCACATTGATATCCCTTCCATACGAAGGAGAGTGTTGAGGTGGACACTCTACATTATATTAGCTCTTTGACCTAGAGTATCATCCAGCGTGCCAGTCCTGTAGTACATCACCAACCAGGGGAGAGTTCAAGGGGTAGGCTTCCACCCCATTCTTCTCAGGTTTGTGGTTCAACCTGTAGATATGACCCACAAATAGTTAGGAGGTTGGTGCACAAGATACGTCTGCAGCTACCGATTTGGCGATGGCAAATGAAATTTTGAATGAGGCTTTCAACATCAATACTCAGGTAAATGTTCGCATGTTAGCATGTTCATTGAATTTAATTTATCAAATTTCAGTTTTGAAATGCAATATTAACTAATTTAGTTTAATGATTGTAATAAAATTTTAGGGTCACGGTGTTGATACTGGATACACCAGCCTGCCACCTATTTTTTACTCCATTGCATCTATCATCGAGGTATGTAACTAGTAAACAAGTATAAATATTACATGTGAATAACATTGTTATATGAATTGTATTCTAATATCTAATTTTAGATGTTGAATAGGTTAATATTGGAGGTTTTGTGGGAACACCTCCTAGTGCTAGTGGAGTTGTACAAACCTTCACACAAGTAATAGAATAAAGAGTTTAACTAATGAATTGTACTTAATAGATTTGTGTAGTTTATATCCGTATCGTTGATTACATTGCATTGCACATCTCTCAAACTCAAAGTATTACTTCACATTGCATAACCAATAACTAGATGTTGATAGATGGAAAATTTTCAATTACAATATAGTTGTTTAGAAAGCCAACATAAGTAGTGATGCAATTACTTCACATAGCATAAGTAATAACTAGGAGTAGTTGCCAATTTCATTTGCTTGTCATGGCATTCCATGAGACCACTTTTTATTAAGGAATATTTTCAAACAATTCACTGCCTTATATATGCTATGGATGCTTGGAAAAAATCTTTGAAAGAATAATAGTAAGCAATAGCATAGACAAGGAAATGAGTTGTTTGAAAAAATTCCTAAAGAAAATGTGGCCTCATGGTGATGTCCATCACCATGAGACCCAATTTCTTTGAGGAATTTTTTCAAATAGCTCACCACCTTTTCTATGCTACCACATTTTCCATACATGTTTACCAAAGAATTTTATCAAATAGTTCACTTCCTTTCTACTATGGCTAAAAGCCTAAAATAGGTGCTTTCCAACAAACTATGGATGCTTGGAAAAATTCTATCAAAGCATAATAGTAAGAAATAGCATAGACAAGGCAGTGAGTAGTTTGAAAAAATGCGTCAAATAAATGTGGTATCATGGTGATGGAATGCCATTCCATCACCATGAGACCACATTTTGTTGAAGCATTTTTTCAAACAACTCACTACCTTAAGAATAGAAACCAAGCCTTTAGGAAAAATTCCCCTCCAAATCCTTTTCAAGGTCCTCATCCTCATCCTCAATTTACCAATCCATGGAAGCTTCCACCTCTTATTCCACTAGTTCATATTCCCACTCCTCCCTCTTCATGTCATTATCGACCTCCATCTCATAACCAAGACCACACTATACCATAAACCCCATCCCAACATAATACCATAGAGAAGGCAATGAATTGTTTGAAAAAATGCCTCAAAGAAATGTAGTCTCACGGTGATGGAATGCCATGACACGTTTGTTTTTCATGGTATTCCATCACCATGAGACCAAATTTATTTGAGATGTTTTTTCAAATAGTTCATTGCCTTCTCTATGCTACAACATTTTTCGTACATGTCTACCAAATAATTTTATCAAACAGTTCTTCGCCTTGCTACTATGGATAAAAGCCTAAAACAGGTTCTTTCAAACAAGCTATGGATAGGGAAAATAGTAAGCATGATAGTGAGAAATATATAATTCCACAAGTACTAAAAATTTTGTTCATTATCTCATACATTATAAGCCATGATGTGCATCACTATTGTAGTTTTCATGATTGAATAATTTGTTGTTTCATTTTTAGATGTTGCAAGCGAAAACACCTCCAGATGTTCATAGGGAAATGGAGCTTTTTGTTTCTTCTTCTATAGACTCCTCAATTCCTCTCATGGGGGTATGAGGTAGCTTACTAATTTTCAAATTACATTTGTTGTTATAGTTGTTAGTTAGTGAAAATCAAATGATTATTGATTTGTAGTTTAATTTCTCTTTGGATGGTTTCTATAGGGCTTCAACACGCCACCACATGTGAATGTGAATATTTCCCTTGAGTAGAGTGATCATCTAGTGGCTGTAAGTGATTATTTTGTTAAATATATCATTTTTTATAATGTAATTTCTATATGTTGATGTATGTTGATCATCAAAGCTTGTGCCTTTGCAACAGTCTTATGGGAAATTTAGCAAGCGGGGAAGAAATTGCGCCTTACTGAATACCTCTGGGATTTTTATAGAAAGACAACATTTTTTTGGGGTTTTGAGATAAGGGAAAAATAAAATATTAATATAAAACATAAAAGGTGATGCATCAAATATTTTACAACATTTCAAACCCAAATCATTCCTATGAGTGATATAAATAGACACAGAACACCACAACCCTTCATTGTTGGAAAGAGAACAAACAACAAAGGCTAACTTCAAGCATAGTGTAGACTTTCAAATCTTTTCGTAGGCAATGTTCATTAAGGTTTGATCAAACATAAAGACTTCTTATGATTATCAGAACAATATCTTAGAAATCACATGAAATCTTCCTCCTAATACAACATAGTACAATAAAATAACAACTTTAAAAAAATAGAGAAGTCCAAATGACATAGTCCAATTTTCCTTAGCTATTACTCTACCAAAAAAGCATACAACATAGAAATCCACCACTTAAACTATCTAGATCTAGCTTTCAAGACACAACGTTTCATTCAGAATGATAATATAAAGAAAGAAAGCTTGAAAAAGTCCATACATGCACAGTCTCAACAAATTCTCCTCAATAGTTCATGCTTTTAATTATCAAATGAACTTTGAAATAGAGGTCAAATGCCAATCTGATAATAGTTTAAACCTTAATAGATATAAGATTCCAAAGTAAAGTGGTTTTGCAACTTGCTTTTGAAAGCAATTCTGAAACCCTAAGAAAACTAAAGAAACTCTTTCTTGACAAAGAAACTGCAACTTGGAATCCAACCCTCCATTGTGTCATTGCCCTCCTTATATAGTTGCCAAAAGAAGAAAGCACCACCTCAACACCAAAGTAATTATTTCCAGGTGTTGATACTTTATAGCTTGCAATCTGATCGTGGATCTTTTGTTAGGCCATGAAGATCTTTGTTCATTAATTCTCAGCTATTGCAATAATGTCTATTAGATATTTAGCAAAGATAGAGGCTCGTAGATGATCAAATCCTAGAAATAATAGCCTAGCAAGAGGTCTTGTTGACTGCTCACATCATCTTGAGGAACCAACTTAGAACTTCACAAAAATCACGAAAGGAAAAAGGCCAACTAGCTCCAAAAGACTCCCGAAACATATTACTTCTTAGGAGATACAAACTGCTCGCAGCGAAGAGGTGAGGTGTCAACTAGACAAAAACCTCTGATCTAATGAATATAGCTCCCAAGAGAATTCCTAATGAGTCAACACATGTCCCAAAATTTCTCCCGAAAGGAAGATGAGAGATGAAAGCTACACAACCACCATGCGGCACATTGCACACCTTTCTGATAATTCTCCTCAAGCACGAGTGCACCCAAAATTGAAAACCTTTACACAAGCCGAAAATGAAAATGACCAGGGTAAAAAAGCTTCACAGTTCTGGTGACTCACAGGGGTCTTCGCTTTGCGGAGATATGAACCTAGGCCTCTGGTTGTTCTTGGAGTTTGATGAGAGCAACATGTTGAGCCTCCCAGTTTGCATTAGTTGGTAGGACAAGGGTCTAGATCTATCTTTATGATTGCTCGAGATCAAAAATATCTTTAAAAGAGATGCATCCCCATCTAGAAGAAAAAACACCCAAGTGATAATAAAGTTGCAAAAGAGGATAGACCTTGTGCTCAACATCATCAATTGTGGGCATGGCACTTGAACTTGGAAGTTTCGTTGAGGCCTAGATCTTGCATTGGATTGCATCATTGACCTACTCCATTTTTAGCGTATCTTCATCTAGTGAAAGAAGAGGAGGAAAACCAAGACTAATCAAGATGTCGAAGTCCTTCTTGATCTTGACAACTTGCTTATTCAACACTATTTGACACTCTTTACATTTTGCTGCAACCCTATGACAATTGCTAATCTCATTGGATTTGATGGAGGTGATCCGTCGATAG
>VDFB02252616.1:178733017-178863555 GCA_007258455.2 Sequoia sempervirens | reverse complement strand
GCGTGGTCAATGTACTTTGTTTATTTAATATTGATTAATGCATTAGACAAGGAATTAGTTTGAAGCTTTGGATGCTCATGTAAAGTGTTTGTTTCTCTTAATAAAAACTTCAAGCTTTGGGCGCTCTGTCAGGCTTATTGTCTTTATTGTGAAAATCTTTGCTGGGCTTATTGTTACTGTGAAAATTGTTTTCCAATTTGGTTAACAATTTTTTATTCTGGGTCATGGATTTTTGAGATTCTTTTTTTATATGTATATTGTTTACTCACCCTAATAGTACTATAGATAACTGATTTGTCGTCTTTGTTTCTCTTAGGGCTATCGTTTCCGTGAGTCTGGAGGACTCTGAGAGAACATTCTTTGACCTTATTGCGAGTTTGGAGCCTGAGAATTGCAACGTGGTCTAACAAGGGAAGCGTTAGGGTTTCTCTAAATTAATTTGAGGCAATTGTGGAAGATCTGTCGAAGACTATCAAGCTCACTCTGCAAGCCCCCATTTTGTTTCTCAACCACCCCATTGCTTACGAGGTACCGCCCCATATAACTCTTCTCTAAAGCTTCTTAGACTAACATTTGTTTTGTTTTTGGCTAATTTTGTTTCAACTTCTACCATAATTGAAGTTTTCTAATAGAGTCATTAGTTATATTTAGTACATAATATTGAAACTCCCTTTCAAACTTGGTATAGGTTAATCTTTTTATAAATCAGCTTTGGCTTTATACGGGCTGAAGGAAATCCACAAAAATGGACAAACTCTAAAAATGCTCTGCGGACAATTCTTCTTAATTTTTGGCCCAATCATATCTCCCATGACTGATATGTTTGGGTGTGGGTGGGCTTGGCTAGAGCAATTGCATAATTATTATCATGTTTAGGTGCTTTGATTCAGACACTTCTCTATGTCTGATCTGCAACTTGTTGAACTCTTTTAGATAAAAATACAAACCACAGCAGACTAAAAGAATAAGACAAAAGAACATTCCACACTCAATAAATATCCGGCTGACAAAGGAGAGAAATTACATGAGATCTGAGGATTTATATTATGACAGCACAGTCTTATATCTCCTAATACTCTCCATTGGGCAAACGTGCATTGCTGGAAATACATAGTGGAAGAGACCCCTATAGGCTACAGCCCAGAAGGCAACCGAATATCTCCATTTCAAGAAGCAATATTTTGTTGAAAGATAAAAGTAATATCTACATGTAAATAATATTTGATAAAATGCTTTAATCAATCGGTATGCTACAGGTAATAACCTGCATCTGCAAATTCTATGTTTAGCAAGCCTATTGTACATTTTTTAATTTGGAAAATTTACCTTTTGGGTAATGTTTGGCTTCATTGCCCTTACAGAGGTATATTCTCTACAGTCAAATTTACCAAGCACTACCACCTGTAACTCCTGTTGGGTTGGGAAAAGTGTCTCAAAATATCTGAAGAATGATTTTATTATTTTTTTACAATATTTTGCTTGACAATATTATATTTAAATTCACCCCAAGGATAACTATTGAAGCAGATTTTTTGAGGTTCTAGTTACATGTTAACCAAAATAAATGGTTTGCAAGTCATATGTGACTATAGATTTCTTTTACCACTTACTCACAAAATTTCTTCTACCAGGTTAACAAGATTTAATATCAATTGGAAGGGGGTGACATAGAAGATTGGACCTGGCAGCAAGTTATGTAAATGTCTTTCTGCAACTTCCCTTATGAAGTTAAATTCAAAATACATATTGATTGCATTTGTTAATCTTATTGCTTTGTACAAAGTGATATTAACCTTCCATAATATTTGCTCCACAAAGCCTTTACCACTTCTTTTGTATTTGAAAAATGAATAGCCTCTATGTGAAGCTCACTTTATTTTAGCCAAATTGAAGCTACTAATAAATCTAAACTAAACCCAGATCAGACTACATAGGCAATTTTCTCATTTCTATTGTGGTGTTTCTATGTCATTAGGACTGAATAAATGAGTTTTTGATTGCCAAAGATGTGGATATACAAATATATGTATTAATTTATTTATATAGTGACTCAAAAACCAATATTGTTAATACTTGTTTTATGATCATTCAGTCATGTGTTCTTTTCTATTTTTATTGCATTTTTGTTATATTGCTAATGTGTAGGAAAACTGCACTTGATGCAATCAATTGTTATTTATTAAATTATTTTTTTTGAACTGTGCACAAGAATGTTTTTTGCTAATGTTAGTATCATATGCTGCTACAGGTGGAGTCACTATTGGAGAGAGAGAGCATTTCACACTCGAGGAGCTCTTCGATGAGGAGGAAATTATTCTACAATGAAAATATTTCAACAGTCCTCTTTTTAATCTGTAATTTTCTTCAAAGATTTTTTAACAAGTATTAATTTTGTCTACATGATGGACACTCATAATGGCTGATTTTTTGCTCAACGGGTTAGTAAATTTATTGACTTATTACTATTAAAAGTTAGAATGCTTATACTGGTAGAGATCCTTCTGTGGTTTCACCATGTTTTTACTTTAATTTACATCATTAATCGTGCCCTTGTTTTCATATGGCATTTTTGTGAAATGCTTTTGGCTTTCTATGTTGGATTTTCCCCCAAATTTTTGCTTTGAAATATGGGCAGTATCTCTTATTTTGTATGCATTTTCAAAGGAATGTATCTTGCCTTGCACTCCTATTGTTGGGAACATTGTATCCAGACAATGCCTTTATATGTGCCTTTACATGTTCTTCCCTTGTTGCCAAGAGTATCTTTTTAGAAGCTCCATTCATTGGTGCCAGATTAGCAGCTTCAGATGCAGAATATTACCTGTAGCATACTGATTTATGAAAGCATTTTGTTTGAAACTTTTTAATTGTTGTATAATTAAGAATTTAGAATTATATACATATATTTAGTATATTTTTCTGCTATTCTGCATTCAAAAACTATTAAAAATCCTATATTTAGTATTTTTTCCTACAATTCTACATTCAAAAAGCATTTCAACTTTTTTGATCTTGTTTACCCATAGTTGTTGATTATTGGTTGCTGATCTTCACTGAAACATTTAATGTTGAAAATATTTTAGAGAGCAATCTTATTGTTTTCTTTTGGCTGGTAGTCAAATTCAAACTTTCAATGTTACTCTCCTTGTTTACTGTTGGTATTGCCATATAGGGAAGCCCTTCCCAATCAGCCTTCACAGATGAACTTCCCTTCAATTGAATGTTGTAAATATTTTATAATTTTGGATTATACTGAAAAAGTTATACAAAATTGCAGTATCAAGAATACAAATTAGAGAATATAAAGTTTCAATAAATCTCCTTACAATAAAAACAAAGTCAAACCCATATAAGACATAACTTGATGTTGCCTACAGATCTATCAGACAATTTCAACCTTATCAATGTCTCATTGATCTAATTTAAACAAAACTAAAAGCAATAAAAATTCTAAGTTTATTCATTACATTTTTCCCTGCTCTCTCCTTTGAATCTAAATGCTTTACGCTCTCTGGCAGGAACTTCGGCTTGCGTCACTTGTATTGATATAGTGATATGTTTTAACAATAGTATTTACTTTTTAATTAATTTTTAAATTTATAATATAAATAATTTTATCTAGTGTGTTTTTTCAAAATTTGTAGAAATAAAGTATAATTATAATTTATAAAGTGCTAAATTGAAATAATAGCAAGATAGACTTGATTGTAGAAAAAAAATTAATATAAAATTTACATTAATTTGTGGATCAAATTTAATAAATCTAATAAACTAATACATATCTAAAAGAAAGAAAAAAGTATCACTTTTAAAGCAACTATCTAATTAACTTCACAAATTGAATATATACTTTTTCATAAAAATATGTTTTTATTTTTAATATATATATTTAAAATAAAATAATTCTCAATTACCACCTTTGATGTAGCACTATGGGTAGGGATTGCTTCAACCTATTTGATGAAATGCTTGATAGCCACAAGAATCCATTTATATATGTTGCTATATCTTTTTTAAGTTTTTCTCTATGAAATCTAATCCACAGTGCTATAGGGGAGCCTTTATCATCACACATTGAAGAGGGAGAGCACCTACAAACTTCAAGTTACTTGTAAACCTCTAGCGATTGTCACACTTCCTTACCCTTCTAGCCACATGCTTGAATAACATAGGCCACCAAAAACCTACACTAAAAATATTATGTATAGTGATCTTAGCATGGAAATGTCCTCAACAAATACCTTGATGACACTTATCCATTGCCTTGCTAGACTATTCTTGGTTAAGCAATTTTAGTAGCAATCTATTTGAATCTATCTACATTAAGGTACATTGCACTAATACATATTTCAAAGAATATAGATTGAGATTTATTTATTGGTGGCCATCTACCACAGAGGGACATTTCATATTTTAGAGGTAGAAGATGATTTTTTTTACCAAGGATCATCCTCTAATGGACAACAAATTTCTGCACAATTAGTATTGATTTTATTTACCTTTGCTACCTCAAGATTTATATTTTTCATGATTTTAACCAAGCCTTGGCCTCTGATTAGCTTTGTTGCTTAAACCTCTATGTCATATTCTTGGATATTATTGATCCATCTACATCTTTTTCTTGAGAATTATTTCCAATTGAGAATATTTTTTACTATTGTGGGTACAACATATTCCCTTATTTTCACTCATATTAGGTATGGCCTACAATCCTTAACAACTTTAACTAGGGAATACACATGCTTTTTTATTATTTGGTAGCTTAACTCCACCCCTTGCAAAGACTTATTGAAAAATGAAATAGGATTCTCATATTTATCCTTATTCTTTTCAAGTAAAAAATAATAATATTATGGTAAGAATAAAATCAAAATTGTTGGAAGGATTTGGAATTCAAATGGTGGGAAAAGGTGGAAACCCCCACTTCCCTTAATATGAAAGGAGGTATGATTTAAGTGTCTTGTTCCCACAATTTCATTAAGAATCCACACCCAAACCATAAATGAAAGAGACTCTCAACCTTAATGGTGAGTCAATCAGACTTGGGTTGGTGGGGATTCTTTTAGGAATAATTTGAAATAATGTAACTAAATGAAATATATGACCTAATATGCAAATTACAAATTCCTAAAAGCAAACAAATTGTAACAACAATTTGCAGGAAGATCTAGAATGTATTTGAGGTTATGTACCTATCACCAAAAGTTGATCCTGATGTGTGTAGGAGGATTGGTTCACCCCTGGGTGAATGGGTCTTTGATAGGGCTTTTGAAAACACTTTTTATAGTCCTTTGGTGTTGGATCTGAGATGTTGATTTTCACTTGCAAATTTTTTAGAATGCCATAAATAAATTTTATAACTTAGTTTTCATAGGTTGACAAGAATGATGATAACAAATGCAACAATAAAATGTATTGCTCTTCAAGATATAAATAATCCTTCTTCAACCTGTAATCTACACATACACAAAGAGGGAAAAATTTTTATTAGTGCCATATAGTGGTTTTCCTTAGTCAAACCCCATGAATAGTTTTCCCACTTTCATAATGGAAATGTCAATGATAGAAAACCTTGAATAAAAAGGAAGGAAATAGTGAATGAATACTTGATGTAACTCACCACCCTTCAATGGCTTCCTTGAAGGATTGAAGTCATACACATATCTTCAAAGGAATTGTATCTTGCTTGCTTGATTTTCTTGAATGCTTGAATGCTTGAAAATATGAAGACACACATCACAACGTTAGACTTCAACATGAACACACTTAAACTTGGGTATGATGTTAGGATCTTGATTGTTGCTACAAATGATTGATAATGTTGCTCTTGAATGCTCTTGACAATAATATTTTCTCTTGAATACTAGATCATGTGTGTTATAATGTTGTTTATATTTCAAATGATAACATGACTATGTATGTAAAGGTTTTAATCCAATTTCTTAATAATTAGATTCCAAAATCTGACACCTATAATTTTAATTTGAATCATTAGAATGCCACAAAAAAGATATTTTAAATTGGGTCCTAGCATATAAAGTCGACCTATTCGCCCATGCGAAAATGGGTCTTGGACTATTTTTCCAAGACACGCATATTCCATGGCAATTAAAATATTAAATTCTTTTATTTGATGTTGGGTTTCCTTTTAGAAAATGATAAGAATAAAGCTTTAGAATGCATAATTTGACAAATTACAAGCTTAATTAAGTCCAATAAATTAAGGGATCCAAACATTGTGTTAAATTATAAAGGCATACAATTTCCTACAATACGTTTAGCCCCCACTTTAGTAAGGGTATGAGCTTACACTTGGAATCACACTAAAGTAGAGAAATATATGTCAAGGGAGGTTCAATTGTACAACTATTGGAAAGATAAGATGACAAGGGATCAAGAGAGTGAGCAAGCCCCCAAAATCTATGATCTCATGGCAAAAAAACGAAGGCACAAAAGAACACACACATGTGTAGTAGTGAAACAAGGTATATACCAACAATGTAAAAGCTAATGCAAAATGGAAAAAAGATGGACTAGAGATCCTATGTTGTATGTACATAAAATGTCATTGGTACACTAGGTTTAACACTCGTGAAAAAAGTAAAGCCAAAATTTCCAAATTCTCCTCAAGGGACCGTGAAAAAAAAAATCACCTTCGAGGGTGAAAACAAAATTCACCTCATCAAGTGCAAATAAAACTCACCTCAGGGGGTGCAAACAAAATTCACCTTAGGGGGTGCAAATAAAACTCACATCAAGGGTTGCAATGAAAATTCACCTTAGTGGGTGCAAATAAATAATGCTAATATATAACCCCACTTTAAAGAAATTGTGAAACACTGTTCTATGATCAATTACTTTAAAGTAGAGATTGATAAGTTCCATGTAATAAAAGATCACATGAGCTTATTTGGAAAGCCCTATGCCAATGATATGTTTCCAAATAAAATACATCATGATAAGGGGTTTCCCCAAGAATTTACAATGTCATGAACAACATAGTAAGGTACACTAAGGGATTTATAGATCTAGAGTCAACATATGTCTTTGCTATAGTGATATAATAGAGCTCAAAATTGTCATCATCCCCCAAATACTCATGGAATATCTAAAAATAAAAGGAATGACACATGAAGAGAGAAAATAAAGATGCTTTTGGGTCAACATGAAAGAGACCTAAATGTCTCAATGCCTTGCATTGTCCTGAAAAGGAAAGCACAAGACAAAGAAAAGATAAGGTTTATGACATATAGAAGAATTGAGGTACAAATAGAAGAATGCCATGATAGATTTTTTTTCCTTTGTACATCCTTGTGCCAACAGATCAAGAAGGGTAATCCAAAGAAAATTCACAAACATAAAGACATGCCAAGAAGCACAATACAAGAGATCACTTTACATTCAAGAAATCACATATAAATAAAACATAAAGTAGTATGTCACATGTGAGCCAACCTAGAGCATGTCATTTGTATTCCAATATTTCTCATCATAAATGGAAGGTAGATAACTAGCTATAGGGACTACAAAAAATGTCATGAGTGGGTGCAAAAAGTTGGAGGGCCAAAAAGTGGCCAATTTTTTTTTTTATAAATGAAAGGCTATAACATGAGCATGTTATAACACACTCATGTTATGGCGTGGTGTGACTAAGCCTAAGGCTTGGTCACATCAAGCATATAACACACTCGCATTATAACTTGACTGTGTTATAGCTTATTAAAACAAAAAACAAAAAAATCCATTTCATTCCATTTTCACTGTCATATTTTCTTGCCTGTAGGCAACAAACCCTGCTATTGCACACTTGCATTTTGGAAGCATAAAAAATTGCAATTTCTTCATCAAATATTTGCAATTTTGTCACCAGGATGTCGCCATGTCAAGGAGGAGGTCAAATTTAAGTATTTGCATTATTATTTTTTTGTGAATTTGTTGTTAAATAGGTAAATTTAGGTTGCCTTTGATGTGCATTTCTTTAATTTGTAGGAGATGATAATCAACCTAAAAATCCTCCTCAAAATCCCTCTTATCATGAACAAGCACATGAACAAAATTCTCAACAACCACAACAACAAACTCCAACAATTCCTCAACATCCTCTTGGTACTCAACAAGATTTAATGGGGGAAATAGAAAATGACAAAAAAACATTGGGGAGTTAATCGTGAGGTTGAAGAATCCTATAAATTCAACCTTGGAAAGAAGCACACTTGCAAATTCACTTCAAGCCATGTTAACACATGTAAACACAATTAGTGAGCAATTAAGTGGTTGGGCGGATAAGAGGTAGGAGTGTAGGAATTTTTATGCAGATAAATTATCATATAAAGAAGTAAAAGATGAAAAAATTACAAAATATGATTTGTGCTCATTATTCACTAACCAATGCACAAATCAAACTCTTGACCTTAATAGCAAGATGTTTCCTATCCATTGGTGCAACCACTAATGGATTAGGAAATTTTTTTGGGATAGGTGGTGGATGGTTTTGGACCATCCACCATGCAACAATAATGAGGTTCCCCAATATTTCTTGAGGAAAATCTTCTGCGAGTTCATCCTCAACAAAAATCCCCAACTATTTTGATATGAGGGACTTTTGGGGGAGAGGTGGAAGGTCAACATAGGATAGACTAGGTGCACATTAGGATCCTTAGTGGCAAGGGAGACAAGCACTCACTAGTTCAACTTATGAGCACATTGATATCCCTTCCATACGAAGGAGAGTGTTGAGGTGGACACTCTACATTATATTAGCTCTTTGACCTAGAGTATCATCCAGCGTGCCAGTCCTGTAGTACATCACCAACCAGGGGAGAGTTCAAGGGGTAGGCTTCCACCCCATTCTTCTCAGGTTTGTGGTTCAACCTGTAGATATGACCCACAAATAGTTAGGAGGTTGGTGCACAAGATACGTCTGCAGCTACCGATTTGGCGATGGCAAATGAAATTTTGAATGAGGCTTTCAACATCAATACTCAGGTAAATGTTCGCATGTTAGCATGTTCATTGAATTTAATTTATCAAATTTCAGTTTTGAAATGCAATATTAACTAATTTAGTTTAATGATTGTAATAAAATTTTAGGGTCACGGTGTTGATACTGGATACACCAGCCTGCCACCTATTTTTTACTCCATTGCATCTATCATCGAGGTATGTAACTAGTAAACAAGTATAAATATTACATGTGAATAACATTGTTATATGAATTGTATTCTAATATCTAATTTTAGATGTTGAATAGGTTAATATTGGAGGTTTTGTGGGAACACCTCCTAGTGCTAGTGGAGTTGTACAAACCTTCACACAAGTAATAGAATAAAGAGTTTAACTAATGAATTGTACTTAATAGATTTGTGTAGTTTATATCCGTATCGTTGATTACATTGCATTGCACATCTCTCAAACTCAAAGTATTACTTCACATTGCATAACCAATAACTAGATGTTGATAGATGGAAAATTTTCAATTACAATATAGTTGTTTAGAAAGCCAACATAAGTAGTGATGCAATTACTTCACATAGCATAAGTAATAACTAGGAGTAGTTGCCAATTTCATTTGCTTGTCATGGCATTCCATGAGACCACTTTTTATTAAGGAATATTTTCAAACAATTCACTGCCTTATATATGCTATGGATGCTTGGAAAAAATCTTTGAAAGAATAATAGTAAGCAATAGCATAGACAAGGAAATGAGTTGTTTGAAAAAATTCCTAAAGAAAATGTGGCCTCATGGTGATGTCCATCACCATGAGACCCAATTTCTTTGAGGAATTTTTTCAAATAGCTCACCACCTTTTCTATGCTACCACATTTTCCATACATGTTTACCAAAGAATTTTATCAAATAGTTCACTTCCTTTCTACTATGGCTAAAAGCCTAAAATAGGTGCTTTCCAACAAACTATGGATGCTTGGAAAAATTCTATCAAAGCATAATAGTAAGAAATAGCATAGACAAGGCAGTGAGTAGTTTGAAAAAATGCGTCAAATAAATGTGGTATCATGGTGATGGAATGCCATTCCATCACCATGAGACCACATTTTGTTGAAGCATTTTTTCAAACAACTCACTACCTTAAGAATAGAAACCAAGCCTTTAGGAAAAATTCCCCTCCAAATCCTTTTCAAGGTCCTCATCCTCATCCTCAATTTACCAATCCATGGAAGCTTCCACCTCTTATTCCACTAGTTCATATTCCCACTCCTCCCTCTTCATGTCATTATCGACCTCCATCTCATAACCAAGACCACACTATACCATAAACCCCATCCCAACATAATACCATAGAGAAGGCAATGAATTGTTTGAAAAAATGCCTCAAAGAAATGTAGTCTCACGGTGATGGAATGCCATGACACGTTTGTTTTTCATGGTATTCCATCACCATGAGACCAAATTTATTTGAGATGTTTTTTCAAATAGTTCATTGCCTTCTCTATGCTACAACATTTTTCGTACATGTCTACCAAATAATTTTATCAAACAGTTCTTCGCCTTGCTACTATGGATAAAAGCCTAAAACAGGTTCTTTCAAACAAGCTATGGATAGGGAAAATAGTAAGCATGATAGTGAGAAATATATAATTCCACAAGTACTAAAAATTTTGTTCATTATCTCATACATTATAAGCCATGATGTGCATCACTATTGTAGTTTTCATGATTGAATAATTTGTTGTTTCATTTTTAGATGTTGCAAGCGAAAACACCTCCAGATGTTCATAGGGAAATGGAGCTTTTTGTTTCTTCTTCTATAGACTCCTCAATTCCTCTCATGGGGGTATGAGGTAGCTTACTAATTTTCAAATTACATTTGTTGTTATAGTTGTTAGTTAGTGAAAATCAAATGATTATTGATTTGTAGTTTAATTTCTCTTTGGATGGTTTCTATAGGGCTTCAACACGCCACCACATGTGAATGTGAATATTTCCCTTGAGTAGAGTGATCATCTAGTGGCTGTAAGTGATTATTTTGTTAAATATATCATTTTTTATAATGTAATTTCTATATGTTGATGTATGTTGATCATCAAAGCTTGTGCCTTTGCAACAGTCTTATGGGAAATTTAGCAAGCGGGGAAGAAATTGCGCCTTACTGAATACCTCTGGGATTTTTATAGAAAGACAACATTTTTTTGGGGTTTTGAGATAAGGGAAAAATAAAATATTAATATAAAACATAAAAGGTGATGCATCAAATATTTTACAACATTTCAAACCCAAATCATTCCTATGAGTGATATAAATAGACACAGAACACCACAACCCTTCATTGTTGGAAAGAGAACAAACAACAAAGGCTAACTTCAAGCATAGTGTAGACTTTCAAATCTTTTCGTAGGCAATGTTCATTAAGGTTTGATCAAACATAAAGACTTCTTATGATTATCAGAACAATATCTTAGAAATCACATGAAATCTTCCTCCTAATACAACATAGTACAATAAAATAACAACTTTAAAAAAATAGAGAAGTCCAAATGACATAGTCCAATTTTCCTTAGCTATTACTCTACCAAAAAAGCATACAACATAGAAATCCACCACTTAAACTATCTAGATCTAGCTTTCAAGACACAACGTTTCATTCAGAATGATAATATAAAGAAAGAAAGCTTGAAAAAGTCCATACATGCACAGTCTCAACAAATTCTCCTCAATAGTTCATGCTTTTAATTATCAAATGAACTTTGAAATAGAGGTCAAATGCCAATCTGATAATAGTTTAAACCTTAATAGATATAAGATTCCAAAGTAAAGTGGTTTTGCAACTTGCTTTTGAAAGCAATTCTGAAACCCTAAGAAAACTAAAGAAACTCTTTCTTGACAAAGAAACTGCAACTTGGAATCCAACCCTCCATTGTGTCATTGCCCTCCTTATATAGTTGCCAAAAGAAGAAAGCACCACCTCAACACCAAAGTAATTATTTCCAGGTGTTGATACTTTATAGCTTGCAATCTGATCGTGGATCTTTTGTTAGGCCATGAAGATCTTTGTTCATTAATTCTCAGCTATTGCAATAATGTCTATTAGATATTTAGCAAAGATAGAGGCTCGTAGATGATCAAATCCTAGAAATAATAGCCTAGCAAGAGGTCTTGTTGACTGCTCACATCATCTTGAGGAACCAACTTAGAACTTCACAAAAATCACGAAAGGAAAAAGGCCAACTAGCTCCAAAAGACTCCCGAAACATATTACTTCTTAGGAGATACAAACTGCTCGCAGCGAAGAGGTGAGGTGTCAACTAGACAAAAACCTCTGATCTAATGAATATAGCTCCCAAGAGAATTCCTAATGAGTCAACACATGTCCCAAAATTTCTCCCGAAAGGAAGATGAGAGATGAAAGCTACACAACCACCATGCGGCACATTGCACACCTTTCTGATAATTCTCCTCAAGCACGAGTGCACCCAAAATTGAAAACCTTTACACAAGCCGAAAATGAAAATGACCAGGGTAAAAAAGCTTCACAGTTCTGGTGACTCACAGGGGTCTTCGCTTTGCGGAGATATGAACCTAGGCCTCTGGTTGTTCTTGGAGTTTGATGAGAGCAACATGTTGAGCCTCCCAGTTTGCATTAGTTGGTAGGACAAGGGTCTAGATCTATCTTTATGATTGCTCGAGATCAAAAATATCTTTAAAAGAGATGCATCCCCATCTAGAAGAAAAAACACCCAAGTGATAATAAAGTTGCAAAAGAGGATAGACCTTGTGCTCAACATCATCAATTGTGGGCATGGCACTTGAACTTGGAAGTTTCGTTGAGGCCTAGATCTTGCATTGGATTGCATCATTGACCTACTCCATTTTTAGCGTATCTTCATCTAGTGAAAGAAGAGGAGGAAAACCAAGACTAATCAAGATGTCGAAGTCCTTCTTGATCTTGACAACTTGCTTATTCAACACTATTTGACACTCTTTACATTTTGCTGCAACCCTATGACAATTGCTAATCTCATTGGATTTGATGGAGGTGATCCGTCGATAGGGAATTCCCACTCTTTCTAGGATCTGGTTAGTTGATTTGTAATCAAAGGTTTACAATTCAAATGTATTTAACCTTAATTACAATTATTCCTGATCCAGACAAAATTGCGTGACTATGTTGTTTAACCGTTGAAATTACATACTAGGTTCACTTTTACATAAATTAATGAAATTACTAATTACTAAAATGTTGTAATTAGAAATCTATGAATGGTGATCCTAGACCTACACAAACACAAAGAAGAAACACACAATTAGTCCAATATGAAAGTTAGAAACAACATTCCCCATGAAATCCATTTGAAACATAAAAACAAGAAATAATATGAAGAACACAATAAAAAAAGCTATTAAATCATAGTTAAATGGTCAAACTCTCAATCCCATGGGGGAATTGGTGCCATTTTGAAGTGGAAAATGGCCCTTTCCCAATTCCTTGCAAGCTTGAATGATGATTGATGAATATTTGATGCTCCTTGGTGAAATTCCTAAATAACCTAGCTATGAAACTTGATGAAAACTATGACAATGGATGGACAATGGATGAGAAAATTCAAAACCTCAAGATAATGACTTTGCATAAGTTGTGGATCCAAAATGAGTGAAAGATTCTTCTATTTATAGAAGAAAAAGATGGAAGAATGAGAAAAAGGGATGAATGTGCGATTAATCATCAACAAATGGCCAAATGCCACTTGTTAAGATGTGAGGATGAAGGTTGAGCACATTTTGATGAAGGTGCCCATATATGATATTAGGTGGAATTTCAAATTTATGAAATGACATGTTGGAGGGAGAAAGAAATGAATTAAATGCCACTTGGCTCAATGCACAAGGACATGTAAGAGGTATTGAATGCCTTGTTGGAAGGACAAATCCCCAAAAGGGATTTTTCAAATTTGGGAGAATATTCCATTTTGATGCCATGTTGAGAGAAATTAGAAGATTTAATAAATCAAAAGAAATGATTTATTGTGCAAGTTGCAAAAGCTAGAGGATGTGATGGATGTGGATTAAGATTAATCAAGATTTGATTAATTTAAAGGGAGATTAGCTAATGTGACAACTTGATTTATATTTTTGGGTTGCTTTAAATCAAAATTGAGAGGAATATGAATTTATAATTAATTAAATAAAGATTTTGATGTATTTAATTAAAAGGAGATGATGTTAGATTAAATAAAATAAAGATTGGTTTATTTAATTTAATAGAATGACTTTATAGATTTAATTAAATAAAATGAATTATTTAATTAAAAGAGAGACTATAGGATTAAATAAAATGATTTATTTAATTAATAAGAGAGAATGACTTAATCAAATAAATTTGATTTATTTAATTAAAAGATGAAATGTGATGAATTTAATTAAATAGAGATTATTTAATAAGTAGGAGGTATTTTTCCACAGCGAGTCAAATTATGATATTGCTATCAGGATTCAACCGTGTAGTTTCGAGTCAAACTCATTGACCCATGTTTCATGAGAGTGGTTCAACAAGAACCCATCTCTCATGGCACTATTGCATCTAGGTGATGCTCACAGAGGTGAAGCACTGGTCCATCCCGGGAGGTCACCCATCCCAGTACTGCTCCAGCTCAAGCGCGCTTAACCAGGGAGTTTTCTCCAAGGTTAAGCCCGCTTGAGTTGTTACCCCATTTGCAAAAGAGATGATTCAGGATGAAGCAGTAATAGTAATCAAGAGCAGGTATTAGAGATTATTTAATTAAATGATTAGCAAAAGAGATGATTCAAGATGAAGCGGTATTAGTAATCAAGAGCAGGTGTATAAAATCAATCAGTACATTTTCTGTGTCTACACTTTTCCCCTCTTTGAAGTAATGTACCCGTGTTGTGTTGGTTCAAAGAATAAATTGCTGATATCAAAATTCAAAAATAAAATAAAAATTTTTGGATGCCCCAGTGGAAAGAAGTATACTGGTACATTGCCCCCTCGAGAGATCGAGTGAAAAGTTTGTTTTGAGGGTCGATCTCGCAACAAAGAGGTTCAAGATGGATGTATGGATGGTTATGACAATGATGCTAATGAGATGGTTTTAAGATGCTTAGAATAACTAATCTATATTATCCTAAATGACTAAAATGGTGATGCAATGCTTTTGAGAAGGATAATGTGATGATGCCTATATGATTATGCAATGGATGTTTTATGTAAATGTATGGTTTATGAGATGCTAAGAATAATAGATCTATGAAATGATCGGTGTTTCCTATTATGATATGATTGGTATGTAGCATGTTGATGATTTGTGGATGTAGGATGGATGCTTTAGTGATGGTTTTGATTAATACCATGATACCATGTTAGCACATAAATAAGATAGAAGAAATAAGAGAATCCAACAAGTCAACCTTTATTAGAGATGATGATGATGATTTTCTTACCAGGAATTGGGACTTTAAAAGGGCCATTTACCTTATGTTTGATAATGCATATATGCACGATGCATCAAGGTATAAAGAACCAGGATGGTGTTGCACCTAGTGTAATGGACTCTGACTCGACAATCAAATAAGAGTACTCTTGTTCACACCTGACATACAAAACCTCATTTAAAATGTAGTTCAGATATTTCAAATATCTCAGACCAAAACATAGAAAGGAAAGCCTTCCCATGTGGTCAACAAGACACCTAAAGCATCCTCCCTACAAGCCAAACAAAGCACACATGACCAAGTTATATTACAAGAGTATCCAACAAGCACAACATATAAAATATAATGATCATCGCCCTATTTCTCTCTCTAAATCATTTTGTTTGGACATCATTGAGAGGTCATTGAAATGAGTGCAAATAAGATAAGTCAAAAGACAAAGATAAAGTAAAAAAACAAGCTAATGTTCTTCATACCACTAGCCAAGACTAAACTATGGTGATGCCTGATGTTGATGTCCATTGTAGGAAGAATACGTCATAGGAAATGATGTTATCAGATGATTGATTTGGGACTAATTGGATGATAGGCTATTAATACCAAGAGTTTACCAACTTATTTACTTACTGACCTAGACTTGAGACTTTAACAATTGAGTTTTCACTTTGTAACCTGCTAGACTTGTTTCCGACCATTTTACCAAAGGGTGAGGGTGATGATGATTTATTATGAGTGATGTTTATTGTGGGTGAAAGTGTGATGGGACATATTTTTTTTTTTGGTTTTTTGAATGTTTTTGATGTTTTTGAAATGTTTTGAGGCTATTTTTGATATGTTTGAGATTTTTCAATTGTTTTGGTTTTCCAATTTCTAATTTTTTAGGGTTTTTTGAGATTTTGACCAAGAGATAACCTAAGGACCTATCCTAGGGGCCTCAGGGGCTAATAAAAGATTAGCCTTTCCTACATTATACACATAGATACCACATAGTTCGATTGACATAGACTTGATTATTGGCGAGATATAGACAAATGGATTGCCAGTTTATTATGACAAACTCCTAAAGGACTGACCTAAGTGTCTTGGGGGAAGATCAAAGATCAACCTTGCCTACATTAAGAGCTCAAAGACCTGTAGTTAAATGACATGACCCTATTTTTGACTTTTTGACCTATTTTTAGATTTTGATATGTTTTGAATGTCTTTGGATTTTCTAATTTTATGAATGTTTTTGGATTTTTCTGATTTTCTAATTTTTTTTTTTGTTTTTTTGGTTTTTTGGAAAGATTTTAAGCTCATGCTGAACCATCTAGTGGTGTCGATGTAGATGCTTCTGTCATAATTTTCCATCGATAGCCTACTTGAAGAAGCTACTTTTCCAAGATACGTGCACTTGAATACAACTTTTGAGATTCCTAATACTACTTTGTTGATACCAGAGTTAACTTTTTCTTTGTGCGCACATCACGATATAGTGCCTTCTGAATCCTTATGATGAAGGGTGGCTTCCAATACATGGTCAATGTGAGAATTGGATCATCATTTGTGGATGCATGGATGGATGTGTTTAGGAATAAAAGATGGATTGGTTTATAGTTTGGAACTTTTGACTCTCCAAACTAACTATGAGAAATAATGTGGAATGGAGTTGGAAAGTGTGCATGAAATTAGGTCACCATGGATGGAGTGTGTTTAGGAATAAAAGATGGATTGGTTTATAGTTTGGAACTTTTGACTCTCCAAACTTGGAAAGATGAGAAATAATGGGTGGAGACGAAAGTGTGCATGAAATTAGGACCAAATGCTTGATATACTTTGTACATTGCTTGAGAAGCTTTCTTTTACCTTTGTGGAAATATTTGATGGATACTTTTCCCTTTTTTATTTTTCCCCATAGTTTCTTAACTAATGGATTTTGATAGGGATACTATTTATTTGTATTCTTTGGTATCCATGTGTATTTGGTTTGTCCATTATGCTTACCAACTTATTTTTCTTTGATGATATTCTTTTTGCTTTGATTAAAATCTTTCTTTTCATGTTGGTCTCAATTAATGGATGGGGTGATGGGTGGATGAAGATTCATGATTTGGCTGGTTGTAGTATTGGCATCAGTTTCATCATAAGGATTCTTCGTGCTCTCTATGTTGATGTTTTCTTGAGACATAGTTGCCCCCAATATGGTGGTAGTAGCACCTTTGTTCTTTGATTCTACCTATTTTGATATGTCTTATTTAGTAAGCATTCTCTGATAAGTGACCATTGCAAATGGCGTTATTTCAATTTTTTGCTCTATTGGCTCTAGAATATCCTATTCTGTCTTACCTGTTTCCTTGAGTGGATAATGATAGATATCTTCATACATGATGTCCTTAGTCTAAATTTTGGATATATCTGATCTTGATGTTGAAAACTCAATTTGACTATAGGAATCAATAACCTACTCTTTTTGTGTAATAATGTCAGGAGTAAAGGAATCATGTTCTGAATGGAGATCATGTACATGTCCGTCCAAAGAAAGAATCTCATGGGTAGATGGAGGAGTATGTGTTATGTGGATGTGATCATCATTTGTGACATCTCGTATAGATAAGAGAGTGTGGACATTAGATCATTGTAGTATCTTGGAGATATGAATTCTTGATCTTGATTAATTTTGAAATTTCTTTTGACACACTTTGGATCGAGTTCTTGACATGGGTCAATTTCAAAGGATGGATTGCTTACAAAGGGTTCTTGGATATCTTCATTAGGCATGGTAAATGGCTCAATATCCACTTGATCTTTGAGTGGATTTGGATCAAGTGTGGAGCTGAAGATTCCTTCAATATCTACAACCATGAGGTCAAAGGATGTCAATATGTCTTAGAAAAGACCATTGCTAAACTTTGGTGAAAGATGTTGATCATGCTTTAGATTAAATTCTTGAGATATGTCCTCTAACTCATTGGATGATATAGAGGTATTGTTCTTCTAGTGCCAAAATGTGAATGGCGATCCTAGACCTAAACAAACACAAAGAACAAACACACAATTATTCCAATATGCAAGTTAGAAACAACATTCCCCATTAAATCAAATACTAAATTGAAAAATAAAATGAAATGAAACTAGAGAGAATGTAAGACAAGAGATAGAAGAAGAATGAGACGGAAGATAGAAAGATCATACGTGGGTTGATAACAGAGTTCATCCTTCAAAGGACTACATATTTGGGCCTACTTCTCAATGTTGGACTGCTTTCATTAATATCACCAAGCACTTGAAGATGCCTTCTTACAATATTCAAGCTTCAAAACTTGCACAAAATTACTCACAAACTCTCCCCCTTTTACAATTTTGGTGTATAATAAAACCTTGTAATTCTTCTCCTCCAAAAATTCACACTAGAATTATTCCTCCAAGCAAACTTGATTAGTTATTCTCAAGCCAAAAATCTCACAATTCCCATAATTTCATATACCACACTCACCATCTACCCCCTCTTTTATACATAAAGTTTCCCAATTTTAGCCTATAACCATATGATTTTGCAAACTCATACAAAATCCCCCATAATTACATATGTAAATCTTCAAATCTCCCTTTTTACATAATAAAATCATTTAAAAATTTCCTAAATGTCTTTTATATTTTTTTTTTCAAATTCTTCTAAGCCCTTAAAATTTCATATTTTGGGATTTAGAAGATTCACTTTTAATGTCTTCCAAGTTTTGGGAGATTTATCTTTTAATTTTCGGTTTAAATCTTTAATTTTAGGGATATTTAGCTTAAAATATTCGTTAAAAAAAAGTGCGCCCAAAAAAATTAGAACCACATGATGGTGTGGTGGTTGCAAACTATTTTGGGAGTGGCAAGGTCAGGGGTTCAACCCCCCACCCCTCTATTTTTTAATCAAATAATAATTGTTACTTATCAAAAGTAACTAGCACCCACTTATTATTGCAAAAAATGTGGTGGTGTATTGGTAAGGTATCTGGCTTGTATGGTGGAGGTGTAAGGTTTGACCCCCACCATAAATATTTTTGGTGAATATACCTAATAGTGTGAGCACTTGGAGATATGCCACGTGTTGAGTTGCATTTGGTCCACGTTAGTAGCCTACCATGTCATCATCCTGTCATGTCATCAGTTCGTGCCATGTTAGCAGCCACCACATGTCAACATTTGTGATTTCCATGTCAACATTTTTTGACTATACATCCATGTCACTATACCACGTCAGCATACCGATGTATCATTTGACCTAGTCAACCCATTGTTTTTGGAAACTTTGACTGGCCATAGCTCACTCATACTGACTCTATTTTGCGTGATTCAAGCCTCACTAGAATCGTCTCGATGAGTACTTCGATTTGATACCAAATTTGACAAAATTGGAGATGACCAATTTTTCACATTTGCCTGGCCTCTAGTACCCAGTTTTACTGAACCTTTGACCAAGCATAACTCACACATACGATCTCCTTTTGATGTGATTCAAGTTGTGTTAGGATCATGTTGATGAGCTCTTTCCAATGATGCTAGTTTCATTGGATTCTAAGACTGTGAAATTTTTTAGGTCTTCTAGATCCTCCTAGATCATTCCTCCCAATTGAGAAGCTTTTGGACCACCAAATTTTTGGTTCTTATAGAAGTTAAGTGAGGACATTGGTGCCTCACCTACCTAGTATCATCTATCCACCCTACTAAATTTTGTACATTTGACCCATCACAAACAAGATGAAAAATGAAATAGTATTACTGATACATTCAACTATATATTGACCAATATTCATGTTGTTGCATCCACCATCCACATAGAGATAACAAGAAAAATAGTAAACAACAAGGCTAAATAAAATAATGTAGAGGAAAAAGTATCAACGTGTTGGACTTATTGAATAGGAACATCATTAGAAAATATGTCATTCAAACCTTCTTTTACCACCTTTGGTTGAAGGATCAAATGTTCTTGCAATTGATCCTCACACTCTTCTATCTATGACACCTTATCATGATTAGATTCATCATGCTTAGTACCACTAGTTGTACAAACATAAGGGTTAATTTATTACTTTCATTTACAATCATCTTCATATGCCCTGTGTTTACAACAGATCTATCATTCTTCATGCAATGAGATTTTACTATGTATTCAATTCCATCCTCAAACAAATGATACCTATTATGTTCCCTATAAAAAATGGACTTCCTGTCATACAAATAAGGACTTCCCAAAACCATCCCATAGATGTCAAGTAGAATTGCATCTAACTCTACCTCGTCTACAAACTTGGATGTGATTGCAAATCAGAGCTTACATTTCCTTGACACTTTTAACTGAGCATTATCATGCACCCAACACAATGGATATGGTTTAGGATGAGGTGGTGTTGTTTTCAATGCCAATTTATTAACAACTCAAGTTCCTAAATTAAGTTCACTTGTGATCCACTATCTATGAGTGTATCAATTTTACTTTGTTTTATAATAGCCCTTATATGAAACAACTCATTCCTTTTCGTTTCAATAGGGACTTCATTACACTTTAAAGAAGAAGCATGGGAACTAGTGTACTGATAACAAGAATGTTACCTTTTATACCCACAACTGTGATCTTGGTTTCATCATTAGAATTTGATCCGATAATTAGAGGTTTACAATTCAAATGTATTTAACCTTAATTACAATTATTCCTGATTTAGACAAAATTGTGTGACTATGTTGTTTAACCGTTGAAATTATAGACTAGGTTCACTTTTACATAAATTAATGAAATTACTAATTACTAAAATGTTGTAATTAGAAATCAAATATTGAATTGAAAAATAAAATGAAATGAAACTAGAGAGAATGTAAGACAAGAGATAGAAGAAGAATGAGACAGAAGATAGAAAGATCAGACGTAGGTTGATAACAGAGTTCGTCCTTCAAAGGAATACGTCTCTGGGTCGCTTGTCAATGTTGGACTGCTTTCATTAATATCGCCAAGCACCTAAAGATGCCTTCTTACAATATTCAAGCTTCAAAACCTGCATAAAATTCCTCACAATCTCTCTCACTTTTACAATTTTGGTGTATAATAACACCATGTAATTCTTCTCCTCCAAAAATTCTCATAGTAGAATTATTCCTACAATTAAACTTGATTAATTATTCTCAAGCCAAAACTCTCACAATTCCCATAATTTCCAATACCCAACTCACCATCTACCCCCTCTTTTATACATAAAGTTTCCCAATTTTGGCCTAAAACCATATGATTTTGCAAAATCATACAAAATCCCCCATAATTACATATGTAAATCTTCAAATCTCCCTTTTTACATAATAAAATCATTTAAAAATTCCCTAAATATCTTTAATATATATTTTTTCAAATTCTTCTAAGCCCTTTAAATATCATATTTTTGGCTTTAGAAGATTCACTTTTAATCTCTTCCAAGTTCTGGGAGATTTAGCTTTTAATTTTGGGGTTAAATCTTTAATTTTAGGGATATTTGGCTTAAATTATTTGTTAAGAAAGAATGGGCCCTAGAATATGCCTAGAACCATAAGATGGTGTGGTGGTTGTAAATTTGTTTGGGAGTGGCGAGGTTGGGGGTTCACCCCCCACCCCTCTATTTTCAAAATCAAATTAAAACTGTTACTTAACAAAACTAACTAGTGCCCACTTATCATTGTGAAAAATGTAGCGGTGTATTGGTAAGGTATTCTGCTTGTAAGCTGGAGCTGCAAATTTTGACCCCCACCACCAATATTTTTGGTGAATATACCTAATAGTGTGAGTGCTTGGAGATATGCCACATGTCGAACTGCATTTGGTCCATGTTAGTAGCCGGCCACGTCATCAAAGTGTCATGTCATCAGTCTGTGCCATGTCAGAAGCCGCCACATGTGAGCATTTGTGATTGCCACATCACCATTTCCTAACTGTACATCCATGTCACTATGCCACATTAGCATGCTAATGTCATCATTTGACCTAGTCAACCCATTATTTTTAGCAAGTTTGACTGGCCATAACTCACTCATACGGACTCTATTTTTTATGATTCAAGTGGTGTCAGAATCGTCTCGATGAGCACTTTGATTTGAAGCCAAATTTGATGAACTTGGAGATGACTAGTTTTTGACCTTTTATTGGCTTCTGGTACCCAATTTGACTGAACCTTTGATCGAGCATAAATCACACATATGATCTCCTTTTGACGCGATTCAAGTTGCATCAAAATCATGTCAATGAGGTCATTCCAATTATGCTAGTTTTGTTGGATTATGATACTATGAAATTTTTTAGGTCTTATGGATCCTCCAAGATTGTTCCTCCTAATTGAGAAGCTTTTGGACCACCAAAATTTTGGTTCTATATAGAAGTTAAGTGAGGAAATTGGTGCCTCACCTACCTGGTATCATCTATCCACGCTACTAGAATTTTGTACATGTGATCCATCACAAACAAGATGAAAAATGAGATAGAATTGCTGATACATTCAACTATATATTCACCAATATTCATTGTCACATCCACCATCCATATAGAGCTAACTAGCAGAATACTAAACAACAAGATTGAATAAAATGATGCAAAGGAAAAAGTATCAACGTGTTGGATCTCATGAATAGGAACATCATTAGAAATTGTGTCATTCAAACCTTCTTTTACTACCTTTGGTTGAAGGCTCAAATGTGCTTGTAATTGATCCTCACACTGTGCTATATGTGATACCTTATCATGATTAGCATCATCATGCTTAGTACCACTAGTTGTTATAGACATAAGGGTTAATTTATTGCTTGCATTTACAATCGTCTTCATATGTCCTGTGTTTACAACAAATCTAGCATTCTTCATGCGATGAGATTTTACCATGTATTCAATTCCATCCTTAAACAAATGATGCATGCTATGTTCCCTATAGAAAATGGACTTCCTGTCATACAAATAAGGACTTCCCAAAACCATCCCACAAATGTCAAGCGAAATTACATCTAACTCTACCTCATCTACAAACATGGATGTGATTGAAAATTGGAGTTTACATTTCCTTAACACTTGTAATTGAGAATTATCATGCATCCAACCCAATGGATATGGTTTAGGATGAGGTGTTGTTTTTAATCCCAATTGCTTAACAACTTGTTCAGAAATTAAATTTTCTTGTGATCCATTATCTATGTGTGTATCAATTTTACTTTGTTTTGCAATATCCTGTATATGAAACAACTCATTCCTTTTCCTTTCAATAGGGACTTTATTACACTTTATAGAAGAAGCATGGGAACTAGTACTGATAACAAGAATGTTACCTTTTATACCCACAATTGTGATCTTGGTTTCATCATTAGAATCTGATCTGAGATCATGCACGATAGTTGCTGTCTTTCGCTTACCCTTTTGATTATTGAACCATTTTGGTTTATGATTAGGATACAATTTCCAACACTTTGCATCTTTGTTCCCTTTCTTCTTGTAGTGTGAGCAATAAGGCTTATCCTCCTCTTTCTTTACATTAGTTGTCCACTGCATTTTCTCCTTCCCTTTCTTGCTCCCTTTTTGTTTATTGGAGTCCATTAAGAGACCATCATGGCTATTCCACGAGCTTGTTTCTAGATGAATGGCTTGCACACTAACTTCATCAAGGTTAGTTGGATTAAACATAAGTATTGTATGCCTCAACTTTTCATGTAATCCACCGATATACTTTAACAGAGTTTCTTGTATATATAACATAATGCCCAAAATTAAAGCTCTTTTCCTAAACTCGTGTGTATAATTTTCTACACTTTGTCCTTTCTCTTGCTTTAATGATTGCCAATTCATTACTACTTTTTGCATATGACCTAATGGATATAATTGTTTCTTTAATGCAGCTATGAACTCAAACCAAGAAGAAATAATTTTACCATATTGGCTTAGATCTTCCCAAGTTCTACTCTCCCACCAGATCAAGGTTGTGGCTCCCAAGTGAAGAGTGGCTAGTTGAATTTTTTGAGAATCCTTAGTAAACTTCTAAATTCTATAATAAAATTCAATTTTTTTAATCCAATTATCAAGTTTTTCTGCATCTAGTTCTCCATTATAGGTTGGAAAATCAAATTTAACATCAAGTTTTAGCAAAGGTGAATTTGATTTAGACTTTACAGCTTTTCTCTTCTTTGAAGAAGTAGATGAAGAAGATGAAGAGGATAAAGAGGATGAAGAAGAAGATGGGGATGGAGGTTTAGGAGGGTCAATACCATCTCCTACCCCTTTACCTTTATCATCTTTTGAAGTGGATTCACCTTCATTCTTCTTTTTGTTCTTGAGTTCCTTTTTCTTCTATCGTTCTTGTCTCTCTTGGAAAAGAACTTCCACCATAGCCTTCATTTCGAGAAATGCTTTCTGGAAATATTTTTGATCAAGCTCCATAGGAATTTGTTCAGCTACCATTTCCGATCATGGAAAAGACCTTCATTTTCCAATCTCAAGATTGAAGTCTATAAGTGCATCTTCTCCTTGCTTTAATTTAAACCTAGTTAATGTATTTACTATTGCGATTTCCCATTAAGAAGCTCTGATACAAATTTAATTTGTAATTAGGGGTTTACAATTCAAATGTATTTAAACTTAATTACAATTATTCTCGATCCAGACATAATTGCATGACTATGTTGTTTAACCATTGAAATTACATACTAGGTTCACTTTTACATAAATTAATGAAATTAATAATTACTGAAATGTTGTAATTAGAAGTCAAATACTGAATTGAAAAATAAACTGAAATGAAACTAGAGAGAATGTAAGACAAGAGATAGAAGAAGAATGAGATGGAATATAGAAAGATCAAACGTAGGTTGATAATGAAGTTCATCCTTCAAAGAACTACGCCTTTGGGTCTACTTCTCAATGTTGGACTGCTTTCATTAATATCGCCAAGTACCTAAAGATGCCTTCTCACAATATTCAAGATTCAAAACCTACACAAAATTCCTCACAATCTCTCTCCCTTTTACAATTTTGGTGTATAATAACACCTTGTAATTCTTCTCCTCCAAAAATTCACACTGGAATTATTCCTCCAAGTAAACTTGATTAATTATTCTCAAGCCAAAACTCTCACAATTCCCATAATTTCCAATACCCAACTCACCATCTACCCTATCTTTTATACATTAAGTTTCCTAATTTTTTCCTAAAACCATACAAAATTCCCCATAATTACATATGTAAATCTTCAAATCTTCCTTTTTACATAATAAAATCATTTAAAAATCCCCTCAATATCTTATATATATATATTTTTTCAAATTCTTCTAAGCCCTCCAAATATCATATTTTGGGCTTTAGAAGATTCACTTTCAATCTCTTCGAAGTCTTGGGAGATTTATCTTTTAATTTTGGGGTTAAATCTTTAATTTTAGGGATATTTGGCTTAAAATATTCGTTAAAACAAAGTGGACCCCTAAATGTAGTTAGAACCACACGATGCCGTGGTTGTTGCAAGTTGTTTTGGGAGTAGTGAAGTCAAGATTTTAACCCCCTGCCCTTCTATTTTTAAAATCAAAGTAAAATTGTTACTTATCAAAAGTAACTAGCGCCCACTTATTGGTGCAAAAAATGTGGCAGTGTGTTGGTAAGGTATTTGGCTTGTAAGGTGGAAGTGGAAGGTTCAACCCCCACTACCAATATTTTTGGTGAATATACCTAATAATGTGAGTGCTTGGATATATGCCATGTGTCAAGCTGCATTTGGTCCACATTAGCAACCTGCCACGTCATTAGCTTGTCATGTAATCAGTCTGTGCCATGTTACTAGTCGCCATGTCACCAATTGCTGACTGTACATCCATGTCACTATTCCATGTCAGCATGCTGATGTCATCATTTAACCTAGTCAACCCATTATTTTTGGTAACTTTGACTGGCCATAACTCACTCATACGGACTATGTTAAATTGCATGATTCAAGCAGCATTAGAATCATCTCAATGAGCACTTCAATTTGGTGCCAAATTTGATGAACCATGAGATGACCAATTTTTGACCTTTGATTGACCTCTAGTACCTAGTTTGACTTAACCTTTGATCCAACATAAATTGTGCATATGATCTCCTTTTGACGCGATTCAAGTTGCATCAGGATTGTGTCAATGACATCTTTCCAATGATGTTAGTTTCATTAGATTCTAAGACTATGAAATTTTTTGAGGTCTTCTAGATCCTCCTGGATCACTAGCACCAATGCACAATTTGGAGATACAAATTTTGGAATGTGCCACTCGAGATGAACACCTTTGCATGAAGTAACTGGCCATTTGCATGACCTTAGCATTTAGTTCCCGAAAATCCCTTAAAAACTTCAAGATGCTTCCCAGAAAAAAAACACTAGCCATGATCCACTCCTAATGCATAGCTATCAACCTCCTTATTATAGGGAGGGGTCTATACCCGCACACAACAACCAACTTCTGGTTAAATCAAGCCTCTCTTGTCCTTGTATTTTCTTCCACTTGGCCCTTTTCCTGAAGAGCATTTTCTAATTCAGAACATTGTCTTCCGACTTCTTGTCTTGACTCCTTTACTTCCACTTGGATCCTCTGAAGGTCATCAAAGTTTTAGGATCAGACATCATTTAGCTCTCTTTTAAAAATTTTAATTTCAACACGAAGTTGAACTCTTTCACTATGAACATCTGCAAGCAACTTAGACACATCTTCTTGCTGACCTAGAATTTTCCTTACATGAGTCACTTTAGTTTCTTTGGCTCAGACCTCATTTTGCAATTTGCTTATTGCTTCTTTAACATTTTCCAACTCCACCTCATGCTTCTTTAATTTCTTGTCCAGCCTCTCATAGTCAACATACACCACCTTTTATGTGGCTTTGGTTAGAAACACCTTATTGCGTGGTCGAGTTTCACTCAAGTATAGACCCATGACATGGATGTCATAATCTTCCATTTGCATTTTCCCTTTGGGCTTTGAAATGAGCTGCTTCATGATGGTAATAAGTAGAGAGTTTCACTCTTCATTGAAACATGCCTCAATCTTCTTTGTAACGGGCTTCTCGGTATTTTTTGATAATATTTTATGCTTTCTAGCCTTTTGGGCATGTTTTGTAGCATCAAAATGGCCTTGAAGGGTTTGAGGGAAATTCACACTCTGTTCCGCAATAGAAGCACCAGTGGGGAACCCAAAAAGAGTAACGGTAGTAGAAACTTTAGATGTGTGAGCATGGGGGGACACAAAAGGCAACATGATGATGGAAAAGGGTGAGACGCCAAAGTGAGCAGGGGAAAAACTAGTAGGGGTAAAAACAAAATTAGGTTGATGGAGAGGTGAATTCTCTTTAGTGGATGGAATAGGAGCAATAGGAAAAGTAGTGGTTTCAGTGGATCCAATAGGGGCCCTTGATAGGGCGATCAATGACACAACAATGACTACAGTGGATGATGCTCCATCAACATGTGAGATGATCTTAGTAGATTCGTTTAAACTAGCAAGGGGCACATTTGGAATTATCAATTAGAGCATCAAGGATGGAGGATTCCTTTCCATGAGAGGAGGTAAGGGGTTGACCAGAGACGCGAAAACAGGGAGAAGAGGGGGAGAAAAACTTACCTAAGCCGTGGTGGATGAAATATTTTGCAGGATAGACTCCACTTCTTCTTCTTGTTAGACCAGCACATCAGGAGTACCTAGGTCCTAGATCTTTTTTCATTTCTTATGTCTAGAACTAGTATGTCTCGATCCCTTGGCTATAGAGTCTTCTAAAACTTTACCCTCAATAGCTGTAGTGGATGACCTTGGAGACCATTGGGTCTTTTTTCCTTTATTTCGGGTGCTAGAGGTAGATGAAGCTTGTGGACTTGCTTTCCTTGATTTTCTTTGGCTGTCAGACTCCCATGGTCTAGAAACCTGAGGGGGAACCCTTTCTTCATCAATTTCATGATTCGTCCCACAATTATTTTTGTCAGAATCAACATCCTGGTCATATAAATCCTCAAATTCATCATCGAGAGCTGAGAGTTCCTGAACAGGGCACCTGGACATCTCATCTCCTGTTAGAATCTCCAGAAATTAGACTTCTTTCTTTCCAACCAACCTCTTTTCTTTAATTGTGTATTGAGAGACTTTCCCATTGGGATATTCCTTTGATATTCCACGTGTGGCTCATAAAAATTTAACCATTTTGGCCGCTCCTATGAAATGTGAGACAAGTTAATGTATACCTCTGGGCTTTCTCAACCTAGGTTCCTTCTTCTTTGTAAATATTCCCTAACCTCATGTCTTAAAGTGAAAATTCCATTCGGGTTATAATCCCACTTGTAAAAAATGAGGACCAAACCCAAGGCTACCTATAAATTCATGATCTCATCCTTAGCCTTCTGCTTAGTCAGTATTACCCAGCTCTTAACAATCATGAGAGGAAGATCATAAAGCTTTGTTTTGTTCCTTCTAGTGCCATAAACCCTATTGACAACAGATACTTGGTGGCATGCCTCTAGCATAAACACCCTATCAGTTACAAATCTTGGGAGTCAAAAAACCTCCCCGAGAAAACTATGAAACCTGACAAATGTGAAATCTTCACCAAGGAAATAATCCAATGGGATAGGTGGATTCTCTATCCATCTTGTAACCTCTTGAGAGAAATGACCAATGGGGTGAGGAAACAAATCCTAGAGTACTGGCCTTAGAAAATTATCCACAAATCAATAATAATCTTCTATCTTTGAAAGCATAGGGGTCCATACAAAAATTGGCTAGAGACAACCCCTTTCATTAGTCTAAATACTGATACATTCCTTCCCAACTTCTCAAAATTTTGATGTAAACTAAAATGAACCAGAGCAAAAGAATACCTGAACTTGGACTCGGTATGGTAATTATTCAACTATTCTTTGATGTTCCCAGCTATTATCTCAACAAAATCATAATAGATTAGAACCTTTTCCCTTTTGAGCACAAGTCCTAGGGAAAATTGGAAAGGGTTGACCTCATCATCATCATTGAGACGAAAAACTAGGCCAACATTGAGAACACGGACTATGTATCCTTCTTAAATTTATTGCATGAAAGGCACCAACAAATCTGTCCTCTCTGCAGCCTTTCCTTTCTCTCATCTTCATAGAAATTTGTTTTCCTAAACATGTCTTATCCTAGGGCATCCATCTTCTCCTCATTAAAAGGTTCAACACACCAGCTCATAGGGAAACATAGCATATCTTGTATAGCTCTGGCATAATCTTGATCCCATGACTCTTAATGGCTTCCTTTTTTTGTTGAACCTGTTTGTGCATGCATCAACTAGTTTTGGGCACAAATGCACAATAGGCACCATAAACTATGGAAGAACACTATTCCAGAGTCAAAATGAAAAATCCTCTAATGGTTGGTGTTTCAACATCCTTTGAAATGCACCTTCCCTAAGATTTTTAGGGTTGGTGGACAACTGAGGGTCGAAAACATTGTCAATGATGTCTTGCATCATCTCTCTTTGAATGTGCTTAGCAAGTTGGATCTTTCTACAACACTCAAATGGTCATTCCTCTGGTGCTGGGGCATTAGCAAACAAGCAGTGCCCAAAAACATCGACATAACCAATCCTTTTGTTTAAACCACAACTTGCCTATCTGAAGTAGATTCTTTCACCATGATTGTATGAGAAAGTTGTAGAGAGCTTTTCTCGGCCACTTTCCTTTTACTTCTTTAGAGAAAACTACTTTTTAGTGCAATTAATTCTCTTACTAGTGCATGTAGTTAAGACTACACCATTATTGTTGGTCCATTAAATGTTGACACTAGAGCAATACATCTGAACATCAAATCCATATCCCTTGGGAATTCTAAGAACACTACAAGAATGAAATTAGTACATTCTCCTCGCCACTTCTTTCACAAATAAAAATATTGCATTGAAAAGTTTGCTTTCCGTCATACAAAATGTGTTGAGGTGATGTAAGGTACCCTTGAAAATATGTGACCATTAATTTTTCATAGTTTTAACATGCTAATCCATGTCTTTTCTCATTAGTAAGCTAGTTGGCACTGATGACGGTGAAGGAAAAATGTCAACAATCGACGTATGGGAACATTTACTCCTGGAACAACCAAATTTATTTCTCAAAGCATTTTGTCAAATCCTCTATATGATTCATTCACCCTTCCCCATTCTATCTGAAAATTTCCCGTTGCCATTCAACTAGAAATAGACATTTCATTGGTTGAGTTTTTTAGTTCACCTTTTCTATATATAGCTATGTCACCTTTTGTAGCATTCATTCGAACATATAGTCTCCTAAGTTAGCTAGCCTTCCACTTATTCCCATTCTGCCATAATTCACTGCCTATCAAAATTTCTACTGGCTTTGGTACTCCTATCCAGTTCCTTCCACAGAGACTGCAAAACTACTTCATGGGAGAGATCACTAGCGACCGAATCAAGTGCCTAGTGATGAAATGTGACCCTCTTTTCATGTTGGCGTTCAAGTGGTTAGTTGGTGCATATTTCATTATCGATTAGAACCAGCTTCAGAGCAACTACAATGTGCTTTGTCGGTTCATGGCCTCATTGTTGGATCTAAATTTGGCCAAGCCCATGATAATTGAGTTGTGCCAGAAGATGTTCAAAACTTCACTGATGGAGGGGCTACGCGAGATAGTGTGAGTGGCCATCCTTGGTGTTGGTATTCCAAGTGCTATCGACCTCCGCATACATGTGGATTATGGAATAGATGCACTTTGGCTACCCTTCTTGACTGATTTATGCACCATGGATGTTGAGACACACCGCTGTTCTTCTCAGTTGGTGGCCACCTTTCTTCTATGGGAATATGGCATGGAGCGGGTTCCAGGGATCGCTTGGAGGAAGCATTTCGACTTCTTAGTGTAGATTCTTGGAGAGTAGACCCTAGGTCTGCGTTGCTTGGCTCACGTGTGTTATGTGTTCACCTTCTTTTTGCATCCTAATAAAAACACCAAAGAAGAAGAAGAAGAAAAAAGAATAAGAAAAATAAGGAGAAGAATCTTCTGACAAGCCCTTTCCTTCGACTACAATTACTGGAGGCTTAATTTCACTCTTTTTTGCTCACTACCTCCATTTTCCTTCTTTTTACTCATTACTCCTTTTGGGTTTTGCTCAAGAGAGCCTCATGTTCAATTATGAGCCCTAGGAAGTACATTATTTGAAATTCTCAATGAATATAATATAATATGGTGTTTTGTCTCTTTAGTGTTCTTCTCGTTGTTTCTTTATTCTCAAATTTTCAAAATATCTACAAATTTTTTACATGATATGGTACATAATTGTTAAAATTTTCAAATAACTGTGCATTTTAATGAAAAATATTTAGATAAATACCATTCATCGGTATATCTAAAGCATTTCCTTTCATATCTTCAAATTTGTACACATCCTTTCCTTTATATGCGCTGATTCAAAAAAGTCTTTTCCATAGTGTTTTAAATTTCATGTGTTGCCCTGGTTTTTTAGTATGTTCCTCATACTTTAGCACTGAGCTCCCCCTTTATAGTTCTAGGTTAGAAGTCCTTTTTCTGAACCCTCAGTTGGCCTTCTACTAGCAACTGATCATGGCTCCATGAGCCTTTTCTCTGTCTTCCTCCAGTTTGAGGGGTTGTTCCAGCCATACCTCCATTTTGCCATTTTATTTAATCTTCAGGTCTTTGAGTATTTGTAAAGCAATAATTTCTATGGAGATGAGTATCACTATCTCTTTTCCATTATAGGGTATGCACAAGATCATCATGTAAAAGACATGCCCTTAAGTGGCAAAAAATTTAGAAAAATCAGTGTTAGGCAACTTGACGTAAAAATTTGAATAAGTTATCTATATTGTTTCAAAAATATGTAAGAATAGAATCTGTAGAAAATTGAATGTAGTTTCTAAACTACTAGATTTATTTAAAAATAAATAAATCTATTTGGTGAAAATTTGAAATTTCAATGTAGTAGTACTTAAATTTTAGGGAAAAAATAAGAAGTAGGTGTCTGTCTGACCACCCTAACTATGATAAAATGATAAAATTTTTATAAGATTTTATATATAAGTAGAGGAATCATGTCCGAATGTGATGCACATTTTTTGTAATTTTTTTCCAAGTAAATAATTAATTATGATTTTTTAATTAAAACTACTAAAAAAAAAAATTGTATGTCTACCTTAACTTGGTCAAAACTTCATGAATTTATTTATTTTTTTTAATCCTATAGTATGTGAAGCAAAGAATGTGACATATGTTTGATTCAAAAATGTGATACTATTTGAAAGTTATAGATGTTTTTCAATCAGCCGATTAGGACTTTAGTCGTAATTCTAATAGAAAATAATTAATAATTATTTTTTAAATTCAAATTAAAGAATAATTTATATTGGTGGAGAGCTGAGAATCTCCTCTAAAAACCCTTTTCGTTTCATCAATTTTGAGTAAAAAAATAGTCAGCCACATACCCTACAAATACCCATAATATTGCCACTTTTTGGTCCATCACGATCCTGCACATACCCCATACACCAACTGGTAAGGGAAGATCCTTAAAATATGATTGGGAGTAATCTAATATGCCCATAGAGTAGCTTGCAGATATTTATGCCAATTCTTTTGTTGTTCTGACCCAATACATTTGTTTAAATTGATTAGGTTTTTATTGACTTGCTAACTCGTTTCCTTATGGGTAATTACTTGATGAACCCTTCAAGAAAACACAACATCCGATAGAAAAATATGACATTCTTGATTCCACAACAACTGGGGCATTTCCAGATATAACAATTTTTAGCCGGCCAAACCTGGCTACTAACTCTCTAAGGAAATTGACAACTTTTCCTCTTGTGATATATCGCTGCACAATGGCTTTGAAACCTTTTAGGGTCCTTGAATGTAATGCAATAGGGTGCTCTTCATTATACCCCTCATTCTTCCGAGTAAGTATAAAAACTATATTATGTTTTCCACTTTTCATGTAGAGTAGAAATCTTATGAAAAAACCTTGGCTAACCAGTGCTAGGGTTTCGACGAGGGCCATCTTTAGTTCATGAGAAGCTGCTGTGTCCTGGGAAGTCCATTCAAAAGGTAGGTTCTCTTTAAAAATCAAGGTGACCAATCACGTAATGCTTAAGACATCTGATAAGAATTTACTAACAAAAGTAATCTTCCCCTAAAATGATCACAACCCCTTTGTTGCTCAGACCTTTTTAGGCTTTATGGTTGTTCCCTCCATTGATATCAGGAAGCTAAGAAGCTTTCTTTGAGATACTCTAAAGACACATTTTTCTGGATTTAAGGAAATCCTAAATTATTGGTATTTATCGAAAACCTTTTCTAGGTGATTGAAATAATCATTTTTTAATCTAGAAATGACTGTCAGGTAGCCCAAACCTATGAGGATAGTCTCGCTGATCAACCCTTCTAAGGAAAAGCTTACTATTTGTTGAAAAGATACATTAGCATTAGAGAGTTCCAATGGCATCTTTGAATATGCAAACATTCCCCACTTAGTGGTAAACATCATCATACGTTGGTTAGACTCATTCACATAAACCTAATTGCATCTTGTGGAATTATCTAATAGGGAGAACATTCTTGATCTGGTCATAGTCCGTAAAATCTGCTCCATAAATGGAGAGGCACATATGGTCTTTGATTTGACCCACCTGGAAAGCTTCTTCACCATCGAGGCTTCAACCTTTGGGTTGACAAACCTTTTTTTCTATCGAGAAGGTTTGGATCCTTTCGCCAAATTAATAGTACACTGAAATATGCCTAGGTCGTATCTTCTGAGATCATACCTGAAGCATAGATCCTTCATCCTTTTCATGTCTTCGGAAGGGTCTCCCCTTTTGTCCTTTTTTTTTTCATTGCTTTCGATGTTAGGTCCTCTATAACCCTCAAAATCTTTAGGAAATATTTGTTTTCCATTCCTTGAATGATTGGGAAAGTCCATCTTTGGTGGTGGATAGACAAAAGTTGTTTGAATGTCATCACCAAATTTTTTTTCCAATCTTTTTGTCATAAGGAATTAAAGGTTAAAAAAATATTTGCACCATGCTTTGCTTCGTTGGGTTAGAAACTGGATCAAATTGTGGATCGTTAGGAACCATCCGATCAACAATACTATTTTGTGACCAAGGAATTACTTATATGTTGAAAGCTACAAATTTTTTGATGAGATCATGTATCCTATGTGTGTAAGATCTCATCCTTTTATTCTTTATAGTCGCTTGTCCATAGATCTAGCTTATCACTAGTTCTGAATCCCCAAAATCTTGTATCCTCCATGTGCCTACTTGCTTTGCTAAAATCAACCCACGAGCCAGGGCTTCATATTTAGCCTAGTTGTTGGAGCATAAGAACTAAAAAATGGTAGGACTTGTAGGTCTTTGATCCTATTGGAGATACTAACTATACAACCACTCCATCAATGGATTTTCATTTGGCACCATTAAAATATAAGGTCCATAAACGATAATCATTGGGGTCATCAAATTCATCATGATCCTTGATCATTTTCAGAAAAGCTTGATCATTGTTGAAAATTACATAGGTACCTAGCCCTGTTGCATGTAAGTTTCCAAATGGGTAAGAACTGGTGAATTGATTGAGAAACACCTCTTCTTTAGGAGTCTGCCCATTTGTACCTTCTTCTTCTTCCAACATTTCTACATAGTATTTCCCCTACTAGGGAATAGGAGTATATGCATCCCCAAAGTACAATTTTGCATCATCCGCAATATGTTCAAGATGCAAGAGTTCAGATAGGATCTTCATCTTTTCCCCATGCTTGGTTCTCAATATCAGGTGGGTCCAGTCAAATGCTAGGTATCCACCAAGCTTGGTAGTGAAATCTATTGATATACACATTTCGAAGACTGGTTGAATTTCTACCACTAATACTTCTTGCATGACTATTTGGCTTGGGCAGGAGAAAAGAGTCAAAGACAAGTCCTTTATCTAACCTTAAGCCTCAAAGGGTCGGAACCTTCTTCCCTTCTAGTTGCATGGTTCATTTTTCAAGAGGCTCATACTTAAGCTTCAAAGCATTTGCCACTTGTTTTGGCATAACTATGGTGCTAGCCCTGAATCAATCATATTATTATGCATAATAGTTTATCTCCCACTATAAGTGTTGAAAGGAAAGGTGTGGGCTTCATTCTGCTTACATCTTTCTCTTTTGTGTTGCCAACATCATTTGCATAAGCTGTCACTTTCAGAACTTGAGGGTGCAACACAAATCTATTATCTCTGCTTTGATTGTCTAACTGAATTACATTCGCCCATGGGATTTGTTCTTCTTTTAGTGCTTCTTGAAGCAACATTTTTTGTTTAGGAATTGATAATTATGTCCCACAAAGACACATTGGCAGGCACCTTTTTCAATTCCTCCACCACATTAAGTGTCTCGACTATTTGGGCCTTAGGCTTAAACAGTGGTATTTCTCGTGATTTTGAAAGAAATCATTCTGATGTGACTAGGCTTGGTGTCTTAGTCATCTCAACCTCTACCAATGGTGTGTTGTGCAGCTGTAGAAAATTCCAGATGATGGGAAATGAAGCTGGTTTTTCTTGTTGGAATAGTTGTCATGGCAAAGGACATGGAAAATTTTGTTTTACGTAGTCTCCCATGAGACTTCTTTTGATCTTGTGTTGTAATCTGATTGCAGTTGTGGAACACCAATCATCGGAGTTTCATTTATAAACATAACCTCTTCATCCTCTAGCCATGGGAATAATGTTTGATCGGGTGCTATGTCTAGCTCATGTTCCAGAGACATCCCTTTCGTTTGTGCTCTTACATGAACATTTTCCATTTTAGATGATTCGTATTCGTCTACATTTCGGAGCATTCCCTTGCTTCTTTGTTCTACTACCCTCTGCTGCATATTCCCCCTTGGGAAATTTTGAGGCATGTGACTATCGTTGCATGAAAAACACCAAACATTCTCATCTTCCACCAAATTGTTTTGTCCTAGAACTAGCTCTTTATTTGAGCTATCCTTGACTATTTGTAATGGCATGGTGACCGAAACTATTTGTTTTGTGAATTTTGTCTGTTGACCTCCTCCTTTGGAGAATCCTTGATATGGATTTTGTTGATACACGATTTCCCTCCACCATAGGTTTGTGTGGTCTACTTCGGGGGCATTGCTTGTTGTCGCTTGATAATGACCAACTCATTAGTGAAATTATGCATTATATCCTTCATGTCACCGATATCTACTACAATTGAGGAAAAGCTCGAAACTCTTGCTTGAGAGGTGGAATGTACGTTTATAGATTGTGGGATGACCAAAATTGACTATGTCACAGGAGTGCTTGAAGCTACTTCTCCCTTCAGACCATTAGATATCTCTACAAGATTGGCATCAGACGTCGAGGCAGAAGCTTCTCTACATCTATCAGACTATTTAATATGCACATCCACCTCATATGTGTCGGGCAAGATATCCCCTCCCATAGAGGTTATCATGACTGTGATGTCTTGGCTAAAGGCCTTTAGATAGAACATGAATGCCATGGTGGTCTGAGGTCGAGCAGTAACGGGGATCCTTTTCTAGGTCTTATGGAATCTAGTGTTAAATTCACTCATGGCCTCATGCAAATATTTCTTGATGATAATCAGTTGTTGCAGTAACAAGGAATGATCTCCCTTCTTTAAGAAGTGTTCGAATAGGTTCTCTCCAAGTTGGTCCTAGGAGAGGATAGAGCCCAAAGCCAAAGATTATTTTCCTTTTAAAGAGGCAGCTAGGATAGAGTTGGTTGTAACAGACTACCACTATCCTATGTTACAAAATTTCTAGGAGCAGGGGGAGGGATGTGAGCCATAGAGAAAAGATTCCTATGAATTAGATAGACAGGTATTCTAATTTGGAAATTTAAGCCTTTAGGTGGAGATATTGGGCTCTTCTTACTCTATTGCTTCTTATAGATGATACAAAACCTGTAAGTCTTCTCCTCCTAAGGGTCGAGGCAGGTAACTGAGAGTACTAGAAATGACCTCTCAAAGATGCTCTTGTTTGGACTTTGGGAATTAAACTTCTAGTTCCTTCCTTAGCTTGATTCAAGAAATATTTTTGACTTCTAATAAAAAATTTGGAAAACTTCTATTCCACCAGGCATGCCAGAAAAGAATTGTTGATCATCAAAGCTTGTGCCTCTTCGACAATCTTATGGGAAATTCAGTGAGTGGGGGACAAATTGTGCCTCACTAAATACCTTTGGTATTTTTATAGAAAAATGACTCTTCTTTGGGGTTTTTAAATAAGGGAAAAAGGAAATGTAAACATAAAACATACAAGGCAATGCACCAAAGCTTTTAAAACATTTCAAACCCAAATCATTCCTATGAGTGATATAAATAGACATAGAATGCCACAACCCTTCATTTTAGAAAGAGAATGAAAAACAAAGGCTAACTTCAAGCACAGTGCATACTTTCAAATCTTTTCACAGGAAGTGTTCATTAAGGTTTGATCAAACATAAAAAACTTCTTATGATTATCAAAACAATATCTCAGAAATCACATGAACTCTTCCTCCTAATACAAAATAGTAAAATAAAATAACAAATTTCAAAAAAATAGAGAATTCTAATGACATAGTCTAGTTTTCCTAAGCTATCACTCTACCACACAAGCATACAACATAGAAATATACTACTTAGACTATCTAGATCTAGCTTGCAAGACACAATGTTTCATTCAGAACGATAATATAAAGAAAGAAAGCTTGAAAAAGGCCATACATGCACAATCTCAAGAAATTCTCCTCAATAGTTTATGCTTTTAATTATCAAATGAACTTTGAAATAGAGGTCAGATGCCAATTTAATAATAGTTTAAAACTTAATAGATATAACATGCCAAAGTAAAGTGGTTTTACAACTTGCTTCTAAATTTTTTTCTAAAACCCTAAGAAAACTAAATAATTTTTTTCTTGACAAAGAAACTGCAACTTGGAATCCAACCCTCCATTGTGTCATCACCCTCCTTATATAGCTGCTAAAAGAAGAAATCACCACTTCAACACCAAATTAATTACTGCCAGGTGTTGATACTTGATAGCTAGAAATTTGGTCATGGATCCTTGTTTAGGACACAAAGATCTTTTCTTATTAATTATTAGCTACTATAGTAATGTCTGTTAGATATTTAGCAAAGATAGAGGCTCGTAGATGATCAAATCCTAGAAATAACAGCCTCACAAGAGGTCTTGTTGATCGATCACATCATCCTGAGGCACTGACTTAGAACTTCACAAAAATGAAGAAAGGAAAAAGGCCATCCAACTCCGAAAAACTCTTGAAACATATTACTCTATAGGAGATACAAATTGCTCGTGGTGAAGAGGTGACGTGTCAACTAGGAAAAAACCTCCAAGCTCATGAATATAGCTCCCAAGAGAATTCTGGGTGACAAGTCAACACGTGTCCCAAAATTTATCCTGAAAGGAAGAAGAGAGATGAGAGTTGCAAAGCCACCACATGGCACATTGCACAAATTTCTAATAATTCTCCTCAAGCACAAGTACACCCAAAACTGAAAAACCTTTACACAAGTCGAAAATTAAAATGACCAAGTAAAAAATGCTTCGCAATGTCTTTACCGATTATTGTAATAGATAAGGCTTGATCGGGATCTAAACCCTAGGAGGATCACCATGAGCACTCCTCGACCTCAGAGTAAACGGATGACTGACTCATCACCATCTGGTCGACCAAAAAAGGTCAAGAGTTTGTTTTGAGAGCCTGGAGGGAAATGAATTTTGATTCCAGTGTTCTATGTTGTATGCCTATATGGAATTTTTGGACATATTTTGTATTGCATATATTTGACATTATATGCCTATATGGCATTCTTGTAAGCCTATATGGCTATTTTGTATATATTTTATACTTATATTGACATATATTGATGTATGCCTACATGGCTATTTGGTTAATACAAATCTTTTTTATCTTGATAGCCTCCATATTTGCATTATAAATCCATGGTTCAATAAATATGAGTTACATGTATTCAAGTGTATACTTTACAACTTATGTGTATACTTTGTGACTTATGTGTATCCCAATGTGAACTTTGCGACTTACGTGTTTTCATGTGTATACCTTGTGTTCATGCATATACTTTGTATTAATATGTATACTATGTATTCATGTGTATACTTCAAGGCTTACGTCTATTTGAGTAATTGTGCTTCACTTATTCATGTGTATACTTATTAATTAGTTAGCCAATCGATGATTATCATTGTTGTCCTTCATGGTTTGTCTTGAATATTTATTGATTGATTATAAACAACTTTATTACTTGATGCTAAAATACTTCAATATTTCCAAAAATGATTCACCTATTTTTTATCATTTACTCATGTGATGATTCAATATGGAATCCAAGGAAGAATTTAAAAGGGATAAAGCACGGAGGAGAGGGAAGATAGATATTTATAGTGTAACCTATTGTACCTTCTCTATACAAACCTATAATGGCTCTTGTATTCTTTGTTATTCTATTTTCTACTTTTCATGGCCCATTTTCATAGGTGGATCATCACTTCTCTCATTTTTTTTCATTCTCCTATTCTAGGTCATCACATCCACTTGTGGTATTCTAAAATAAGCTCTAGTTTGTGGTGGGAACCTACTAAGATTCAAGGGAGTCATTAGTTTTCCCCTTAGTTGTCTTGTGTGATTTTATTATTTCTTGGATGGTTACAATGTATTTGATAGTTAATTTTGTGGAGATGGAACCTCTCATTCTTTCCAGTAGGACATTTTAGGTAGATTCCTCTTCAATAAGAACTTGAGTTAATTGTCTCTTTTGTTTTCTTTGAAATACTCATTGGAGTATGGTTAGGATACTTTTAAATGAAATATATTGTTGAGTAAATGCATAGGTTGTGAATTGTTCTAACACCAAATCTACCTATGTAATTAGCTACTTGGTATGGAAACTTGGAGGTTTTTATTTTTACTCCTTTTCATCACCAAATGCTATTATTGTTAGTTCACTTGGATTTGAGGCTTTTATGGAGTGAAGGAAGAGGTAGGATTGAAATGATCCTACTCATATTTGTCATCTATTATATAAATAAATCAAATTTAACTACATAGTTCCTTTCCTCTTAATTCTTCTATTCCAATTCACCTCTTTCATGATTTAATTAAAATTAGCAAGTCTAAATAATTTGTTTATTTTAATTAACTTCCCTCTCACTTAATTCAAATTTTTAAATTTGAATTCCATCACATTTCAACAATCTTTTCTCTAACTACCTTCCACCTCACCCTCCAACTCACCATGTGTCACATGAAAATGATTATTATTATTTTCTAATTTGGATAATTATTCTAAAAAAAATAACAACCTTGAGGATACATGGCTTCATCCTTCAAATGATTCCCTCTTGCACTTGGAAAAATGGTTTTATTAAAAGGAACATTTACCTTGTTTTCTCCATCCTCTTCATTCTTCTCTGTTGGATTCTTCAGATTACATATTGATCACTCATGGCTGTGAACTCACCAATGCCTTGGAAAATTCTATAAATTGAGTCCAATTTATAGCTTTTCCATAAGGAGCAATCACATAATCTTACTCTATAGAATTTCACTTGAGTTTTTAAAGCTTCATTTGCATTTCAGCTTAGCATTTAGATTAGTAATCAATTTTGATTTAGATCATGGATCTTTTAGGAATTTCATAGTTTAATTCAGCATGTAGAATCCATTCTAATCTCATTAGAATTAGAGTAGCTTGCATTGCCTTCCACTTCATATCATTTGTATGCAGTTGTAAATCTCATCATGTCCATTTATCATTTCATACAGTTGAATCTTATAATCATATAGATGTAGGTTTATAATCTACATTATAGGAAAGTAGGCTACTCATTTCTTAGATGAAATATCAAGGATTTGTGCAAGAATAAGATTTGAAAGCACAAATGGCCAAGACATTTAAGATTAGAGGAGGATGCAAAGTTTTTGGAGAATTTTATTGTTAGACTATGTTTGATTAAATAGATTCTATAATATAATACTTCCCATCTAAGTGTGCTTGTTTTAAGTATAATTCACACATATTTTGACACACATAAATTGGCACCCACCATTTGGCCTAGCGCCTATTATTTTAACATTTTCTGGAAATTTTTTTACAGGTTAAGATGTGTAGTTTTCTACCGCAACCGTGTAATTTTCTAGTGCTCGCAAAAGACTCTGGCACTTTCACAGACTATTCTAGAGCTTCCAAGGATTTCTATGGCACTTTCCAGTCATTCAGTGGTGCTTTGACCCAATTCTGTGGCACTTTCGCTCTTTTCTATGGAACTTTTGCCAAATTTTGTGGCACTTTCATTTAATTCTATTGTGCTTCTGTTGTTTGGGCACTTATGCTTTTTGTTCTGGTGCTTTTAATCTATTTTTGTAATTTTTCCTAAAATGAAAAACTAATGTTGGCTTTTCTATTTTTCAAGTTGCATAAAATGCTATCAAAGATCACGCTAAAACTCCATAACACTTTCCAAAGATAATCTATGAGAAACTACTAATGAATTTGATGCAGGGGCAAGATTTTTATGTCTTCACTTCTTGCTTCAATTAGGAACATAGATTAATTAGCAAGGAATGAACACCATGTTTATGCTTATTTGGAAGGGTAGGCATAGGCTCTCCCCTTAACTGGGTGACAAAAAATCCAGATCCCTTCATTTTTCATTTCTTTGTGGTGTGTTTTGAATGGTAGGCATATGATCTCCCCTTTACTAGGTGACCAAAAAGCTAGACATGTTCTTTAATCAGCGAATGTGAGTAGTGTATACGACAAGGGTTCTCCCTTTATTCATGCAGAATAAAGAGGTTTGAACTATGATTATACTCTCTTGCTTTTCTTTTCCTATCCTAGAGGGCCTACCTTTGGGAAAAAGTACTCACCTAAGGGAACAAATCAACTGGTAACACTCAAAAGCCAAGAGTATTTTCAGTTGGGATATAAATGTGGATATTGGAGTAAATGCCAACATCACATGGTTGGCTCTATCGAGAAGGGAAACAATGGTTTCTTGCCACGTTGGGTCAACTCCTATGAATGGAAGTCCTTACTAGAACCCTTGTTATAGAATTGGTCAAATGCTTTATCTATTTTCTTGGTACAACACCGGTCGGTGTGAAGGCATCCACATTCTCGTAGTATTTAGTAGAGATGAGTAGTCTGCCATGGGAGTTTCGTGGAGGCTGGAAGCTTGGTTGACCTAAGAAGAGAGTGCAATTTAAGGGGGAGCCCATGTGGCCAAGCTTCTGAATTCATTTGCTGAAGATAAGTGCGGTAAGGGTAAAACCCGCGTGGAATCCAAGAGAATATAGTCTATCACAGCTCGAGGGAATGAATGTTATGCTTGATTGTGCTTGTCAAATTTTTCTCAAAAGAAACCTCAAATGAAACTTCACACATTGGAAAAAACTACATAAACTATGATTTAGAGTACATCATCCTGGAATAAATTATACTTTTACGAAAAAACAAAGAAATTAAACAAACTGGAAACAAACTGTTGCATTCACCAGTTCAACATTTTTGCTGCTTTTTGTAGCACTTTCACCATTTTTTCCAATTTATTCACCCTCTGTTACAGCTCTTCCACCCTATTTTTCAATGCATCTAACCTTTTATGTGGCTCTTTGACCTCAGCATCCTATGGGACATTTTCTTGTTTTTGTGGCACACCCATGCCATTATGTGGCACTTTGACCCTTTTCTATGGTGCTTCCAAGATATTTTGTGGTGCATCTAAGCTTTCCTATAGCGCTTATGCCTTTTTGGTGCTTCCACCCACTATAATGATGCTTCCATTGAAATCCAAAAATAGAGGGATAAATACCATTCCCGTCCATCATTTTGAAACTAGAATTCAAGCATTTTTTTAGTCCAAAGTTATTTGCAACCTTGACAAGAGTATAAACATGATTTTTATCCAATGGCTTCATGAAAAATTAATATTCAAAAACCAAAAACCATAACTCTTAGTCCACAAGAACATCAACAACATCTTTCCATGCTTTATGACTTTAGGGATAGATTGCTCTTCAATTTTTATAGAAAAGCTTCCAAGAATAACCCCAACTTGTATTCATTCTATTATTGCCAAAATCCAAGACTATTCCAAAGGTTTGAACATCTTGTTTAGGAGGGAAATTCATTCACCTTTTCACAATTTCAACCAAAAATTCAAAATCTCCTCAATTTTGGAATTATCCTTTAGAGTCCAAAACTTTGTTGAAATTGAAAAATCCAAGTGAAACATTTTACCTAAACTTAGATCAAACATATAAAAGTTCCCATCATCACCAACATCTCAAATTTGATAGGCAAGTTGAGTTTCCCCATCAAGGTTTTTATCCTTCATCTTGGAAACAATACATTGTATATCAAATTTTATCACCTTGGTTACATCAATAAAATTCATCATTCTATTCAACCTAGGTATTTTTCCTTAGCACTGTCAAATAACAATCAAAATTTAGCAAACCTTAGTCACTTGCATGCCCATTTTAACAAGGTACCAAAAACAAAAACTTAAGGAAAAAGAAACCAAACCTCCACATACCATGACTGATCCAAAAGAAAATCATTTTCATAAAATTTCCCAAAAGGAAACAAATGAGATAACAGAAGAAGATGTTGAACAAGCAAATCAAGACCCAAATTTCCATAAATTCCTAGAAAAATTCTTCAAAAAATATGGGGTGAAATACCTTTTGATGTTAGCCAACCAAGGGGAAAAGTTACCTAATGGATTTGATGCTAACAAATTGAAGAGTATCCCAAAGAAAACTGAAACTGAAACACTTATTGCCAATCAAATGGTTACCTTGACAAATTAGATACAAAACCTTCAACAAAAACTCCAAGATATACAAGGAGGGACTCCAAAAAGATACTTGCTACAAGACCTTTGTCCCTATCCCTTTGATAGAAGGTTAAACATGATACCATTTCCTCAAAATTGTGAATTTCCAAAATACAACAAATATAACAGGAAATCAGACCCTATAGAGCACGTGCGAGAATTTTGAACAATGAGTCTTGAATTTTCCCATGAGGAAACATACTTAATGAGACTCTTTCCTCGTATTCTAGTGGGACATTGCATGGAATGGTTCTCGAAGTTACAACCAAGCATAAAATCCTTCCAAGAACTTGTCAACAGATTCATTACGCAATATTCCTATAACATTGCACATGAGATAACTATGAAGGACCTTTGTAATACCAAACAAAAACAAGGAGAATCTTTTCTTGTATTCCTCCAAAGATGGAGAAGGTTATTTTCTCATCCTATACCCAAACAAGAAAAGATGGAAATTTTTATCGATAACCTTAATAGTGAAATGAGTTATAGGTTGCAATTGCAATGTCCTCCTAGCTTTGAGAAGATGGTAGAAAATGGTGTCAAAATCAAAGAAGCCTTAGTCAAAGGAGGGGTATTAAAAATTCACAATAAAGGATCAAACAATGTTAGTTCATATAACCATCATAACAATGAAAAACCCAAGTTTTGGACAAGGAACAAAAATGCCAATGATGGTAATACTAAAACACATAATGCCAAACCGATCTTCAACTTGTCAGGAACCGCAACCAAGGTGGATCAAAACATCAATCAAGGAACTAATCAAAATTTCAACTCGTCTAACAACCAACGTGGAAACAATCAAAGTAGCACCCCATCAAAATTTCCACCATATCAAACACAATCAAACTGCAGAAAATTCACTCCTTTGGGTCAATCACACAAATTTTCATTGAGAGAACTTCTTGAAAATAACCTCATAACACTACCTGACACTCGAGGATTTGAACCCAAAGTAAAATCGTCATGGTGGAATGATGCCCATTATTGTGTATTTCATCGATGCAAAGGTCACCTAATGAATAGTTGCATGCAATTGAAACACAAAATACAAGACTTGATCGATGCCAAAATCATATGAATAGAGAGACTCCAAACAAATGTAGATCATGGAGCATTCAAAAATCCCTTACCAAACTATGAAAAAGGGGAGTCCTCTATGATGAATAACAAGGAAAAGAACATAAACTATGTCCATGATATGTTCATAAACCATATCTCAGCAGTGAAAAACCAAATGAATATCATTGAAACTCATGATAGCCAAAACATTATTGAAAATGATGGTCTAATCTATGACATTCCAATTGAACTAGAACCAATTACAAAGGATCCCTAGAAAGATATCAATATTGGAATTGCTCAAAATTTCACTTGCCCACAAAGAGATCTTGGAAAGATCCCTAGTGGATACAACGGTACCAACAAATCTGGATGTTTGTAAATTCGAAGCCATGGTGGGACATTTAATCATGCCACATTGCCTATCCTTTTTTGAAAATGATGACACATCCATTTCTCATCCCCAAAATGCTGCTCTCCATATTGAAGTCCTAATCCATAAACATTGTGTCAAATGAGTCCTAATAGATGGAGGAGCCGACTTGAATATATGTACTTTAAAACTTGTTTGTGCCTTGGGATTGTATGAGAATGCAATTGATTCAAAGAAAAAGATTACAATAAAAGCATATGATGATGAGGAAAGAGCTTCACAAGGGTTAATCATCCTACCTATTCAAATGGGACCAATCAAGAAAGATGTAATTTTCCAATTATTAGATAGGGATTTGACCTACAACATACTATTGGGTTGACCATGGATTCATGAGATGCAAGCGGTTCCTTCAACATATCACTAGTGTCTGAAATCTCCTTGTGGTGGCCAAGAAATTACCATTTCAGCTGCTTCAAATAGTCCCTAGTATTGCAATACCCTGAAATCCATCCAAGATATCTTTGTGCCTCATAATAGAGAACCTTCTATTCCCACTACTTCCAGTGCTCAAAACTAGTCAAGTTCATCATCCAAACCATTGGTCATTTCCACAAATCATGACAGTCAATCTAGTTCCATGTCTAAATAGTTTGAGAAGAAAGAAGAAGTTGCTCCATCCACCTCCTCAAATCCTAAAACACAACTAAATTCCTTGTCAAAACAATTTCATGAAAAAGTCCAAATCAAAGACAAAGGTGTTGGGGAATATTTCTTTGAATGGTCTTTGTGCCTTTCACATTTTTCTTCTCCAAAAGATTATGGAAAACCCTCTACATCAACACAACAGACTCCACAAACAGTTACCAAATTTGATGGAAAGTAGATAAAAGAGAGTGCCGACTTTGATGAAGTAGAAGATAAAGACATCCTAAATTGGCTTTATAAAGATGAAGTAGAATCCCAACCAACAACTGCAACTGTGCAAACAACTAAATATGGAAAAGGTTTCACTATCTTGGAAAAGATGGGATATGAAGGGAAAGGTCTAGTGGGTAAAAGAAAAGAGAGAATCATAGAACCAATTCAACCCATTTTAGTTAATCCAAAAGACAATAGTAGATTGGGTTATAAAGATGACTCAAAAGAAAAGATGGTTGACATAATCCTATAGTTATAAGCTAGTGAAGAACATGAGACTGATTCCAATAAATATGGGTGGTATTCACTATCAGAAGAGTCCTATCATGATAAGGACATTGATGTAGTACATAAATATGCATCCCTACTTGCTGAAGGAAAAGGGTCAGGTTCTAGACCGTTTGGATTTGGATCACAACACCTTGATGATTCTAGTGTAGATGGTTCAACTCAAAGTGAAACAGATAATTTAGAAGAGAGTTACCTTCTAGACATCGATTTTGCTAGTATTGGAAAAATTGAAGACATCACTACCTGAACCCTTAGCATTTCTAATCTTAACCCATCTGGTGAATGCTTACTTTAGTGCATCCTGAGCTTATAGATTGGGATCTAATTGAGCTATTCTTCATCCCTACAATTTTGAATGATGACACCATTATCAGTTTCCTCTGTGCCAATGATCCCAAAATAGATTCCACCAATGAAAATCGTAACAAGGCTTCCATACAAGAGAGTATCAAATCATCCAACTACAAAATGAATAATACAGGAAATATATTTAATATTGAAATCCATTCAATGGTAGTACCAGATCTGGAAAAAATAAAAACAAAGAGCACATCCAATGGTGAAAACATATTTGAGGCCTCAAAGGATGGAATATTTGATATTCTCCCAGAAAAATTTCAGGAAGGTCAAAGGTCTTTATTGAATCCACACAATCTATGAATATTGGAAATGAAGAGATAGTGAAGAATATCCACCTAGTAGCATCATTGACAAATCAGGAAAATCCAAGCTTTCTCAAACTTTTGATAGAGAAACAAATCAAACTTTCTTGGTCATATGTCGACATGCAAGGAATTGATCCAGAACCCATCATGCACCATCTATCATTACCTCAAGGAGTGAAACTAGTGAAGCTGAAGTTGAGAAAGATGCATCCCCATATCGCCTTATTGGTAAAGGCAGAGTTGAAGAAATTGTTAGATGCTGGATTCATTAGACCCATTGCCTATGCCAAATAGATATCCAATATAGTACCAGTCTCAAAACCTGACAACAGTATTTGTATCTACATAGATTTCTAGGATCTTAGCAAAGCTTGTCCTAAGGATGATTTTCCTCTGCCCAATATAGATATCATAGTAGATTTGATTTCAGGACATGGCATGTTATCATTGATGGATGGATTTTTTGGATATAATAAAATCAAAATTGCTCCAGAAGATCAAGATAAAATTACTTTTACTTGTCCATGGGGAACCTTTGTTTGAATGTTATGCCCTTTGGCTTGAAAAATGCAGGAGCTACCTACCAATGTGCCATGACAAAAAAATTTCATGATATGATGCATACTTTCATGGAAGACTATGTGGATGACTTATTATCCAAATCATATATTAGGGAAGGAAATTTGGAGATCCTAGATAAATTTTTCACCAGATTGGAAAAATTCAATGTGTGGCTAAATCCCAAGAAATGTGTATCTAGAGTGATGTCAGCAAAACTCCTAGGTTACATAGTATCAGAAAAAGGAATTGAGGTGGATACAACCAAAGTAAAATCCATTATGGAAATTCCACCACCAAAGAACATTAGCCAACTCTGTTCTTTACAAGAGAGGTTTCAGTTAATCCACATATTCATTTCACAATTAGTAGATAAGACCCATCCATTCACTCATTTGTTGCATAAAAATGTTTCTTTTTGATGGGATGAACAATGTGAGGGAGCCTTCAATCATTTGAAAGAATATTTAATGAATTTTCTTGTCCTACTACCACCATCAGAAGGGAAGCAACTATTGTTTTATATTGCTATAATGGATACATCATTGGGAGCCTTATTAGCACAAGAAGATTCAACAGGAAAAGAACAAGCAGTCTATTACATCATTAGGATGCTAAATGGATATGAGATCAACTATACCACCATTGAAAAGGCCTATCTAGTAGTAGTATTTTCTACTCTACAGCTATGACACTACATGATAACTCACACCATCAAGTTGATAGCCAAAATTGATCCTCTCAAATATCTCCTTAGCAAAGCAAGCCTAACAGGGAGATTAGTTAAATGGGACATGATACTCAATGAATTTGATATCCAATATGTAGAAAAGAAAGCCATAAAAGGACAGTGATTTCTGATCAATTAGTAGAGGCACCATTACCAGATAATCATCCTTTACACATTGAATTTCCATATGCTAATGTTCTTGGTGTGGCTGAAAAACAATGGACACTATACTTTGATGGATCACACACCCAACACAGATCAGGAGCATTAATCATTGGCATCAAAATAGCTGTAGAGTGGAAAGTTCCAGAATTGCAAGTGTATGGGGATTTTGATTTGTTCATTAACCAAGTCAATGATGATTATCAAAAAAGGGATGATAAATTGATTCCTTACAAGAGAATGTTAGATTATTTCAAGAAATACTTTGTGGATATCAAATTTGAGCAGATTTCAATAGTGGACAATAAAGCCACTGATGCCATGGCTACTATTTCTTCCTTGTTACAAATTCTAGAGAAAAGAAGTTGGTATGAGTTCTTGGTGGAACAATTGTTCTCCCCTACCTATGATGCTACTAAATCCCATGTCATCTATCACCTATCCAATACCAACACCTTGATCTATAGTGATATTTATGCCTACCTAAAAGATAATAGTCTACCACCCGATTTGTCATGAAACCAGAAATGCAATCTCATTTGTTGAACCGCCTGACATACACCTATAGCGGATGTACTATACCGACAAGGTCTAAACGAAACTCTCTTATGATGTTTGGAATGTGAAGAGTCTGAAATGACTTTATGAGAAGTCCATGAGGGATTCTGCAAAACAAATTCAAGTGGCCTAACCTTAGCCAAGAAACTTCTTCGATTAGGATATTATTGGCCAACTATGGAAAAGGAGTCATTTCAGTTTGTGAAGAAATGCCAAAAATGTCATATTCACAACAACCTCATCCATTCACCAGCACAAGAACTTCAACCTTCTACATCCACATGGCCATTTTTCCAATGGGGACCAGATCTTATTGGTAAAATTTATCCATGATCATGAAATGGACATAAGTTCATTATCACAGCTATAGAATACTTCACAAAGTGGATTGAGGCTGCTCCTTTAACCACCATCACTGGAAAGCAGATTTCATCATTTATCCTCAAATACATAATCTATAGGTATGGCATTTCCCAATCCATAGTCACTGACAATGGAATACCGTTCAAAAATAAAGACATGCAAGAATTGTGAGAATTTCAATATTCAACATCACTTCTCTACACCATATTATCCCCAGGGGAATGGTCAAGTAGAGGCTTCCAACAAGACTATTCTAATTTTTTGGAAGAAAAATGTCAATGATGCGAGACATGATTGGCATATCCAATTGAACCTTTCTTTATGGACGTACCACACCAGTATTCACACACCAATAGGAGCTACACCATATGCTTTGGTATATGGAGCTAAGGCCATTGTACCTATTGAGGTTGAAATACCATCACTTTGAGTTTCCTTGAGGGGTATCATCTCTGATGAAGACTATCAAATCTCTAGATTGCAAGAACTAGAACTATTAGATGAGTGGCACCAATATGCAGTGGGGTCTGTGCAAGATCATCATGGAAAAAATAGGCCCTTAAGTGGTGAAAAATTTAGAAAAATCAGAGTTAGGAAACTTGACGTAAAAATTTGGATAAGTTATTTATATTATTTCAAAAATATGTAAGAATAGAATATGTCGTAAATTAAATGTAGTTTCTAAACTACTAGGTTTATTTTTTTTTTTAAATCCATTTGGTGAAAATTTGAAATTTCAATGTACTAGAACATAAATTTCAGGGAAAAAATAAGAAGTAGGTGTCTGTCTAACCACCCTAACCATAGTAAAATGATAATATTTTTTATAATATTTTAGATATAAGTATAGGACTTATGTCTCGATGTGATGCATATTTTTTTGTAATTTTTTTCCATGTAAATAATTAATTATGATTTTTTTATTACAACTTTTAAAACATATAAAAAACTCATATGTCTAACCACCTTAACTTGCTCAAAACTTCATAATTTTTTTTTTTTAAATTCTATATCATGTGAAGCATAGAATGTGACACATGTTTCAGATTTAAAAAATATGATACCATTTGAAAGCTATAGATGTTTTTTAATCAGCCTATCAATCAGGACTTTAGTCATGAAAATGAATAATAATTATTTATTAAATTCAAAGTAAAGCATAATTTATATTGGTGGAAAACTCAAAATCTTCTTTAAAACCCCTTTTCGTTTCATCAATTTTGTGTTAAAAAAGGTCATCAGCCACATACCCTACACATACCCATCATATCGCCACTTTTTGACCCATCATGATCTTGCACATACCAAGTGAATCACTTGAAATTCTACCAACAACAGATGTCCAAAAGTTACAACCACAAGGTAAAACCCAAAACATTCCAAGTTGGTGACTTAGTGTTGAAGGAGAACCCCCATAATCAACAAGACATGGAAAAGAAAGGAAATTTTGAACCAAATTGGTTGGGGCCCTTTGTCATTGTATTAGCTTATGGTTCAGGAGCATATTAGCTGTCCATGCTAGAAGGGGATCAGTTTGAGTTACCCATGAATAGTCTTCATATTAATAAATTCTATGCATAGGCTGGTGCATTTGTAAAAAGTCTTAAGAAAATCCAAAAAAATTTGAAAAAGTCTTGAAGAAATCCAAAAACATTTGAAAAGTCTTGAAAAAATCCAAAAACATCAGAAAAATTCCTAAAGAAATCCAAAAACATTAGAAAATGTCTTAAAAAATGGTTACCCTAGTGAAAACTTGGCAAACAGGCATCTTAGTAACGACAAAAAAAAAGGAAGGAAAAAATGAAAAAAGACAAAAAAATTGAAAAAAGAGGAAAAAGATAAAAAAAAAAATCATAAAATCTGAAAAAGTACAATAAAAGAAAGTGGCAAAAACCTGGCAATAGGCGCTATTTGTGACAGGATGGCTTCTTCCTCTATAGGAACGTATGTTGATCACTGGCTTGGTATCGTTACCATCCGCATCCTTCATTCAAGATGCATATGCATACCTTGTTGTGTTGTTCATGTCTCACCTTGGATTCTTGAACATTGTGCATATCCATAACAAAATTGGCTTGTTTCCACTAGGGGGGAAGTCTTGATCTCACTGGGGCCAACAAATATTAAGCTTAGAAAACATACAAACAGTAGGAAGACAAACACGACAAAAACATTGATCATAGTGAAATCAAATATAGAACATCAATCACCATTGGAAACACATCAAACATCCTTGTCATGTTAGAAAATCCAAAAATAGATAAAAAATTAGAAAATCCCTTAAAAGGTCAAAAATCTAAAAAAACCAAAAAAAGAGTCACCTTGTCGAATTGCATTGTCGCAGTTCCTTGTAATTAAGTGTATGTTCATATCCTGGTCCATAAATCGGTCAATTCAATCGAACTACATGGTCTATGAGTGTATAACATAGGCAAGGTATTCGTTGATCAGCCCTCGAGGCCCCTACGATAGGTCTTTAGGTTAGGTTCTTGGTCAAAATCTCAAAAAATACTTAAAAATCAAAAAACTTAAAAAATCTAAAAACAACAAAAAATCACGGTTGTAAGGATGATGCTATTCTGAATCACAGTTTTAACACTTTCACATGAATGTTCGAAATTGTTTGTATTATGATTGATGTTATCATTTCTCAAGATCAATTCAAGGATGTCAAAGAACTAGAAAAGTTATGATCGAGGATGATATTTTTCTTTTCCTGCTACCTGTGAGTTAATCATTATTACTATGGGAATCATCGTGGGACGTGCTCTACAAAGTATCATTGATGAAATTTTGGATTCACATAGGAAAACAGTTAATTCTTATCTGTTTACATAGGGGATGCTTAAGTCATCTTTATCTAATTATACCTAGATGCTTGTGTTAACTTGCATTATCAAACATCATGGAAGTAGTAATCAAGTCATCATGGTTCAATCTTACCATCGATGTTTGTACTCACTTTCAATATTTTAAAAGGCTCAATGATGACAATAAGAACGATAAATCATTGGGATGTCACTATTGCATTGTTAGGGTTGCATATCTATGTTGCATTCATGTCGACCACTGTAATGGTAATTTATAGATTTTTCTAAGGCTGATGTTGTTTTTATGATTAACAAATTGAGTACATTTGACATAACCAAAAACACCATTTAGAGGCATGAGCATTAGGACATTAATAATAGAATTATTGTATCATCTTGGAATTCATTTAGGTCATCAATCATATGTTTGCATCACAAAAAATATAGAAAAAAATGCATTAATAATATTAGTTTCATCCATATACATCTAGTCATACATCCTAGGCATCAACATATGTAAAATAATCATTCATTCATTATGTACATGCATTAGATCATAGTATTTGCATAATAAAATAAAAAAACATAAGTTCCCATGCATATCATACATCCATAAGACCATGTAAATTCATCTATTATTAGAATTATTCATCTCTGCATTAACATCATCTTGCATATCATACGACATACATCATTGCATTAGAAAAATACAAAAATAATATGTAGATATTTTCATAGAACCATAGAATCATAACACATATTGCATCGATAGCATATAGCATCATCATTGCATAACATACATGGCATAGATATTAAATGCATTCATCATAATAAATTAACATTGATAAACACATAGGATCATCATCGCTGCATATATATATATATATATATATATATATATATATATATATATATATATATATATATATATATATATATATATATATATATATATATATATATCTCAAAAATACGTCAAATGTACAAGGATATTTGAATGCTAATAAATACAACATCAAAATGTAGTGATATCAAAAGTCAGTGTATACATCATGGCATAGCATAAAATAACTGAAACTATGTAGTGCTGCCTCCCAAAGCTATTGGCATCGCTGAACCTGTACCCCCTACTGCACCTGAGGGACCCGAACCTGAATCTCTCTGATGTCCTGGTAATGGTTGTGTCATATCCATGCTCACTATCCAAGAATGAGATATGTTGGTCTGAGACCGAGTAAATCTCTCTCGCCATTCAAGTGGGACCAACTCATGACATCAATCCCTATAAAATTGGAGCTCCTGAGAAGTGTGGAAAATCTCCCTAAAATAATTCGCAGCTCCCATGGCCATATCAACCTACTATAATCTCTCTGTAGTGGCCTATGCCTTCTCTACCTATCATCTCAAAGCATCCCTCTCTACAGTCATTGTTGTAACTTGTCCCTATACCTGTGCCTATCCCTGGCCCCGTACCTATGCGAGCTGCTATTGGGCAGCATCTCTTTCAGCCATCACTGTCTAAATCTGACCCTATGCTTGTAAGAGTTGTGCCTACACCTGGGTCAATAGTTGGGTCTTTGTCTACAATTGCCCCTGTAACTATGTAAGTTTTCCCTGGACAATCTAGACCTATATGTGTAGGGAAGTGATCTATGACTACTGCTACTAGGAAGGAAAGCGTATCTGCACCCACTGTTGTGATGCTACAACCAAAGATTGCCTCTTGCGAGGAACTCCAAGATCGAAACTAAGACGACCATGAGGATGACCTCCTCCATCTCCTCCACCATTGTCACCACCTCCATCATCTCCTCCATCATCATCATCACCCTCATCTCCACCCTCTCCCTCATCACCGCCTCCATCACCTCTGCCTTATCTCTGTCCGGCTGGTCTGTCCTCATCATCCTCAAATGGCAGCATGGGCTCGTCAGGCCTCAAAATCCTCAAAAATCGATGTTGAATACAATATGTCATGTACTCATCACTCTTGTAACCTTCAACTATCTCTTGATGATAGTCCTAGAACACTGGCTATAAATGCATGAACTCCTCACATGCAACATCATAAGACAATGTTGGTCCCCACTCTGTGACATCTTGCTGCCTACAGGCATACAATGTTGATCCTTGTAGCATCCCCTACACTCGACCATACTCTCTCAGTACCCTTAGTAACAAAAATCTCTCAATGATGTATGGAGTCTGCCCGATAAGATATCTAGCTATCATAAAATAAGGAAACTCTAGATGGTCCCTTGCCCACTACTCACAATCCACATAGGCCACCAAATGACTGCATCCAAATCATCAAGAACTCATCGCCAATACTCTAGTTTTCCTAGCTTATGCTAAATAACTACGTCAACATAGAAATAAATGTATGACCTCCTGAACGGTTAGAATCTATCAGTCTCGGGCCGTGTAATTGCAATGTGACTCTTGCTGATAAGCTAGCTTCTCCCAGATATACCACCTAGTGAAAATCATGATATAGATGAGCAAGCATTCATGATCCCCAAGCAAAATGGGTCCCAAACTAAACCATCTACTCCAGCCCCAACCAACGAAAAAACCCTTTTCCCTCTTGTCGGGACTCAAAAATCCACCGAAAAATCCTCTGAGAATAGAAGGAAAATGTACATCATTGGTGAATATCTCTAACCATGGAATCCAACATCTGACAATCTAATCATCATGAAAAATTTTATGTAACATATCCATACCTCCCTAATCATTCGAATCATAGGTAACAATGTCACCAACCATGGGAATCCATAGAATCCTGTATACATCCTCTAGTGTGACAGTCATCTCTCCAGCAGGCAGATGTAAAGTATTGTGGCCACTATGCCACCTCTTCACTAATGTTGTCAACAAAACCCCGGTTAATCCTAATCCATGGTATATCAATTAGTGAGGACAAACCACATATCTCAACAATGTCTCTCTTGATGTGAGACAAATCTGGTATCATCTTCCATGTTAGTGGAAAATGCTCTCTTGACTAAAGATTATCTAAATCCATCTCCTATCATTTTGAAAACATCGCAAATCAACATATCAATCAAATCAAAATCAACAAATCAATCAAACATCAAAATCAATCAACCTATATATCCTATTGAGATTTTCATCAAATATCATCAACATTTTGTTTTGATTCTTGCCTATCATGAGATCAAATGACATCATCAATAGTGTATCTCGCCTATCATGAGGTCACTACATCATCTATCCTATCATCAAAATCTAATCAATGGTTGAAAGCGATTAGATGTCAAAATTCATGGAGAAAATAATAAGCATCTTCATTTTGTCTTGAAAGTGCCAAAACAGATCATGGAGGCACCATTTTAGGTGAATACACAATTATGTGGCTTGGAGGTGTTGAAGTTGTGAAAGCCAACCTCACAGACCCTGAAAATCACCTACATGCAAATAACCTATCACAGAAAGAAGACATTCTAGACAAAAGGAAAAGGTGCTCTGAAAGCTGAAAATATATTAATTAGAGAGTTGGATAAAATACAATGATCAATCCTTATAAAAGGAGATTGTGCAACCCTAAAGAAACCCTAATAGGTAGACATTTAATAATTAATATAATTATTAAATATCACAATATGCATCTAAAGTGAAATCTTAAGAGAGGAATAAAGGTAACTTAATTAACATAACTAAATTAAAACCTTTATTCTAACACCCCTCCTTAAGATGTGCAAGAAAGCAAAGGTAACTACAACGCATGAAAGTAAAATTGGATCTCGGCAACTAGGCCTGATCAGGTACCCAAATACAACCAAACCTTTGTAAAGCAGAGTAAAGGAGAAAACCCAGTGGGAAAAAAAACTCATCTCCAAAAAGAGATAAACAAGAGTGAAAGAAGAAGAGAGATAGGAGGACTCAACATGACCCCCCAAGAACTGCTTATATCACACAAGTACAAAATATGATCCCCCTATAGGAGAGAGAGAAAGAGACTAGAAGGCCCCCCCGCAATGAAGAAACTCCTGTCACAATGGTGGATGCTTGATGTAGAATCCATAAAGAGATCCTGAAACAGTAAATAACATTCCTCCCCTTTGGAAAAAATGGATCCAAAGGATGATGACGAAGAAACCCTGTGAAGAGTGATGAACCAATCTGTCTCAAGATGTGTGCCATGATAGGATGCTGAAGAATCTCTCTATTTGAACTGAAACAAATGATGCCAAATCCAAACTGATGTGAAGACTCCTGAAATACTACCTCTGAATTCACAGATAATGGTGGGCGTACAATGATGACCTAACTATCAAGGTAGAGGAGATGAATGTCCTCAAGGTAATCCTCCAGATCTGCAATATAGGACTCTGCAAACAAGGATGATATGCCTGCAAGATATGAATCACAAGTAGCTATGTCTGAAAGATGTATGATGTCCTACTGCTCTAAATCAATGGGGGCCAAAGATGTGGTGATATCAAACTGATCAGGAACAATAGGAGGTGCTGATGTAGTCTCAATCTCAAGAGTGGGAACATGAATACAAGTCTCTAAACCATCGTCACATGCAAGACTTGTGAGATACTCAAGCCCCTCTAGAGTATGGTTATCATAGTGTACGAAATCTATATTTGCAAGACAGATGAGACAATCTGCAGTGGGATCCTCTGGGAATGGAGAGATATTAGAATCTCCAAAAATCTCCCAAAGATGGTGCCAAAGTGTGCGAGGACAACGAATGTCAGATAAAGCACACAAAGTGTCAAAATCAACATTACAACCAATAACCCCTATAATATGATCTCGAATAATAACCCATGTTGATAAAATCCTTAATGTGTCTAGTGTAGGTATGAGATCATACAAATAAGGAAAAATATTAAGCCACCTATAATGTGTAAGTATGCCCTTTGCCCATGACTCATAATTACCCTTATCCAAGTTGATCACTGAAGGATGAATAGAAAAACCCATTATAATCACTCAAATGAAAAAATCAAAGACTAATGATCTCAGTACATATAAATCAGATCAAAATATGCCATCTCACCCAAACAGATCCTTTCCAGGTGCCAAAACGTCCAAGTAATTGGCAAAATTGTGAAAACACAAAATACTAAATAAAATGTACCTAGGGTATATTCTAGAAAAATAAATGACATATCTAGAAAGAAAAGAAAACCACCTTTCCAATGCCTATTCGTTTGCAAAAAACGGAGGTCAGACGCAAAAGTTACACCCCCAAGAGTGTAAAAACTATAATATGAATTTGACTAAGGAAAACAACATCAAAACAAAAAAATGAAGAACCCACACCAACACCATCAAATCGGCACTAGAAGTAGCTTTCCAACGGTATCTTGTGTTTGAAAAGTGGAGACTATATGCTCAAGATATGACCATTTTGCTAAATATGCTCATTTGGGCTTTAAACCAAACATTTTATTAATTTAAAGATTAAAAAATTAATAAAATATTTCGTTGTACCTTCATGGCACGAAAGTCGAGGCAACACAAAAATCAAAAGGGCATGGAAATTGAGGCAGCTCAAAATTGATGTAGAGACAAAAAAATATGGCACAAAAATTGATGCGTCAGTACGGATCCGTACAATCGTACAGATTTTTTTTCTTGAAAACTATTTTGAGATTCGCCAAAAACAATAAAAAAACAATTTTCAGACAACCCTATCATATTTTATATGAAAATAGGGGTTTTTGGGCCTTATGAGCACACTTATGAGGTTTTTTTTGCACTAGCATGAACTATTTGAGAGATCAAGGTCAAAATTTCTCAAAAAATGATGGAAAACCCCTCTGATCTGGAAAAAAATACCATGAAGGAAACCCTTGCACAAAAATAAAAATCTGTAAGCTGAAATCTTCAAAAAATGAATAGGCATCCATAGATCTGGAGCTCTGATACTATGTTGAAGTTGTGAAAGCCAACCTCACAAACCCCGAAAATCACCTACATGCAAATAACCTGTCACAGAAAGAAGACATTCCAAACAAAAGGTAAAGGTGCTATGAAAGCTGAAAAATATATTAATCAGAGAGTCAGATAAAATACAATGATCAATCCTTATAAAAGGAGATTGTGCAACCCTAAAGAAACCCTAATAGTTAGACATTTAATAATTAATATAATTATTAAATGTCACAATATGCATCTAAAGTGAAATCTTAAGAGAGGAATAAAGGTAACTTAATTAACATAATTAAGTTAAAACCTTTATTCTAACAGGAGGTGCCATTTCTAGTAGATGCACTAGAAAATCATGCCAAGGGGCCATTTCATTTGAAAGCACCAGAGAAAGGGGAAAAAACACCATTTAAACTAAAAGCACTGGAACAGGGTGCCAAAGCACCAAAGAAACCTAAAATAACCTATGACATACTTTGAAAGCACCATTAAAAACTTTGGAGGCACCAAACCTATGGGAAGAAGTGTCGAAACTCCTAATCTAGGCACCATGAAAAACTTTGGAAGCCCTAAAATATTTTGAAATTTTAAAATTCAACTTGAAAAACGTGCAAAAATTCATTTCAAAATCACAAGCGAGGTTTGAAAATTATTACCGAAGGTCCGTATCCTGCTGGCCAGTTATACCACCATACCCGCTCAAATGATGACACTATAGAGGGATCACCATCTTGCTCAGAAGCTCCAAAAATGACTTCTTCCTCCAAACAATTTTCAAAATGCAATTAGCACAAATGAATAACTTTTCACTTTTTACCTCTTAATAAAGGTAATTAAGGGAGTGATTTTGGTGGAATTATTTTAATTTCTTTGAGAGACAATTAATTGGGGCAACTTGCAATCTTTCATATCAGGAGATAAATCATTGGAATACCATCAAATAAGGATTTTATAATCATTACCATCCTAAATCACTTGAAATTTTCAAAAATCATCAAAAATCCTTTTCATAAAAAAATTCTCGATTTATCTACCAAGGGGGCATACAGTTGTAAATCCTTTGAAAACATTGTCTCCGACATTATTAATTTTTTTAGTAGCATTGGTAAATTTTTCTGTGAAGTAATGCATAAACACATCACTTCAAAGAGGGGAAAAATGTATACACTCAAAATTCGTCTGGAGAATATTAATTAAATATTGATTATTTAATTAATAAATTTCTATTCCTCTACTATATAAATAAATAAAATTTATTTACATAGTTCCTTTCCTCTTAATTCTTCTATTCCAATTCACCTCTTTCATGATTTAATTAAAATGAGCAAGTCTAAATAATTTATTTATTTTAATTAACTTCCCTCTCACTTAATTCAAAATTTTAAATTTGAATTCCATCACATTTCTACATACTTTTCTCTAACTACCTTCCACCTCACCCTTCAACTCACCATTTGTCACATGAAAATGATTATTATTATTTTCTAATTTGGATAATTATTCTCAACAATTTAACAACCTTGAGGACAGATGGCTTCATCCTTCAAATGATTCCCTCTCGCACTTGGAAAAATGGTTTTATTAAAGGGAACTTTACCTTATTTTCTCCATCCTCTTCATTTTTCTCAATCGGATTCTCCAAATTAAATCTTGATCACTCATGGTTGTGAACTCACCCAATGCCTTGGAAAATTCTATAAAATGAGCCCAATTTACAACTTTTCCATAAGGAGCAATTGCATAATCTTACTCAGTAGAATTTCAGTTGAGTTTTTAAAGCTTCATTTTCATTTCAACTTAGCATTTAGATTAGTAATCAATTTTTATTTAGATCATGGCTCTTTTAGGCATTTCATAGTTTAATTCATCATGTAGAATCCATTCTAATCTCCATAGCATTAGTATAGCTTTCATTTTCTTCAACTTCATATCATTTGTATGTAGTTATACATCTCATCATGTCAATTTATCATTTCATATAGTTGAATCTTCTAATGATATAGATGTAGGTTTATAATTTGCATTATAGGCAAGTAGGCTACTTGTTTCTTAGATGAAATCTCAAGGATTTGTGTAGGAATAAGATCTGAGAGTACAAATGGCTAAGACATTTAAGATTAGAGGAGGATGCAAAGTTTTTAGAGAATTTTGTTGTTAGACTATGTTTGATTAGACAAATTCTTAATATAATACTTCCCATCTAAGTGTGTTTGTTTTAAGTATAATTTACACATATTTTCTGACACACACACAAACCTAGCTTCTTCAAAGGATGCATTTTTTAATTATAGGTGATATGGAACAAATTTCTTCTAGAATGCTTGATATGATTGTGAAGGAGTAGGAATAGGGGTTGTAATATCTCATGTATCAACATATATTTATACCTCTTTTTTGGGCCATTTTTAGCTTCTTCTTATGGTCGAGTCTTTAGTGTGAACTTATTAATGTAATTGTTTATGATTCTCTTTAGCTAGGTCATAAGCCACCATGTGAACTCATATTTCAATTGACCTATTACTAGGTTTAGCTATAAATCTTTCAATTTTTTTCTAGAATCTTGAAAAATTTCCTCTTTACAACAACCATATTGTTGTAAGGGCAAGGAGGATAATTAAAAAAATTCTTTCCCTTGCTAGACTTTAGGAAGATCATAAAATATTTTAAGAGTCATGTAGCCTTCTCATTTGTGATTAGAGCCATAATAGGAAAAATAAAGTTACTTAAATACTAATATTAATAATAATCAATTTAATATAAGTATGAGGTCCACATAGTAATTGGATAATGACCCTTTTGAGAATGAAAAGGTTTAGGGTTTTGATGGGAAAGGTCATCGATGTCACAACTTGCATCATTTAATCAATTCATTTATTGAACCAAGTGTGTCTCAGAGCAATATATGATAAGGATAGTTGTCACAAATTCTTGTGGGGGGTTTTGCACTGTAAACAACGACTTCAGGTATCATTTTTCCTACTTCAGGAGCTTTCAAGAGCTCTTGAGAGATTTGCGGGAGCTTTCAGGAGCTAAACTATAGCAACTGATTCCTAAGATATAAATCTATTTTATCTTCTAATTTAAAATCCTGTTGACTTAATTCTAAATTTATTGAATTTGATTTAGACCAATTCATGCAGACAATTAATGATTAATTTCACTCCTAATCTAAAACACAAAATTCAAATTAATTCTATTTTTCTTTAAAAGAAATCCATAACTTAATTGTTGGAAAGTAAACACTAATTTAAAAGCAGGAATGAATTGCAAGAAAATGATGATTATTCTAGAAAGCATAAAGAATAATCTCCATGAATAGATTCTGAACAGACTTCAACTCCATCCTTTCATAATTTCCTAACATTTCTTTAATGAAACTTAACAAAGAAACATCAATTCTAATTGATTCGAACATCTAAATCTAATTTATCTAATAAATTTGTTAACAGTTCTAATGATTCAACTCAAATTTTCTAATAAATGAATCTAACCATTCTACCAATTTGATCTCAACCATAATAAATTGAAACTTCAAAACGTAACTGTAAACAAAAATAATTATTTGAATTTAACATTCACCAAGGTAGAAGATGATTTCAACGATTGAACAATTCAAAATCAGTTTCTACTGTAGATTTAATACTAACGAATCAAAAAATAATAGCACTTAACAAAAATACCATAAGATCGTTCCAAAGGTTGAGTGGGCCCTGCTCTTCCTTAGGTAAGATCCTTTAACATAGTGGATTGATTAACTTCTTGCTTTCCTTCTCATTGATCAAAAGTAGAACTCAAAAAAAAGTATTGCTTGTGATTACAAAAATTTTGATTGCAAATTATCTAACTCCTAACTAAGACTAAAACATGGATATTTATAAAATATCCTTATTAGCTTCTAACATGATGTTAACTGCCAAAACTTAAGGCGACCAACTAAAGATTACAAAACGAAACTAAAATAGAACTGAAGTCGACTAAGGAGGACTATGTTAGAATTATGCCAGATTAGCGTTGGAAGTAAAAGTTCCACAACTGACTATAAAGAAGTTGATTCGGAATTTGAGAGACTCATCATCTAGTAGGGCCCATCTATGCATAGTCATTCCTTATGATTAAACAAAGAGTTTAACCATCTCATCAACCTTTAAGATACCTTGTAAAAACCCTTAAGAAAAAGGACAACAATCATGGTAATAAAGATCAACACAACATAATTATCTCATCCAAAGTCATCATAAAGCAACACATTTAACATAAGCTATTACTTCCAAAATATTTGCTAATTTAGCTAAACATAAAGTAAAATAAGCAAATATGTTAATCTATTATGTACTGCTAGTCATGTGAATTAACAATAACAAGTAGTCTTTTTAAACATAAAAATCCTTAAATGAAAGTATTTTGTATCTCCCATCATTTCTCCCCAACTTGCTCTAGACCATGTCCTCATGGTTCATCATCCAACACTATGGTGTTTTCCTTCTCTCTATTCAATGCCTCCATTCAAATGCAACAGTCAAATACACCTTCCCTATACTGTTCTAGCAATCTGTTATTAAGTGCATAGCCATAGTTTTGTCTTAGTTTCTCAAACCATGGCCTCATTACTGCAACTAGTATATTTGTTGTTTCCTTTAGCTTTGGTGCTGGCATAATAATAATTGACATTATGAATCTCATGCCTACCTAGAATTATTTATGTTGGATCAAAGTGATGACATGCCTAACACTGACTAAACTCCAACTAATATTATTCTGACTAATTGGCTCCCTTCTCCTGACTGATTCTAGAATAAGTTGGTACCTTTCCTCACAGGACTGTAGTGCTAATGGAAGGAGTGTTGCTTCAACATTTTGGAATGTTGCAATATTATTAAAAAAATTTGAAACATAGAGGGCATTAACATCATTTAACCTGACCACTGATCTTATAGCCTTGATAAATATTTCAGCATGGGGTGTTTCAAGTCTCATTGGTAATCCATATTTTATTTGAGCTTCCTTATACTTATCCATTCTATTTGACCAATCCACATGATTTTGCATTAAAGAAAAAAATGATATAACCTAAAGATCACCAACATATATATTCAACATTGAGTCATCATTGTCCCCCATTAAAAATCCATGTTGGTAAAACTTACACATTAAATTCTGAATGTCAGGGTGGCTGTTAAAGTAATCTTTAAGGAAATCATGATCCTCATGGTAATCCAGGCTTCTTCCCAAAACTAACTAATTTAGTATCCAGTTTAGAAACTTCTCTCTGAGAAACAGGGAATACATTCCAATTGGTCTTCTCATGGAAAATAGTGCGGAACTGAATTTTTCCACCTACTCAATTCTTCTCTCAATATCATTCTTTTCTTTTTCTAAATTTTGTATCTATTCTTTCATCACTTTGTTTTCTTCCTTATATTTCAAAACTACCAAAGAACAATATCTAGGCTGAACTGGAGTAGGTTGCACTGGAGGAGTGGCAGGAATATGAGGGATAATGGAATGCAACACAAGGTTGCATGGAGGAGTAGTGGAAGTAGAGGCTTCTTGCACATAGAACTACATGGATTTCTATTTTAATTCTTCTTTTTGTTGCAACTCTTCTTTTAATCATGAAATTTCCTCAACACTTACTAATGCTTGCACACTGGCTTGTTGTAGGGAATCCTCTATTTTACTTAACTTTTCTCTAATCCTTGTGTCATTTTGTTCAACTTGCCTTTCCATTTCTTTATTTTTGTAGACTTACTATTGCAATTCTTCTTCCTTTCTTCTTAATTTTTCCTCAAAGAATTGCATATTTCTCTTTTCTTGTTCTAATTCAGCCTCTAAACGGGACATTTTCATTGTCGTTAGTAATTCCTCAATCTCTAATTCCTCTTTGTTTAATGCTCCATGGGGTCTTTCTTCAATTAGGGGCTCTTTCCCTTTCCTTTTCTCATGTTGTGGGGAAGGTGTAGGGGATTTCACAGTCTTTTCTTCAAATTCTTCAGAGGCCTCTTGCTCTTCAGATTGTGAGCCAAACTCTTTAGCAGAGTTGTAGACTTCAAAAATATGGTTGTCTTCAGGAGTCGGCATTGGGTTTTTAGGGGGACTTTGAGGTCTCTCAAGAGATTGTACATGGGTACATGTATCTTCATGCTTAGGTGATTTAACAGGGCTTCCAAAAATAGGGGTTTGACTTATAGGTGCCTCTTCAGGAGTGGATACAATAGTTTCAACATGACTAGGGTTTTCCTCATGTACTTCTTGTCTCCTCTTTTTTGACGTAGTACAAGTTACCCTAGATATTTCTAAAAAATTTCTTTTTCCTCTTTTCTCGGAAGATTCTCCTTCCTCCATTTTTGTCTTTTTAGTTGAGGGTCCCCTTGTGGGTCTCCTTTTTTGCTTTCCTATAGGCACAGACAAAAATTCTAACTAGCCCTGCTTCCCAGTTTCTTTTTTAAGAAATGGTATTTAATTATCAAATGTATCAATCCCTGGTATTTCATAGAATATTCCCCCCTAGCTTTCACTCTCAAAATCATGGAAGAAATTTTTTGAAACAAGATCATTCAAAAATTTATCCTATCTAAAGGTTTTATCTAACCATACCTTAAATGTATTAAAAACCACATTCCTGGACTTGGTATCATACCATACTACCCATCACAAGTGAAGAACTTCATGAGCCAAGTCACAACAGTCCTCCATGGCTCGTCCAAAATGTTACGAGCTATGTTGAGTTGGTCTCCATTGTGCATTTGTATCCTTGGCCTTCTTTCTGGCTCTTGGTGAAATGCAACCACCAAGTTCTCAAACTTAACTCAGCCTTTGTTAACTAGTTTTCCTTCATTTGGAATCCCTAAAATTTGACTTATAAGTTTTGGTGTGACTTCAATTATTTCTCCCCTTACCTTGGTGAAATTCACATTGAATTTTGTCACAAATTCCCAAAACATTTCTGGCTGAAAGCCTTTATACTACATAACAAAATTTAGCCACCCAACTTCTTCTAACAATCTTCTGGTCTTTGAATCGAGATTGAAGTTCTTTGGTTCATAATTTCTCTTATTCCCCATCTTTTTTTGTTGAAAATGGTGGACTTCACTCACAGACTTAACTTGCAATCTGAATTACTTACTAGAAATGTGGAATGATTTGTTTCTTGATTTTGGAGCAACCAATTTTGAAAATGATAGGACATGCTATTAATCTCTTGCATTTATTTTCTTTACTGCTTTGGATGATTCACATGCTACAACTTGAAACTTGCAATTTAATTCGCAAGGTTGGTGACATTCATCACACATGTCATCATGTACTTGCGAGGATTTTTGAAAAGACAACCAAATCATGAACAGATCTGTTATCCTCAGCTGACATCATCCATGTTACATCATTACTTATTTCAAAAATCTGCCACCTTTTGAAATGATTAAAATTGATTTATTACCATCATTAATTAACATTATGGCAGAGATGTCTAGATTCATAAATATTTACCTATTTTAAATTAGTCTAACTACTTTAGAAAATAAATTTGAAAACAATACACATTAAATGTGCACCTTAATTCATTTTGAGCCTTTGAGTTCTGCAGGAGCCTTCAGGAGTTCTTCAAGAGTCTTCAGGAGTTCATCAAGAGTCTTCAGGAGCTCTAAGGAGCTTGGGATTTTAGGAGTCTTTAGGAGCTATCGAGCAAAAATAGAGTCTCTAGTCTTCAAGACCTTTAGTAGCCTTCAAGAGCTTTTGAGGGGCTATTCAAGAGCCTTCAGGAGCTCTTAGAAGTTAACCTAGATAGACCACCATTTCTAGTTTTCAGTCATTTTTTTTTTTTGAAAGTAAACTGCCAATTTATGGTTTTCAATTTACTTCCATTTTTCTCAAGGTAAACGACCATTTGTTGGTTTTAAATTTACCTTGTTTATTTGTGCCTCTTGAAAGGTTCAAAGATCTATCATAGAAGAGATGTCTTCAATGAGAAAATGTTCAATTCTGTGTTGCACTTCATAAAAAAATTCCTCCTTTGTTGGTGGCTTATGGTAAGTTTTTAGTCGATGACCATTGACTAACATGACTCATTTCTCTCCATCAATTGGAACTATTTGGACAACTCCATTCTTAAACACTTTTTGTATCTCATAGGGTTTTAACCATATTTTATAAAACTCCCCTTTAAACTCTTCAAATCTGGAGTCAAATAACAGTGCCCAATCTCCCTCTTTAGACTGTTTGGACACAATATGTTTATCATTCCATTCCTTCCTTTTTTTTTGAATCACTTCTATATGTTGAAGTTCCTCCATTCTCATTTCATCAAGTCTATTAAGCTACAAAATTATGCTTTTCTTTGCTTCTGGTAGATCAATCCCAACTTCTACTACTATCTTCAATTTTTTCAACTCAAATTCAATTGGAATGACTAGTTTCTTTCCATACACAAGTTCATATGGGGAGAAGGGTATGTGTAGGATCATCATGAAAAAATAGGCCCTTGAGTGGCAAAATTTTTAGAAAAATAAGAGTTAGGAAACTTGACGTAAAAATTTGAATAAGTTATCTATATTACTTCAAAAATATGTAAGAATAGAATCTATAGAAAATTGAATGTAGTTTCTAAACTACTACATTTATTTAAAATAAAATAAAATCTTTTTGGTGAAAATTTGAAATTTCAATGCACTAGTACTTAAATTTCAGGGAAAAAATAAGAAGTAGGTATCTGTCTGACCACCCTAACCATAATAAAATGATAATATTTTTTTATAAGATTTTAGATTTAGGTAGAGGACTAATGTTTGGATGTGATGCATATTTTTTTGTAATTTTTTTCCAAGTTAATAATTAATTATGAATTTTTTATTACAACTTTTAAAAAATATAAAAACTCGTATGTCTAACCACCTTAACTTGGTCAAAACTTCAATTTAATTTTTCATTTTAAAAATCCTATAGTATGTGAAGCATAGAATGTGATGCATGTTTCATATTCAAAAAATGTGATATCTTTTGAAAGTTATAGATGTTTTTTAATCAATCTATCGATCAAGACTTTAGTCGTAATTCAAATACAAAATGAATAATAATTATTTATAAATTCAAAGTTAGAAAGCATAATTTATATTGGTGGAAAGCTAAGAATCTCCTTTAAAAGCCATATTCGTTTCGTCAATTTTGGGTACAAGAAAAGTCATTAGCCACATACCTTACATATACCCATAATATCACCAGTTTTTGGCCCATCATAATCCTGCACATGCCCAGAGCCCAGTCATTGTTTTTCAGGTGGTGTTATAGGCATAGACTACTTCATCTAGCCTATCTACCCAATTTGTTTTCCTCAAAGAAACTATTTTTTTCAGAATATTCTCTAATTCTCTATTTGTGACCTCTACTTGTCCATTCGCTTATGGGTGATAAGGTGAAGATTTTATGTGAGCTATTTGGTACCTCTACAAGAATGCTTCAATCATTGCTTACACAGATTGTGGTCCTTGATCTGAAATAATCTCTTTGGGTGCACCAAACCTCTGGAGAATTTTCTTGTACAAAAAGTATGCAATTTTATGTTCTTTTGTTGCTGGTAGTGCCTTCACCTCAACCCATCTTGTTGCATAATCGGTACAAACAAGGATGTATCATTTCCCTCTTGATGTTGGATCTACTAGTCCCACAAAATCGATGCCCCACTTTTCAAAAGGTTTAAGAGTTATTTGTGGCTACAACGACATCTCCATGGTTGTTGTAGGCCTCCCCATTCTTTGGCACTCATCACAATGTTTGACAAATAATGAAACATCCTTTGTCATTGTTGGCCAAAAGTAGCCAGCCCCCAAGATTTTGTGAACTATTCTTACAATTGAAAAGTGCCCCCCTTCAGGTTTGTGATGGTAGGCATGCAATACATCATAAACTTCCAACTCTGTTACACATCTGCATAAAACATGGTTAGAGCACAATTTAAATAGAAGACCATTAATCCATTGAAATCTAGAACTTTCATAGATTAACCACTTTTTTTGCTTATGACTGAATTGACTTGGACATTTTCTTGTAACATGGTAATTTTCCAAATTAGCAAACCATGGTGGATGAATTGATATAGAAAATAAGTGTTCGTCTAAAAATGCATCATCCACTGGTTCTTGGTTATCCTGCAAAAAAATTCTGGAAAGAAAGTTAGCAACAACATTGTCCTTTCTAGGCTTATCAATGATAGTTACATAAAATTATTGCAATAAGAGTAACCATCTGATAATGCGTCCACCTACCACCACTTTATTCATTAGATATCTGATTGCAGTATGGTTTGTGTGTACGTAGATTTTATAGCATGCAATATAATGTTTGAATTTATTTACTGCATATACTATTCCTAAAAATTCCTTTTATATTGTGTAGTTTCTCTTAGCAAGATTTAAGGTTTTGCTAACATAGTAAATTATATACATGGCATCGTTGTCATCTTGTTGTCCTAATACTGCACCAATGTCCACGTTAGATGCATCTGCATGTATGTGAAAAGCCTCTCCCCAAACTGGTCCTTTGATAATGGGTGAAGTTGTTAGGGCTATCTTGATTGTTTCAAAGGATTTCTGAAAATCCTTTGTCCATACAAATTCTTCTTCTTTCTTGAGTAGGGTAAATAGTGGTGATGCAATTTTACTAAATCCTTCTATAAATCTTCTGTAATACCCTACATGCCCAAGAAAACTTCTTACTCCATTTTGGTTCCTAGGGATTTCAATGTTCTCTATAATCTCAACTTTCTTGGCATGAACCTTTATCCCCTCTTTTGAGATGTGATGTCCCAGAACAATTCCCTTTATAATCATAATGGAAGTCTTTTCATGATTGAGTTATAACCTATGATCTTTGCAGCATTGTAAAACCTTTTCTAGGTTTTGTAATGCTTCATCAAATGTTTTAGCATGGACTATAAAGTAGTCCATATAGATCTCTACACATACAGTGGTGAAATCTGCAAATATTGGAAGTATTGCTCGTTGAAATGTCGTAGGTTCATTACATAGTCCAAATGGTAAGATTGTATATGCATACATACCCCAAGGACATGTAAAGGTTATTTTGTATTGATATTTAGGGGCTACTTGGATTTGGTTATATCCACTAAAGCCATCTAGAAATGAGAAGTAGTTGTTGCCTACTAGGTTGTCTAATACTTGGTCGATAAATGGTAATGGGAAATTGTCTTTTTTCGTGGCCTTATTCAATTCTCTATAGTATATGTAGACTTGCCATTTAACTTTATTTTTTGGAACTATAACCAGTGGAGAGACCCACTGACTATTGGATATTGGGTATATGAATCCTACGTTAAGCAGCTTCTCAATTTCCTTTTTAACAATGTCATGAAGAACAAGATTAATTCACCTTTGTTCTTGTCTTATTGGTCTGACGTCTTCTATGTAGATGTTATGACTATAGATTGAAGGATAGATGCCTCACTTATTAGTATATTCCCAAGTAATTACTTTTGTGTGTTTTTCTAAAGTTTCTTTCAATTTTTCCTATTGCGTTGGGGATAAGGTTGAATTGATATTAAGGGTTTTTTTTCCTACTACTGTAATCTCCTTTGTGTTAGTGTTAGAATTTGTTGATTATTCAAAAAGAGTATTCAGAGGACAACAATGTTGTTCATGTAATTTTATTTGACAATTCCTTGTTCATTTTCTGAAGATATCTCTTGTTCTTCACATTCTTGAATATGTTCACTTATAGTTACCATTGCTAATTCCACAATACCATCACCTTTTGATTCTAAATCTTCATCCACCCAAATTTGAGTGTTTGTTTGAATTGATGGTTGTGTAGGTGGATAAAAAGACAATTCTTTTTGTTTTTTCCCATTTGATATTATCATGCTTCATGATCTACAGTCAATTAAGGCTGCAACAGTAGCCAACCATGGTCTACCTAATATGATTAGATATCGAAAATATTTCCTTCTGGCTTTGAGAACCAAAAAGTCAACTGGGTAATTTGATGTATCAATTGTGACCATGATCTCTTCTATAATACCCTCTAGTTTTGTAGTTGATTGGTTAGCCAATTGTAAAACAATTGTTGGCTGAATTGTTGTCATTCCAAGAATTTCAATTGTATCAGATGTAATGATATTGATGGAAGCTCCTAAGTCAATTAGGACATTTGGTATTTCAATTCCATTTATACTTAGTGTTATGACAAGGCTACCAAGATCATTATATTTCTATGGAAGCAATCTTCCTGATAACACATCAGTCAGTTTAGTCCCTACTTGAATTGTTGAAGGCATTTTCTTTTTCCTTCCTGGCATCTTCATACAAGGGGATTTTACTAGCTGATTGATCTCTGGTATATCTTTGATTTCCTGTAACAGAGGTATCTCAATGTAATTTTTTTCCATTGTCTAAGAAGTTGTGAATTGACTACATTCATATAATTGGGGGAAGAGGTTTGAGGAGTAGTTTTCTCATTGTGTAATCTCTCAAGATAGGGCGCTACTTTGAAAGATTGTTTCCCTTCCAATGTTTGTTCTTCATTTTATTCCTTTATTTTTGGAATTTTCTTCGTTGGTGTTGTTTGCACATTTTGACTTTGTAATTGTATGTCATTTACATCTATTGCATTTACATTAGGGTTGTTTGTATCAGTTCATGTATTTTTTAGATTGGGAACTAGTTGAGCTAGCATTTTGGGTTGATTCACTTGATCATTGGGAGCATTAGGGGCATTAAGGGCTAGAGGCATTTGTCCCCAGGGTCAGTTTTTCCCTTATTTTTCCATGGTTGGAATTGGTTTTGATTTTGTTGCCATGAGGATTGATTTTCTTGCCACTGTGGTTGTTGGTTAGCCTACCACTAGGATTGGTTCCATTGGGGATTCATCCATTTTGGTTGTCCCCAATATGTAGGTGGGCGTTGTGGCTGATATTGGGGGGTCCATTGATTTTGGTTTTGCCATGGGTTTTGATTCCAGTGTGACTGTGAACCATATTTTCTTTGATTTGTGTTATACCCTTGGTTTTGAGGTCTTTGGCCGACATAATTTAGCTATTCTTCGACCATCAATTTCAACCTAATCTAATGGACATTCCTTCAAAAGGTGTTTTCCCCTACATTTAGAGCAATTAATTGACAAAGGTTCAATGGTTATCTTTTCTCCTTGCATGTTAAGATGCAGTAGCAGATCTATCTTCATGTTTGCCAATTCTTCCATTACCTCTGATACATTAGTGGTGTGAGCCTTGTTCCTTCTAGAGTTTCGAGTCTCCACTCTAGTTCTAAATATTTTTTTACAGATCTCCACAATGTCGTCTAAGGAAAGTTTGTTAATGTCTCCCTTTCCCATTAAATTCAAGGATTCTATTGTCATATCTTCAATCCCTCAGGAAAATTATTTTTCTGATTTCATTATCTAGCTCATTAGTGCTCTGTTGATGTACAAATTGGAATCTATTAGCATAGTCTTATAGACTTTCATCTTCTAGTTTCCTCATGTGAAATGGTTCCTCCTTCCTATCTCTCACTCAACAGTAATCCTATTATTTATCCAAGAATTCGGTCTCCATCTATTGCCAAGTCTTAAACATTCCTAATCCTAAACCCATGAACCATCTTAAAGCTAGTTCTTTCAAAGTAGAAGGGAACAACTTCAACCTCTGATTATCAGTTGAATAATCATAGGTTTGGCATAAGATTTTGAATTCAAACAGGAATTGGTTAGGGTCTTCTATAGTCTTTCCCCTAAATTTTGGTAGTGTAGACACCTAAATTTGGACACTCAATTTATCTAAATTTATCCCCTTTCAACTAAGCATCCCCTTATTTGCATTAATTAAATAATATCGCTATTATTTAATTAATATCCTTAATTTGCCAAATCCCTAAGGTATTTAATTAATAAATAAATACCTCTTCTCTTTAATCCTCCTTTCCATCAAATAAATTAAATAAATATGGCATTTATTTAATTCATCACATGTCACATCCCTTTCTTAATCCTAATTATTCCTCCTAATCTCATCAATAGGGATGTGTCATAGCCTCCAACTTTTGCAAGTTGGCCTCTAATCTCTCTTAACCATCTAACCCTCTTCTAATCATAATTAATTTATGGTTAGGATGTGCACACCCCTAATCATCATTAGGGTCACATCCTCTATAATCTCCCACTTGCCTGTAATATGTCATTAATTTGTCTAATCAAGTACTTGCACAACCTTAATCACTTAATTATGTCAACCTAATCCCCACGTCATTTATGGAATGTGTCCTAAGTCAACCTTATTAAAGGCTTTCTCCTTTTGGAGAAGGAACTCCATTCCCCATGTGAATTTTTAATTCACATTTAATCCCCCAATGCATTCCAAAGAATTTTAAATTCTTTCTCTCATTCCCATGTGGATATTTGAGGAATTTTTAATTCCTCACATGTCCTCTCACCCACATAGGGACAAGGACCTCCTTTATGAGGAGATCTTGTCCAAATCCCAAGGTACTATGTAGTACCTTCATGTCATGTACTCTCCTTCCAACTCATTTACACATCATATTTTTCAAACAACTTGACATGCCACATGTCAAGATGTGAGGGCTTGCGAGTTATCAACTCACCATAGCCCTACATCCCAGCCTTGTTGGTTTAATCTCAACCATCTATTTCTCTAGAGAATGCAAAATTCTCTATAAATACCCCCTCTTTTCTGTCATTTTGGGGAGAGATCATTGTGCTAGCCAAACTCTTGCAAATTGTTCATTTGAGCCACACTTAGTCAAATTTCTCATTTTCTTGCATTCACCATAGCATTTACTTCCATTGTTGTCCAACTACAACCATCTTGCATCCTCATTATCCGCCATCAAAGGAGCATACACCATCAAAGATCGAAGGGCCAACCAAAGGACAACTCAACAAGGTAAAATATTCCATTCTTTTTTGTTGAGTTAATCATTTTCTCAATCTTGAGGTGTAGGGTGTTTATATTTGGTGTTTGTACTCTTTTGTTTGTTGCTCATATTCCAACACACATTTTTTCCCTATCACATTTCTAGCATGCTTGGTGGGACTCATAAACAGGTCTATATCTTTCACATTTACTATTTTTTTTCACTTTTTATAGGTGTAGGTTGTAGAGGGGCAGACCTGACCTATAGAGAGGAGGACCCGACCATCCAGGAGTAGACTTGACCTTGAGGGGTGGACGTGACCTGACAGGTAGGTGACCTTGGCCTCTTGGGGCAGACTTGACCTTGCCTAGGGGCAGACCTGCCCTCCATAGACTCCAAAAACTATTTTTTTGTAGATTTTTCATAGAGGGGCGAACCTGACCTCCAGATAGGTGGCCCTGACTTGACAGATAAGTAGACCCTCCATCTAGATAGGTGAACCTACCCTCTAGATAGGTGGACCTAACCTGTACAACTTTTTTTAGAAGGTGAAATTTTAGTTTTTAACACTCTTTTTGGTTGTTTTAAGTGTTTCTAACCCCCTAACATGTCTTGTTTGAGCTTGTGCAAGAATCTTATCAAAATTTGGTGAGAAACAAAGACAAGATTCACTAACAATTTTCCTTTCATAGTTAGTCATTTATCAACTGCTACTTGTTTTGCATAACTTAGGCACACAGTTTAACTAGGGATGTCAATTAATATTGTTTGTTGTGCTTGTTGGTAAGCTATTTGACGTATCCAACCCCCTTGTTCCATTTAGCAATCCTAGGTGATAAGAAATCCTAGCTTACCAAGTCCTTTTGAGTCACCCTCTTTTTTTTTCTTTTCTTAGTGGGACCTGCTTGGGGATTTCATCACTGCAAGGGATGATTCCAACCACATACTAGTGGGGAATATAAAGGAGGGAGAGTGAAAGTTTTACCTCAATCCAACCACATTGTAATTGGTGAAGCATTGGGATGACGTGAAGAGTTGGTTTGAGCCTCTAGTATGTCGTTAAGGTTCCCGACTCACACTTGTAATGGGTTGGTGTTCACGGTTTGGGCCTTATGTACCAGGTGTATATTGAGGACTCCTTAGCAACCATGTTCATCCTAGAATAGAAGACTTTGTTAGCTATACCCCTTTCTACTAGTCTTAGGATTATGCTGTTTGAATTGTCTTCTTTGTGCAAAACCAATAATTTTTTGCTCAGCATATCCTTTTGATTGATGTTTGTTGTGTTTTTGGGTCATTTTCCTTAGTCATTTTTTTGAAATTCAAGTTTTAACCTATCTAGGGGTAGACCTAACCCATCTAAGGGTGGAATTGACCTTTGAACCAACCCTTTTAAGCCTGTTTTGGCCAATTCTGACCAACTTTTGACCAATAGGTGGACCTGCCCTCCCGACAAGCAGACCTGACCCATCCAAGGGTGAACCTAACCCATCCAGGGGTGTACCTAACCTTTGAACCAACCCTTTTAAGCCTGTTTCAGCCAATTTTGACCAACTTTTGACTGACAAGTAGACCTGACCCATCCCAGGGGCAAACCTAACCCTTGGTTAGTCAGTTTTATGATCTATTTCATCATTCTAGACACCCATTTTATCATTTCACACACCCATTTCACTGATTCAAACTCTCGTTCTGCCATTTTGATCATTCGTTTACTCATTCTGAGTAAACATTCATCTAGTTCAAACCTTCATCTATCATCTCAAACTCTCATTCTACCATTCTGATGTTTCATTTACTCGTTCTGAGTAAATATTCAACCATTTCAAACCTTCTTCTATCATTTTTAACTCTCGTTCTACCATTCTGATCTTTCATTTACTCGTTCCAAGTAAATGTTCACACATTTCAAACCTTCTTATATCATTTCAAACTACCATTTAGTCATTATGATCATTTTTCTACTCATTTTGAGTAAACATTCATCCATTCTGAACCTCCTTTCATCATTTCAAACTCCCGTTTTGTCATTCTGATCATTCGTTTAATCATTCTGAGTAAATGCTCAACCATTTCAAACCTTTTTCTATCATTTCAAACTCCCATTCAGTCATTCTGATCATTTGTTTACTCGTTACAAGTAAAAATTCATCCATTCCAAATGTCATTCTATCATTTCGAACTCTTGTTCACCCGTTTCAATCAATCATTCATTCATTCCAAGTAATCTTTAATTGATTTCAAACCTTCTTCTTCTCATTCCGAGAATCATTAATTCATTCTTAGTGGTCATTTACTCATTTTGAGTAGTCATTCATCCCTCTCAATCATCTGTTTACTCATTCTGAGTAATCTTTCATCTATTCTGAACCTCTATCTCCTCGTTCCAAGAGCCGTTTGTCCAATTTGGGTCATCGTTTACTCGTTCTGAGTAAACATCCATCCATTCTAAACCTCCCTCTCATCATTTCGAGAGTTTTTCACCTATTTCAAGTCATTGTTTACTTGTTCTGAGTAAACATTCATCCATTCCAAACCTCTATCTCCTCATTTCAAGAGTCCTTCATCCATTCTGAGTCACCATTTACTCATTCTGATTACTCATTCATGCATTATGAGCACTCATTCACTCATTCCAAGTACTCATTCATCTATTTCAAATCTTCCTTGGCTCATTTTTAGAATCATTCATATTTTTTGAGCACTCATCCATCCATCTGAGCATTCATCTCCTCGTTTCGTACACCCGAGTAGCTATTTTTTGCCTATTTTCATTGAGGGGCAGACCTGCCCTCCTAGGGGTGGACTTGCCTAGTTAGGGGAAGACTTGCCCCCTATACAGGTGGACTTTCCCCCTTGGATAGGCGAACCTACCCTCCTAGGGGCGGACCTACCTATTTAGAGGTGCACCTACCCACTTGTACACGTGAACTTAACCTATAGGTGGACCTGCCCCTTGGAAAGATGGAACTACCCTCCAAGGGCAGACCTCCCCTCCCAGGAGCGAACTTTCCCCCCTGTACAGGTAGACTTGCCCTCTAGGGGCATACCTACCCCTTGTACAGGCGAACCTGCCCTACAAGTGGACTTGCCCCCATCTATAGGAAGACCTTCTCTATAGATAGACCTTCCCCCTTAGATAGGCAGACCTAACCTCCTCTAGGGGTGGACCCATCCTTGAAACAACATTTTCCACCCTTCGTTCAGCCATTTCGGGCACTCATTTTCTTGTCATCAACACTTTTTTGTAAGTCATTGTTTCATCACCAAAATCATATAAGTGCTACTTAGAACATCATTAGATTCCATATCCATCATTGGATCACCCATCCCAATCACCTAGACTTTGTTTCAAGAGTTTTTATTTTTATGCCAAAACTTCCAGAGGCCATAGCATTTGACTCGGGTGTCCGTTTGAGTTGAAATTTTACATGTGGTTGTGTTATGAGGTGGCATGTGGATCTCCAACTAATCCTTGAGTCAGTTGTACCCCATTTTGCCACATTTTTGGGGCCTCAAACTTTCATGTTGACCCTCAAAATTATAATTTAGTGTGTCTTTTTTAGTTTTTGAAAAATTATTTTAGTTAATAACTCAAAATGCATGTCTCAAATTTGGGATGTTAGTTGGAAATTCATCCTATCTTAGTTTTGGGTATTTTTTGGGATAAAAGTGGACTCTCAATGGTATGTCTATGAAGTTTCCTAAAATGGCAAAATTTGACAATTTTTATAAACTTCCAAATCTGGTAAAAATCTAATTGTCAACACCTTGTGTCATCTAGTTAAAAAATTTGAACTTGGTTTAGAAATAATCCTATCATGTCCTCTAATCCAATCCCAATCTGAGCTTTGGTCCATCAACAGTCTCGCAAGATCATTCATCTATCATTTGAATCACATAGAGAGCATCTCTGGGTTAGGTATCCATCATCGCTTTCTCCATCCTAATCCTCTAAATCTCATTTCAGGTTATTATCCAAATTGAACTAAGCATCTGATCTGATCATCACCATCAACATCTGCTTAGAATTTTCATCCATCCTAAGTTAGTCAATTATCATTGTCGACCCAATCAATCAACTTTCAATCTCAAAGTGGATTCGGTGCTGCAATCATCCATTTAACCTTTAATCTAATCAATAAGTATCCTAAGTCATCAAGGGTAATCTCTTAATAGGGTTTAAAGTCCCTTTCATCATCCTATCCAATCCATTAGTTGATCTTATCAATCATCGATCGATCTTATCCAATCTAATCCAATCATATCCTTATCAAATCACCTTCGACTCAATCAATCTACTTCCATCTCGAAGCATATTCGGTGTCGATGTCATCCTTTGGTAATCAAATCCAATCATAAAAATCAATCCCGTTGCATCATCCAATCATCCTAATTTGAGCTTTAATCCAATCCTGATCTGAGCTTTAATCCAATCCTGATTTGAGCTTGACCTAAATCCTGATTTGAGCTTTAGTCTATTTCCATCCAAAATATTTGATCCATTCTCTTTATCCTTTCCTCATCATGAATCCCTACATCAATAGTAGTCAAGGGAAACCCTAATTACCTTAATGACGATAACGAAAGTCTTTCTGATCAAGAGGTATATGACATTTATCCCCTCGACACTGTCATTGCTAGTAAGCTTTCTCCACTCACTTTCCAAAATCCAATCACCCCTTCAAGTTATCACGTTATGTCTTCATCCATGCCTAATCATGCTCCTTACGCTACCTTTGAAAATGGATATCCATCATATTCTTCATGTACATCATCCTCTTATCAAACACCTTCATCCTCTTATCCTAATCTACCATCACAATACCCCTATCTTAATCCCCCTTCCACATCCTCCTATCTGAATCCTTCATCCGCATATACCCACTACCCTAATCTTCCATACCAATCTTCCCTGCCTACTCATACATCCAAACCTTCCTATCCTAATCCAACATCCACACCAACCTATCCTAATCTAACATCCACATTTCCCTATCTCAACCCGCGATCTCAATCTTCCCATCCTAATCCACCATCCCAATACCCTTACTACAATCCAACACCCATATTCTCATGTCCTAATTCACCATTCCAATACCCCTATCTTAACCCTTCATCTAATCTTAATCCCCCATAGATTCCTAGCCCTACATCCAATCCCATTCCTCCATCCAATCCTAATCCTCCATGTAATACAAGTCCTATATCCAATTCCATTCCTCCATCTAATCCTAGTCCACCAATCCATAATCCTTCATCCATTCCTACCTCACCATCTTAGCCTAGAGTATTCAAGTTTCTCACTCCAGAAGTTCTCCAAGGACTTATAACAAAGAAAACATCCCCCACTCTACACATTGCAGTCGTGGAACCATGCCATCCCAACCCATCATCCATGGTCATTAGTGATAAGACCCTTCTCCACCCAACACCTATCATTGATGATACCACACCTAGCACCACTCAAACCATTGAAACCATCACATCCTCTGAATCCATTGAGCCCCCATCTCCTACCATCACATCTACTAAATCCATTGAACACCCACTTCCTACTCTGAGAGCCATCGAACCCATTGATGACACCCTAATCCAATCCACTTCTTCCACTCCTAGTGTCACTAAAATCCATTCCTATTAATGTTTTGAATCCTTCATCCTTCCATCTTCCCCAATGGAAGAGTCCCACCAAAGCTCCATTATCATGCCTCCCACACACGATGAGTCATGCCAAGAGACTAATCCAAAGCATGCCAACATGTCCCCTTCTCCAGAGAAAGATCCTACCATCCCATCTAGGCCACCTCAAGATCACAGTCCCCCATCCATTCCATCCCATGATCCTCTTGTCATTCAAGATTCTGTCACTTCATCTCCATCTCCATCGCATGAGCCCACTACCACAAATCTAGATCCTAAATCATCCCCTACTTCCTCTCTTGATACCACCCATCCAAATACTACAATCCCATCATCTCCTTCTCATGATCCTCCATTATCCCCTAGAAATGCTATCCCCACACTGCTTGCATATCCCCTTGGTACTCTCACATTATTTCATGGTGGCCTCCTTGCAAAAGAAAAACACATTATATATACCACCCATCATCCTCCACCTAATAATGGACTCGCATCATGTTTTCAGAATAACACAAATGCTATCATGGATCACATGCTCAAGAAAATGAACTATCAAGGAAAATGTCTAGGCCTTCATGATCAAGGTATTTTAGAGCCCATCCAAGTCAAAGAACAAATCTACATGCAAGGTCTTGGACCTATTTCCCAAGACTCACAATCTAAAGATGTTGGTACAACCTCTAGATGTCCTCAATGATCCTCTTCCAAAAGAAATATAGGCTCTTCCCATTGCTCCACCAGATCATATGCTTCCATCCCTCCTCCTTCATCATATCACCTCAAAACAACCATCCATATTTCTCCTTCATCTGCTCCATCCATTTTGGGTCCTTACATCCCTCCACCCACTATGTCTGTTTTGGACCCTTATATCCCAAAAACACCTCCTCCATCTCATCCTTTCATCCATCCAACACCTATCCATGTCATCCATCATAAACATCCCTCTCGTATGTCCCCTAATCAGGATCAACAAAGGCTCATACTTAGACGTTCTCCATCTACACGTAATCCTCATAATCCATCTCCTCACACCCAACCCATTACTAGTAAAAGAACATTGGATGCAAAAGAAAAAGTGCCTAAATCTAAAGATCCACATGAACCTAAATGACATGTTGAAGAAAAGAAAAATAAAATTCAAAATCAAAATCAAATCAATAGCTCACGAAGGTCCACCAAAGAAAAGATCAAAACCATGTGGATCGCAAAGAAAAAAGATGCAATGCCATCAAGTGAAAAATCTGTAAGAACATCCAAAGTTTCTAATCATACACCCCTTTCATCTCCTAAGTTTGGGTCCTTATGTTGCAAAATTCACCATGCCATCTCCTCCACTATCCCCACATTCCCCATCCATTAATACTCATATCATTTCACATTCATCACCATATGTGCCAATGTTGATCCTGAACACATCTCCCCATCACATATCCACCCTATCATTCCATCCATACCCTTTCCAGCATCACATCCATTATCCTATTGCATAATCCATTTATCCTAATAAGGTTGTACCAACACCCAACAGTCAATTCGAACATGGGCTCTTAATACCTCGTATAGAACTTGATTCTTGAGTCCATCCATATCCTTATCATGTATCTTCTAAATCCCCTTATCCAAATCCCTATCCTTATCCATTTTCATCCCAAAAAAATAGAAAAAAAAATAGTAAAGAGAAATAATCTGTCCACTGGTGAAAACTTGGAAAACAAGCGCCTTGGATAGGTACCATGATGAAAACCTGACAAACAGGCATCATGCGTAAATCCTCATTTTTTCTTTTTCACACTTGGGGGCAGCTCCCTGATATGCATCCCCTCCATCCGCTATGCTTCCTGCTACACACACATCTTCCTAATATACATCCCATACATTTGTTTCCTCCATCCCACCTATCTTACATAGCCTACCCTCATGTCTTGTTTATCTCCTGTCCCTCCATCCTTCTTGTGATCATGATAAAAAAAAGGGCACCTATCTATGCATGCTTTGGACAACTCTTGGTATACATTTCATTCATATATGCTCTATCATATCCCTTAGTCACCCATCCTATCCTCCTCTAGTTATCTCCATTTTCCCATCTTCCATCCCTCATGCCTCATTCTATATGACATATCTAGATTGGGGGCATCTTCTTTCTTTGTGATATAGTGCTTGGAGATATCATTCAGCTCTCAATCCACTAATCCTTTTTCACCTCCCCATCCTTATCTTCCAAATCCCTCCACACAATCCTCTTAACCTCCCTATCCTTATCCCCCTATCCATCCATCATAGCATCCCTTCCGTCTCCCCATCCTTATCTTCCTATCCGTTTATCTCTATCCACATCCTATCTCATAATCCCTTGTCATTGGTATCTAGCTATAGGCTACTCCCCACACAATCCAATGCCATCTATCTTATTGCCATCACTTTTTCTTGTTTTGCACATCTTTTCAATATCCTCTCCTTTTTCATCCCTCATCTCTCCATCATATCATCCTCCCAATTCATCTTTTGATGATTTGGATAACTATCCCATCCCTAAGCTTCATGATCACCATCATCCTATCCAATCCAATAGGTTTATCTTTTCTCATCATATCGGTCCCATCATTTTATTCGCTTGTCATGGTTAGCTCATCATCTTTTATCCACCATTTGTCTTTGGCCTTTTGTCAAACTATGTTGCCCTTGCACTTTCATGTAGGCAAGGTCGATCATTTGATCCACCCCTGGCGATTTTTCCATCTGATCTTGTGTCATCTATCATTGGTCTTTCTTCTATCTCCATCCTAGTCTCCATCATGGTCTATCATCATCCTTTTATCTAACTACGAGGGCTCTGCGCTTTCACGTAGGCAAGGCTAATATTTGATCGACCCTTGATTCCCTAGGTCGCTAGGATGTGTCAGTCTCCTATCTTGTGTCATGTCTCTTGTGTCACGTCATTGAGCTATGCCCTTATCTAGCTAGTTCTTAACAAATGAGATCTACTAGTATCAGCAAATCCAATCTGTTTTAAATATCCTACATCATATCGATCTTTTAGTTTAGTATCCAATATCGGTCTCAATAGGATGCATGCTTCCTAATAGACCTCATCAATCCCATTCATCCCCTTGATCCTATGGAAAATGACATTTGAAATTGATTGCGATCTTATGATTTTTTTGGCTTTTGTTTATTATTTGAGCTCCCTATCATCACTTGTCATGGTCTCCTTGATCCATCATATCATGGTGTGCTTTGACTAGTCAACATAGGGGCATATCTTGATCTTTTCTTTGTTGTTGTCTTTTTGGTTGTCCCACGTAGTACCCACCAAGATCCCTGAGGTCTTGTGTTATGCTAGGGCTTCCTTGTGTGCTTGTGGTTATCCTAATACCTAGCTCGACCAAGGTCATCACAACTTTGGGGTGTTGGGATAGCCTTTTTTTTTTATGTGTTGTTTCATGCATTAGATGCTAATCTACCTTGGTCCTTTATACCTTGGTGTATTGTGTCTTTTGCTATAGAAAAACTCAGTGCTCCTAACGATGGCAACTTGCATTTGGATTTTATTTCATCTCTATCCTCCCATCTATCAAAATCCCCCCCATCCATTCATCCTTCATCACTCTTCCCTCCCAATCTCCTACCCCCTTTTCATCCTTTCTTACCCATCACTTTGCATCATCTTCCTCGTATACCCCTTGCATCATCTCCTCCATTTCAAGAGCACACCCATGTTCTCTTGAACCCACATGTCCTCTCAAGGGGGCATCCTTCATCCCTAATTTTCATCATTTTTTTCCCTTCCTAGTCACTTCTTTGAATGACTGGGGAATCTTTCGCAATCTAACCATCTTCTTTTAGGTTATATGGTTTAATATTCTTTGAAATGATGCTACTTCAAACACCATCTCAAAGAGGGGAAAAATGTAGACACCTAAATTTGGACACTTAATTTATCCAAATTTATCCCCTTTCATCTAAGCATCCCCTTATTTGCATTAGTTAAATAATATCGCTATTATTTAATTAAGATCCTTAATTCTGCCAAATCCCTAAGGTATTTAATTAATAAATAAATACCTTATCTCTTTAATCCTCCTTTTCATCAAATGAATTAAATAAATATTACATTTATTTAATTCCTCACATGTCACATGCCTTTCTTAATCCTAATTATTCCTCATAATCTCATCATTATGGATGTGCACATGCCTAATCCTTGATTAGGATGTGTCACATCCTTCAACTTTTGCAAGTTGGCCTCTAATCTCTCTTAACCATCTAACCCTCTTCTAATCATAATTAATTTATGATTAGTATGTGCACACCACTAATCATCATTAGGGTCACATCCTCTATAATCTCCCACTTGCCTGTAATATGTCATTAATTTGTCTAATCAAGTACTTGCACAACCTTAATCACTTAATTATGTCAACCTAATCCCCATGTCATTTATGGAATGTATCCTAAGTCAACCTTATTAAAGGCTTTCTCCTTTTGGAGAAGGAACTCCATTCCCCATGTGAATTTTTAATTCACATTTAATCCCCCAATGCATTCCAAAGAATTTTAAATTCTTTCTCTCATTCCCATGTGGATATTTGAGGAATTTTTAATTCCTCACATGTCCTCTTACCCACATAGGGACAAGAACCTCCTTTATGAGGAGATCTTTTCCAAATCCCGAGGTACGATGTAATACCTCCATGTCATGTACTCTCCTTCCAACTAATTTACGCATCATTTTTTTCAAGCCACTTCACATGCCACATGTCAAGATGTGAGGGCTTGTGAGTTCTCAACTCACCATAGCCCTACTTCTTGGCCTTGTTGGTTTAATCTCTATCATTCATTTCTCTAGAGAATGCAAAATTCTCTATAAATATCCCCTCTTTTCTCTCATTTTGGGAAGAGATCATTGTGCTAGCCAAACTCTTGCAAATTTTTTATTTGAGCCACACTTAGTCAAATTTCTCATTTTCTTACATTCACCATATAATTTACTTCCATTTTTGTCCATATACAACCATCGTGCATCCTCATTATCTGCCATCAAAGGTGCATACAACATTAAAATCGAAGGGCCAACCAAAGGACAACTCAACAAGGTAAAATGTTTCATTTTGCTTTGTTGAGTTAATCATTTTCCTAATCTTGAGGTGTAGGGTGTTTATATTTGTTGTTTTCACTCTTTTGTTTGCTACTCGTATTTCAACACACATTTTTGCCCTATCACAAGTAGAACTGAGGGAAAAAAATTTCATAGGGGGTTCATCAAGCTGTCTTTCAAGATTGAAAAGATTTGAAAAGGTCCAATTTGTTGGGGGACCTACTAGTTGGTCACCCATTTATTCTCTTGGAAATGGATTTATGTTCACTTCTTTATTTTCAATGGGGTTTTGCTGATTAATTTCTTGATTTTCAATCTAGTATTGTTGGATACCCTCTTGATGAAAATCAAGATTTCTTCTGATGTCAACATTTTGTGGAAGAACCCTTCCTAATTGGTCTCTATTTCATCTCATCCACAATTTCAGATCTCTCTTCCCTATCAACACTAAGTCTTCACACTAAATATCCATATTTTTTAAGTATCCATGACAACAACGCCAAAAATGATGGGCAAGGTCGTTGATGTCACAACTTGCATCGTTTAATCATTCATGTATTAAACTGGGTGCGTCTCAGAGAAATATGTGATAAGGATAGTTGTCATAGATTCTTTTGAGGGGTTTTTCACTATAAACAATGACTTCAAGTATCATTTGGCCTACTTCAGGAGCTTTCAGGAGCTCTTAGGAGCTCTTTAGGAGCTAAACTATAATGACTAATTCCTAAGATTTAAATCTATTTTATCTTCTAATTTAAAATCATGTTGACTTAATTCTACCTTTATTGACTTCGATTTAGACCAATTCATGGAGACGATTAATGATTACTTTAACTCCTAATCTAAAACATAGAATTCAAATTAATTCTATTTTTCTTTAAAAGAAATCCATAACTTAATTGTTGGAAAGTAAATGCTAATTTAAGAGAAGGAATGAATTGCAGGAAAATGACGATTATTCTAGAAATCATAAAGACTAATCTCAATGAATAGATTCTAAACATACTTCAACTCTAGATCCTTTCATAATTTTCTAATATTTCTTTAAAGAAACTTAACAAAGAAACATCAATTTTAATTAATTCAAAGAACATCTAAATCTAATTTATCTGCAAAACCTGTTAACGATTCTAATGATTCAACTCAACATTTCTAATAAATGAATCTCACCATTCTAAAAATTTGATCTTAACCATAATAAACTGAAACTTTAGAACATAACTGTAAACATAAGTAATTATCAGACTTTAACATTCACCAAGGTAGAAGATGATTTCAATGATTGAACAATTCAAAATCAGTTTCTACTACAGATTTAATACCAATGAATCAAAAAATAACAACACTTACCAAAAATACCATAAGATCATTCCCAAGGTTGATTGGGCCCTACTCTTCCTCAGGTAAGATCCTTTAACATAGTGGATTGATTAACTTCTTGCTTTCCTTCGCATTGATCAAAAGCAGAACGCAAAACAAAGTATTTCTTGTGATTATAGAAATTCTGATTGTAAATTATCTAACTCATACCTAAGACTGAAACATGGATATTTATAAAATATCCTTATTAGCTTCTAACATGGTGTTAACTGCCAAAGCTTAAGGCGACCAACTAAATATTACAAAACAAAACTAAAAATAGAATTGAAGTCGACTAAGTGGGACTATGTCAGAATTATGCTAGATTGGTGTTGGAAGTAAAATTTTCACAATCAATTATAAAGAAGTCGATTCAGAACTTGAGTGACTCATCATCAATCAGGGCCCATCTATGGCATAGTCATTCCTCATGATTAAACAAAGAGTTTAACCATCTCATCAACCTTGTTAAAAACCCTTAGGAAAAGGATAAAAATCATGGTAATAAAGATCAACACAACATAATTATCTCATCCAAAGTCATCATAAAGACCCACATTTAACATAAACTATTACTTCCAAAATATTCACTAATTTAGCTAAACATAAAGTAAAATAAGCAAATATGTTAATCTATTGTCTACCGCTAGTAATGTCAATTAACAAGAACAAGTCTTTTTAAACATAAAAATCCTTAAATGCATGTATTTTATATCTCCCATCAACTTTCTTCAACTATTTTGACACCTAGATGTTTTACCTCTTTCATGCAATCATATGATCTTCATGTGGAAAACTCATACCTATCAACCGTAGAGTAAATATTTCTCTTTTCCTTTGTTTTGTATGCCATCATAAGGGATTCAGTTAGTTGAATGTAGTTCAAAGTGATTCAAAGTGTTTGTGTGCAAAAGAGGACCATGCCTAGCATAAAATTACTCATCTAGATGTGTTGGAACAAACTGTTTGGTCATACAAGTTGCAAAATGAAAGTTGCACCACTTTGCAACTTTACATTGCTTGCATTTGATAAATTTTTCCTCAACTAAAAAATCATCACCACATGAAAATACCTTTGAAATAGAAAAAAATGAGAGAGGTTATTTTATAGGGGCCCAACGTGATCTTGTAGCCTCATATAGAGAGTTTGTAAGTGTCACGGTTTCCAAGTAATAGCCTGCCAACGATTGGTTCCATTTTACACTTTGGACTTTTAAGGGATCGAGTTGGTTAAACGTAGCTCAGAGTGATTCAATGTGTTTAGGTGTGAAAGAGGACCATTCCTAGTGTAAATGTACCCATCCAAACATGTTGGAATAGTTTGTTTGGTCACATGAGTTACTAAATGAAAGTTGCACCACTTTGCAACTTTACATTACTTGCATTTGAAAACTTTTTCCTCAACTAAAAATTCATCACCACGGGAAAATGCCTCCGAGATAGAAAAAAATGAGAGAGATTGTTGTAGAGGGTCCCAATGCAATCTTGTAGCCTCAAAAAGAGAGTTTGTAAGAATCATAGTTTCTGAGTAATAGCCCACTAAAGATTGCAGTCATTTTGCACTTTGGACTCTTAAGGGATCGAGTCAGTTGAACATAACTCAGAGTGATTTGACATGTTTTGGTGTGAAAAAGGATCATTCATAGTGTAAATGTACCCATAAAAATGTGTTGGAATAGTCTATTTGGTCGTATGAGTTGCAAAATGAAAGTTTCACCACTTTGCAACTTTACACTACTTACATTTGACAACTTTTTCCTCAACTGAAAAAAATCATCATCATAGGAAAATGCCTTTGAGGTAGAAAAAAATGAGAAAATTTATTGTAGATGGCCCAACATAATCTTGTGGCCTCAGACAAAGAGTTTGTAAGCATCACAGTTTTTGAGTAATATCCCATCAAAGATTGCAACAATTTTGCACTTTGGACTCTTAAGGGATTGAGTTGGTTGAATGTAACTCCACATGATTATTCATGTTTGGGTGTGAAAGAGGACCATAACTAGCCTAAACGTACCCATACAGACATGTTGGAATAGTCTGTTTGGTCATACAAGTTGCAAAATGAAAGTTGCACCACTTTGCAACTTTACACTGCTTACATTTGACAACTTTTTCTTCAACTGAAAATTCGTCACTATGAAAAATGCATTTAAAATAGTAAAAACTGAGATATTTTATCATAAAGAGTCCCAACGCGATCCTGTAGACTTAGACAAAGAGTTTGTAAGCATTATATTTTTTGTGTTATAGCCTGTCAAAGATTGCAACCATTTTGCACTTTGGACTCTTAAGGGATCGTGTCGGTTGAACGTAGATCAGAGTGATTGGGTGTGTTTGGGTGTGAGAGATGACCATGCCCAACATAAATGTACCCATCTAGACACATTGGAATAGTCTATTTGGTCATATAAGTTGGACAACTTTGCAACATTACACTCTTTGTATTTGACAACTTTTTCGTTAACTGAAAAGTTGTCGCCATGGGAAACGCCTTCGAGATAGAAAAAATGAGAGTTTATTGTAGAGGGCCCCAATGTGATCCCATAGCCTTAGACAAAGATTTTGTAAGAATCATTGTTTCTGAGTTATAGCTTGTGAAATATTGAAGTCATTTTGCACTTTGGACTCTTAAGGGATCGAGTCAGTTGATTAATGTAGCTCAGAGTGATTCGACATGAAGGGATACAAAATCATAACATACATGGTACCTAAGGACGCTTGATATCACATGGTAGGGGGTTATATGTTTCATTAGGGTGAAAATAAACAAGGTGAAGTGATTGACTATCAACCTCAATAGTAAGCTAATCAAACCTGGATTTACATCCTTTAGGGAGATAGGAATGATTTGGAAATGATTGTGATTGATTACCATAATTTAACTATATGAACTAATGCAATAAATGTAATTATCCAACAACAGATAAATATAATAAGTCAAGTTTAAACTAATATGGAAGGTGTAGACTGATGTGTGCCTACCCCCCAAAAAATGGTTCTACTAGGCCTACAAGGACATCGTCGCCATATGGTCATTGAGTCCTTGTAATGCTTTTATAGTCAACTTTCAGGGTCCTTTGATGTCAAATCTAAGCTTATATTTTATGTATGTCCCACAATCAGAATGTCATAAATAAATCTTGTAGGTGAGTTTTCGTGTCTTGACAAGAATGGTGACAATAAATGTAATTATACATAATGGATCTTCAAGCTCTTCAATCTACTTCAAACCTACAATCTACACATTTACAAAGGTGGGAAATGTTGTGCCATATAGGGGTTTGTTTCAAACCTTGTGAATATTGTTCCCACTTTTACTATTGTAATAATGGAAAAAGTAAGTTTTCCCTTATTTGGCTTGGATAGTAAATTGAATTAATGATGTCTTGGAATGGTGTTGGGTATGTGCAAGATCATGATGGGCCAAAAAGTGGCGATATGATGGGTATTTGTAGGGTATGTGGCTGAGAAATTTTTTTACCCAAAATTGATGAAATGAAAAGGGTTTTTAAAGGAGATTCTTAGCTTTCCATCGATATAAATTACGCTTTACTTTGAATTTAATAAATAATTATTATTCATTTTCTATTTGAATTATGACTAAAGTCCTGATTGATAGCCTAATTGAAAAGCATCTATAGCTTTCAAACAGTATCACATTTTTTGAATCCAAAACATGCATCACATTCTATGCTTCACATACTATAGGATTAAAAAAATAAAAAATGAATTTCATGAAGTTTTGACCAAGTTAAGGTGGTTAGACATACAACTTTTTATAATTTTTAAAATTTGTAATAAAAAATTCATAATTAATTATTTACTTTGAAAAAAGTTACAAAAAAATATGCATCACATCCGGACATGAGTCCTCTGCTTATGTCTAAAATCTTATAAAATAATATTATCATTTTATTGTGGTTAGGGTGGTCAGACAAACACCTACTTCTTATTTTTTCCCTGAAATTTAAGTACTACTGCATTAAAATTTCAAATTTTCACCTGGAAATAGATTTATTTTTTTTAAAATAAACCTAGTAGTTTAGAAACTACATTCAATTTTCTACAGATTCTATTCTTACATATTTTTGAAATAATATAGATAACTTATTCAAATTTTTACATCAAGTTGCCTAACTCTGATTTTTCTAAATTTTTTGCCACTTAAGGCCCTGTTTTTTCCATGATGATCCTGTACATACCCTATTGTAATGTGTTGTAAATATTAACATCATTCTAAGACCTTTATTTGACTAAAATATGTCTTAATTGATCCTTTGCAATGGTGTTGTAAAATTTCATAACACACTTTCACACTTTTCTATGATGTATTCACTTAATTAAGCCTAATGAGCCCCTTCTTGGTAAAATACATTTAAGATTGTACCTTATTTAGGTGTTGTAAGGTGTTGTAAGACACTTTCACTTTTATCTTTGGTGGTCTTGATTAATTTTGGGTAATTGGAGTAATTAAACCCCTTTAATTCAAAGTTAAACCTTAATTATGACATTTCTTGAAGATCTATCCTGACACTTATGATTTAATTAAGATAATATTTAAAATTGAGAAAATTTTGGTCCTAGAAAATGGTGCGAGGACCCATTCACCCTAGGTGGTGAATGGGACCTCCCTTAACATGACCCCTCTTTTTCAATTGATCTGAAATGGGGTTTTTCATACTTTTCATCCCCTAGGGTAAGGTCCTAAAAAATTGGGCCATGAACCATTCACCCTAGGTGGCATGTTGGATTGATATATTTGACTCCAAATTCCAATAAAAGTTCATCAGAATTTCGACAAGCTTTTGTTGGAATTATTTCTTCGATTTTTCAATGAACTTTGAAATGTCAAAATTTTAACCTAGCATCGTTGACTAGGTCAGAATTTCACTGTTTCAAAGTTCATCAGAAAATTGACGAAATAATTCTGATAAAATTTTGTCAAAATTTAGATGAACTTTCATCAAAATTTGGATTCAAATGTATTAGTGTTGGTTCCCTAAATCTGCAATCCACTTGAATCTTAAGGGGTTGCCAGTTCTAATGGTTGGATTCAAGGAGAGATTTGGCCAATGAATATGAGATTAAGTGGAAAACCCTTTCTACCTTGCACTTTGGGCTTTGTGAAACCTGAAAGGGTGATCCCAATCGTATACTTATAGATACTTGTGTGCCAAAGTACCCAAAACACTATAAACATATAATTCTCCTTTAAATGCTTAATAGACACAGTACCCTAAAGGTTTGTTTAACCTTCATGGTAATATATGGCTTAAACATGAGAGATGTAATATGCATTAAATTTCGTACACATTCGTACTAAGATAGATAAGTAAATTTGATTTTAAAGTGTAGTTGCTCACAAAATGATCCCAGAAAGCTATAACATCAAATTACCAGTGCCATATTCTAGGGTGGAGTCACCTAAAGCATGAAGTTTAAAACTCATTACAAAATTCACTCTATCATAACTATTCCTATCATATGATGCATTACACCATTGATAGTTGTTTATGTTAATACAATTTAATTCATTCTTTGAATTCAAAAGAAACAAGGAACAAATATTCAAGAAAAAGAAAGAAGACAAATAAATGAAACCCTTGATTCCTTAAATTCATAATCTATCCAATGTATACAATGGAGACAACCAACTTAGAATATATGATTATTTACATGCAAATATAACAATGCTATGAATAAATTCTTTATTACATGACTCAAACCACTCCAGGGACCTAAAACTAGCACTACATTTCAAACCCTATTACAAAATATGCTTCCCTGTGAGATCAAGTAGTGAACAACTCTCCCAAAAAGAAGCAAAAAATCTACGCTTAAGGAAAATACATACAACCTAAGTGGAGATCTTCAATAGACATCTGACACATTCTTCTCTATTGATCAGTAGTTGCTTCCAGCACTTGAAAAATATTCAATATGCAATTTGATTCACACCCCCTTCATTCACTTTCCCAGCAACAAAATGTATTCCCTACCATGAAGAATCATCATTTATTTTCATTCTGCTAGAAAAAATATCCACTTCTTATTATTACACTGCAGTTGAAAATATCTCATTTTTTACTGTGAAAATCCCCTTCATGCATCTTCATTCTATTGTAGAAAAACCCTCTCACCTGTACACTTACCATGCCATTTTACCTCCAGCTCAATGCTTTTACCCTCATAGTGAAAATTTTAATTTATTCATTCAACCGTGTATTTCATTGAAATATTTTATCTCATTTCCTAGCAACTAGAGTTTTTATTATATGATGAAGGCTTTAATTTTTATATCGGGTAATAAAACATTTTCCCATGCTTTGCATTTTACCTTATTTGGAGCACTTGAAAGTTTTTTGTTTTTACTATGTGAAGGCTCGTAATTATTTTATTGGGCTTTTCACCTTCACACTTTGATTATTAGCGATAGACGATAGGGAGGATGTAATATCACTCATCGCCAATATAATGAAGAAAAAGATAACTCAATCTGTAATGGATGAATATCACAAAATGCTTCAAATTTGATGCTTCCTCCCAACTTTTAAGATTACGAAGAACAAATTGAATCTTTTTGTTTAAATTTTTATCATCACTGGGTCGTTTTTCTTGATGCAAGGGCATTTTTATGGCTGCATGCAACCAAAATTCATCACAAATACACTTAAAATCTCTACTCGGGCCATAGGATAGGTTAGGGGACAAATTTAAAACATAGAATGGAAAATTTGAGCTCAAATGGAACCCCAAAAGATACCTAGAAGCTCAAAAACGTGATCAACAACTTTCATCAAGCAAAACTCTATTTGAATCCAACCCAGAAGACCTCCAAAACACCTCAATGGAGAGGGAAACACCTCAATCCATACCACAAAAGAGATTGCAAACAAAATATTCCTTTTAACAAATCTATCACTCAAGCTTAAGCCATCGCTGATTTGCATTTTCTCAGGCACTTTAAAACAATGATAAGTGATGCTTCTCTCGTGAAGAAAATTTGAGTGACATTCAAAAGTTTGATGGCCTATAGGAAAGAAGAATTAAACTTCTTTTTTGCCTCCTATTTAATGTTGAGATATCAATGACCTAAAATCATTTTCATAAAGATTTTAAAAATTTTCCAATATACATTTTAAAACATTAGAATTAGGCAAAAATTAATTTCACTTGCTGACCAAATAGAGAAAATTTACCTTGCGCAAACAAAGACCCTTAGAGCCGCAAAAATTTGCATAGGGACATTATCAATTATTTAGAGCAAACCCATTTCCTCAAAACTTGCATTGTCGAAATATTTTTAGGACCTCCTTTGTAAACTAGCCTATCAGATGCCTTCATAGCAACTAAAATAAATTAAAATAATGTATCATATGACCTCCAAATTTGATGAAACTAGAACTAGAGAAGTTTCGAACCAAAATGAGAAATTGGTCACTATCAAAATTGCTAGATTTGAATTTTTTTCAGAACACCCATTTTGACCTAGTTATAGTTAGAAAATAATTAACTAACCCATCAAAACTCATCTGAGAGGCACCAAACTACACAGGCATGTAGACATTTGATCCAAGAACTTAGTGCAACAAACAACTTGTGGGTAAAAACACAATAGTGTGTCACACTTTCGGCCAAATAAATGGATCTGAGCGAACAATTTTTGGCCAGAAGACATTAGGCCAAGTCACTTTCGGCTGAAACCTTGTGGCACTGACGTGGCAAGCACATTTTTGGTTGAGAGGGTTTCGGCTGAAACCCTCTTGGTTGAATACGGTTGGCCAAAAACATGGAAAAAGTGAGTGTATCATGTATTTATGGCTTGAAAATATCAAGACATTTTTGGCCGAGCAAGTTTCAACTGAAACTTGCTCGACCAAAACCCTCTCAGCCGAGAATGTCTAGTTGGCATCCTACATGGCAGCCAACTCATCATTTTTCAGAATTTTCTGAAACATTCAACTTTGGAGGAGTATTTCTCTAGTCAAAATGATCTTTCTGCAAAAAATAAAAATACCCTTTTGTAGAGCTCAAAGTGGAAATCCAAATATATAATTTTTTTAATATTTTGATTAGTTTTAATATATTTTATTTTTAAAATAATGCAAGTAGGTTTTAAAAATAAAAAAAGGTTGATTACAAATTTAAAAAAAGGTATTAAAACTTATTAAAAATATTTAAATCTTATATGGGGCACAGGAGGTGAGAGTCTTCTTCAAAAGGGTATATTTTGTTTTTTGAAAATGATTAAAAAAATTGAAAATAGTTGACAGTCCGTGAAAACTGTCAAATTCTGACATTTATGACTTCAAAACATTATTACGAGAAAAATATACATCAAAATTTGAATTTTTTTTCCATGCACAAGATATTGAATTTACCTATTTGGAGAAAAAAAGGGAGAAATGATTTTTTTTCAATTTGTTTCTTGACGGTCCATGAAGTCACTCTTTTATGAAATTTTCAACATTACAAAATTTGTCTTTAAGTTGATAAAAACATAGTGAAAACAATTTTTTTTTAAATTTAAAAATTACAAGAATGAACTACATCAAAATTTATACGTTTCATTAGCTTACACCATTTTGAAATTCAAAACATAAAGACCACTTTTATGTGGTCGAAGTTCAATTTTTTTTTTGTTATTGGTCGATTCCTTTATAAAGTGTGACACAAGTTCGTGCTTTTACCCTTTGAAAAATAGATCTTGAGGTGCAAGATATTCAATGCCAAAGTGGTTGAGTCAGGCTTTTCTACAACTGCACCTATCAAAAACTAATTAAGCCTCACCAAGTCACCATGTTGGAAAAATACCAAATCTTCTCTTGAAAACTGCCATTGGAAACACTAAATCATTTAGGTCCATTGAGTATGTGTGCAAAATGGATCTTCACCAATCCATATTCTTCGCAAGATATTAAGGCTCAAATTTGACCTCCCTAAAACATTCTAAAAATGCAGATGTGAAAACAGAACAAACTACATTTGCTTTTGACCTGGTAAAAATATCAAATCTGATCTTGAGACTCTAAAACCGGGCCATGGATCATATGAATATGAGGGGAATGCAGAGCACCAATTAATTTTCCATGATGATCATCTAGTTGTGAAATATAATTCTGAACAAGAGGTCACTTCATAGGCCTAAGAGTATGCAAACAACAAAACATTCCCAAAACCCTCCAACTTGTCTTTTCAAAACCTTTTAGAACTCATCACAAGAAGTTGAAATCAAACATACATGTTCACATATGACAAATGAATACACTCACCAAGGGATTTGGCATGAAATCAAATGAGCTCTGAATTATGACCCTCCAAAGTAGGTCACTGGGTAGATTTTTTAGGTGGACTTCTGAGTGTGCAAAGCAAATTTTACATTATGGGCACTTAAAATTTTGTAAAATTTTACAGTCCCAATAATGGCTCTTTTTTTGGACATTTGTTCCTTAGTGAATAGAGCAAGAATTTAAAATCTTTTGGGAAAGAAGATTGAGTGCAATAACCATTGGGAAATTGAGTCTTTATTCAATTTTTTGAATCTCATTCGGTGGCCCTAGGCCACCAAATGGAAAATGGAAGCCAATTCTTACTCCTGTCAAATACCAATCTATTAAATGTGATAAGATTGTGTCTTCATATAATATTATCCTCATTTCATTTTCTGATTTTGTGGCAAGTGACAAAATATGAGGATAATGATCAAGATTATATGAAGACACAATCTTATCACATTTAATAACTTCCTCATAATGGTTAAGGTTAGAAAAGATATCATCCTTCATAAACAATGTGCAATCCTCCTATGTGTTAAGCAAAGAGTGCTCAGACATTTGTAACTCCTTCAATTGAATTGTGCCACAAGTGAGCTTATCATCATCCCAAGAACACAACCCAAACACATTATCATATGTCCCAATGTCCTAAAAACAAGACTTATCATCATCCATAAGTCCATTGTCCACATTAAAATCATGGCATTCAGAGGAAATGTCAACATCCCAAACAATGTTCCCTACTTCAAGCTCATGGACAAGATTGTCAGCACTCATTATGTTGTCAAAAAAAGAAGCCTCAAGTGCAAGTTCATATGACTTAGAATCTTCGTTTCAACAAATTTATCATAGTGAGTGTTCACAACAAATTCACTTTTGCAGCAAGTATCATATTCAACATTACCTCCTACTATACCAACATGAAAATATGAAGCATATTGCTCATGACGAAAACTATGATTTGCATATCCAAAAAAGAGGTCCTCATATGCATCCCTATGATTGAAATAATCACATTCTTCAAGTGAAAACTCATCATTGGAAATATCATTAGTTGTACTAACATTTGCAATTTCATATACAACTACATTTGTGCTATCCTCATGTAAACATTTAGTGATAACTTTAAAATAAAATAAAAGGAATGGATAAAAGTGAAGAGTCAAACAAGAAAAGAATTTCTTGTTCATCATTTACATTACCAATACACACATTATCTGCACAATCAGCTACTTGAATTGATTCATTGAATAAATCTCTTGCATACATACATTTTTCTTTGTTCATACTACTACAAAAATCAACAAGATCACATTCTTCATTGTCAAACTGAAAATCGTTGTTTGTTTCTTCATTACAATTGCCTATGGATTATCTCTCCAACTAAAATTCATTGCACACTTTGTCATTTGCATCATAGCACTGTTGATCACACATTTCCTCTTCAAAAGTTTTGTTGAATTCATATCCATTATCTTTCTCAAATTTTCTAAAAGGACTTGAAATTCCACTATCCCTCACAACATCATATTCATTGCTCGAAGAGAAAATATTCAAGTCACCTTGATTTTCAACATTTAACCTTTCCATACAAGGCTCAGAAAATATTACACCACCAGTAAAATGTGAACTAAGATGACCATTCAAGGAGCACTCAAGATAATCATAGCTTTTCATAACATTACCATGTATTTGTGAGCTTTCAAAAATATTCTCCTTATCATTATTGAAACACTTCTCACTCAAGGAAAAAATTCTACCTCTTCCTCTTGAGAGAAATCACAGACACTAGGGCTACAAATAGAATTGTAATGTCTTTGATCACCTAGACAAGAATGCATTTTAGTTGGTTGCACATTTACATCCACAATAGTGCAACCATCATCATGAAGACATAAGACTTTAGAGTTATCATAACCTTAAACTATGTATTCAAAGTCCATAGAGCAGAAAATACTTTTAGTGTCATCCACATCATTGCATCCTTCTTTTGACACAGGAAATTGACTCACCATTTCAATATTTTAAAAGAAAATAAGAGTGACTTCATATGCTTCATCATGTCTTACATCTTCACCATTATGGCTGCAATCTTCTTCCACATACATTTTCTCCATGAGTTGTTCAGAAATAAAATCGTTAGCACTAAATGATGCATTATCCTTTTCTACTACTATACAGTCTAGACCCATTTGATGAAATCTAGGAAAAGTACCATCACATAGGCTATTCAGGGTATGACTGCCTTATTTCTCTCTCATGTCATCAATCAATGAAAGTCGTTGATATAAACACTTAAGGTTAGGGGGCTTCAAGTGAGTTGACATGGTACTCAGACCTAACTCACAATTCTCACTATAGACATCCAAAATTGACCACTCTCATATGGTCAAATCTATCTCCTTCATCCATTTATTTCATCAATATTAATTAAGTTACTTATTTAATTAATATTTCCCCTTTCCCTAAGGTTCCTAAAGTGTTTAATTTTATAATTAAATACTTTACCTTTCATTCTTTTCTCTAAATTAAATAAATACATCAATTTATTTAATTTGGTCATTTAGCCTTTTGGAATTTAAATCAATTTTAAATTCCTCTTTTCCTCTCTCCCTGTCACATGGACTCCATGATCCTCTTCTAATATGGATTAGTCTAATTAATCCATGATTAAGATGTACACACCCTTAATGAGGATTAATGTCACATCCTCCAACTTTTTCCACTTGCTTCTAATTTGTCATTAATTTTCTTAAGCACCTATTTGCACAACCTTAATCTAATCCTTTTTCCATTTCTAACATTTTCTCCAAGTCAACCTTCATCATCACTTTCTCCATTTGGCAATGACATCTTCCCCATGTGAATTTAAAATTCAGTTTTATTCCTCCACATAATCTCCTCTTCCCCATGTGATCATTGAAGAGTCACATCAGTCACATGGGGTCAAAAACCTTCCATTATAAGGACCTTGTCTTATCCACAAGGTACTTTTTAGCTCCCTTCATAAGAACCTTGTCTTATCCAAAAGGTTCTTCTCATAAGAATTTAAAATTCATATTTGTTCTCCCAACCACCTTATCCCTTCCAATCATGTGAATTTAAAATTCACATTTATTTCTCCAACCAATTTTCTCTTCCCATGGAGATTTTTGAGAAATACTAAAATTCCTCATATGTCACTTTCCTCCCACATGGGGACAAAAAAAATCCTTTTTAAAAAAATCTTCTCCCCTTCCAAGGTACTTGCAAGTACATCCACCTCATTTGTACCCTCTCCACCTCACCATTTCCTTTTTCCATCTCATTTCCACATGGCAAGATGTGAGTGTTTGTGAGTCCTCAACTCACCATAGCCCTCCATCTTGGTCATGTTGGCTCAATCTTGACCCTTGAATTCTCTAGAGAATTCTCCCCTAAATATAGAGGGTTTTCATTCATTCTTATTCATTAGGAATTCATACACTTGCATTCTAGCTCTCTTGCATTCAAAACTTTCAAACCTCCATTGTTGCATGCTTTGAAGCTTTGATCTCTTGCACTTGCACTCATCCATCCGACTACCAACACAGTTCATTGCATCTCTCATCTCATTTAGACCATTTTGAATCCATTTGTATCCACCTTGCCATCAAAGGAGCACACAAAACATCAAAGATCCAAGGGCAAGCCAAGGAGCAGCTTGAACAACGTAAAATCATATTTTTTTTAATCTTTTTGTTGTTTGAGCTTAACTTAGGCTAATCATTGAGGTGTTAACTATTTTCCTTCATTTACATTATGTTTTGCATGATTTATAATAGGTATAAACAATTGATCACATTTTTGGTGTTAGTGTAATTAATATTTAATTACACTTGCATATCTTTACTTAAGTAATATTTAATTCCTAGGTTAATTATTGTCATCCTTATCTTGTTGAGCTATCTTGTTGCTAAAGATAAGATTAGGGTTATGCATCTTTTCTTTTATAAAGCAAATCATCTCATGTAATTATCAATTCCTGAATAATATTATGTTGGACATCCTTTTGTGATATCTTTGTTTTTTCTATTTTTCTCTTTTGTGGAAGGTAATTTTGGTTTTCATTTTAGATCTTGGTTTCTAACATGGTATCAGAGCCTTGAATTGCAGCCCCTTCTCAATTTTTTGAGAAAATCTTTGCAGAGTTCGTTTGGGATTCCTTGAGGGTTTCATGCCTTGTGTTCTTTTATACAATGTTTTGGATCAGACCAAGCTTCACCATTGGATTCAGAGCACTGGAAAAATTCAGGATTGGCTTTTGTTTTGTAGATTTTAGCCATTTTTTGCTAGATCCATGACGGTTTCAAGCTGGAAGATTTTTGTAAGCTCCAAAGGTAGTCAATTTTTTAGAGCAGTTTGAGTACAAACGAAGGTCACCATCGCATTCGCAATGGCCAAAAACCAAAAAAATGCTTTTCATTTCATTGATTTTGGTGAAGTTACTCTAGTAGGAATTTTTTTTCCTAGCGAGCCATATGGCCTCCCCAGCACATAGTTTGAGGCTAGAAAATTGAAAAAAATATATAAAAAATGTGTTTTTTCAGTTTTTGTGCAGGCACCTCTAGTGTTGAAGAAACCTGGAGGCCACTGGTTTGCCACTGCCACCAGTACTCCCCATCAGCCTGCTACCTCCCTCACAACCCACATGGGCCCTTCATTTCTCTACTCTGGTCCTATGGTGGACCAAGAGCCTGGCCTCTAGCACTCACAGGCTCTGCTTGCCTAGCCGAGGTCATATGGGGATCAGGCGCTATGCGCCCAAGCCCCCAGCCGACCCCTCTGTAGTCCACTGGTCATATTGAGAACCAGGGGCTCCATCCTTAGCACCTATCCACTAGCCTCTGGTCGCGCACCGGACTAGGCGCTAACTTTTGTTTAGCCCCTTGGGCTGCCTGCAAGCCTTATTGGGCATTTTGGAGCAACTTTCACTAAATCAAGTGTATTTTTTGCGTATGATGTCTATTTTTTGCAAAAAAGATACCATTGGAAAGCTGATTCAGAGACAAATCTAGTGGTGTAGATGTTTTTACCATATTTTTATCTAGATTCATTTTCCAGGTATTTGAACTCAAATGAAGTTTTTTTTCTTTGGAGGGCATATCTTTTGACTTGGTGATCCTTTTTTTGTCATTCTTGCGGCATTGGAAAGCTGGTTCAATCCTCTACATAGATATGAGGTCTATTTTTATTTTTTCTTTATTCATGTTTTAATTATCTCCTTTTACAATCATTGTGTTATTGTAATAAATGAACTGAGATAAAGTTCCATCAGGTGGGTTTCTTGCATAATAATTTGATTAGAGTGTGCATGCACTTTGATCTCCATCTTCATCTTATTTTGATGATAGCTCGCATGGGTTATATCTAGTTTCTTAGTTTGTTTTGGCAACATCTTGTCTTAGCTTGACACATATCAGATTCACATTGGTTCACACTTTAGATTGAGATCCTATGGTTAATGATCTGTATTGCATTCATCTCAGTTTGAGGGCCATGTTTTTATGGTTAATGTTCCAAAGTCTTTATGGTACTTGTTCCCATGGAAGATTTTTAGTCTCAGTTTGGCATTGGAATTGAGATACACGGTTTCCAAATTTTGTCATCATTTCATCTACTGTTGCTTCATAGATTCCAGGGTTGTTCCAGTTTGTGATTTTTCTAGTGTTTTGTGGCATTGGGTCTGCTGTCACATTATTATGATTCCACCTAAGTCCTTTAGTAACTCTCATTTGGTTTCTTATAGAAAAAAGTATCTTTCCTTGCTTGTCAGATTGTGGTTCTAGTGTTACTCCATAGTGTTCTTCCAGTGCTTCTTTGCAGCAACCATCTCATTGTAGGGGGTTTTGTCCCACTGGGTTTTCCTTCTCTACCTCATTATTACATTTGTAAATGGGTACCTGATCAGGCCTTGTTACCGAGACCCATTTATTCATGCTTTCTTTCATTCATCTTAGTTTTAGGTGCATGCTTTGTTAGTCTCCCCTAAGTTGCACTTATAAGGAGGGTGTTAGTCTAATTAATATTTAATTACACTTGCATAACTTTACTTAGGTATTATTTACTTCCTAGGTTAATTATTGTCATCCTTATCTTGTTGAGCTATCTTGTTGCTCAAGATAAGATTAGGGTTATGCATTTTTTCTTTTATAAAGAAAATCATCTCATATAATTATCAATTCCTGAATAATATTATGTTGCACATCCTTTTGCAATATCTTTGCCTTTTTTGTTTTTCTCTTTTGTGGAAGGTCTTTTTGGTTTGCATTTTAGATCTTGGTTTCTAACATTTGGCACACCTGGTGGGACCCACAGATGGGTCCTTTTTTCTTTTTACGTTTTCTCTTTTTTGATATTTTGTAGGTTCAGGTTGTAGAGGGGCGAACTTGCCCAAGGAGAGGCGAACTTGTCCAACTACAGGTGACCTCAACCTAAATAGAGGTGACCTTGCCCTAGAGAGTCGGCCTTCTGAGCAACAGAACCTAAGTTTTCCTCACTATTTTCTGTAGAGGGGAAAACCTTCCCAACTAAAAGTGACCCTGACCTGGAAAGTCGCCCTTCTGAGTAGTAGAACTAAAATTTCTTCACTATTTTCTATAGAGGGGTGAACCTCCCCTACAGAGGGGTGAACTCGCCCTAACAAGGGTGAACCTACCTTGGATAGAGACTTCTGCAAGGTAAAATGGAGGTATAAAAGTCAATTTTAAACTCTATTTTTTGTCATTTTGATCGATACTGACCCCTAACTCATCCTATTCATGACTGTGATAGATTTTTACTAACAATTGTGTAGTTTGTTTGATTCTTGTTGAAGATTCAAAGAAAAAAAATGCTAACATATTTGCTTTAGGTTGGATAGGTTTAGTTATTAGTTAGTTAGTTGTTTGTCTTTCATTTTTCTATTATTTAGGCACATAGTTTAACTAGGGGGAGTCAAATCTATTGTGTGTCATGTTTAAAAGTCCTTGTGTCACCCAAGAGGGCATTATTCCATTCAAGATTTCCCCTTACACTTCGTGTGAGCCTGGGGAGTACCCAAAAATAGGGTTAGTGTTCTCTTTTTAGCGGGACTTGCTTGGGGATTTCATCACCCCAAGGGACGATCCCAACCACGCGTACTAGTGGGGTATACAAAGAGGGGAGAGCCAAACTTGTACCCCAATCTAGTCATGTCATGTCTAGTGGAGTGTTAAAGCTAGAGTGATACTTAGATAGACATGAAGAGTTGGTTTGAGCCTTCAGTATCTCATTGGGGTTCCCAACTCATGCTTGTGACAGGCAGGTGTTCACGGTTTAGGACTCACGTATTGTGGATATATTGAGGACTCCTTAGTTGCCTTATTTAGTATAATTAAAGGACTATGTTGGCCATACCCTTCATACTAATCATAGGACCGTGTTGTCTGAACTATCTTTGCTGTGTTAAACTAGTGCATTTTTTTCAGTCAAGTCAGCCTTACCTTTTTGCTTGTTGTTTTGTTTGTTTTTAGTCCTTTGCCATAGCCATTTTCACTTAAGTCAAGTGCAAAGAGGCAAACCTACCCCTAACAGAGGTGAAGCTTCCCTGAATAGGGGTGAACCTACCCTCTGTTTCAGAATTTTCTTAGCCTACTTTTATCAGAATTGTCCATATTTTCATGAAACGGGCAAACCTGCCCTCTATCTCAGTCTTTCTTTAGCCTATTTTTGTCAAAATTTCCTAAATTTTCACGAAACAAGTGAACGTTCCCACAACAGGGGTGAACTTGACCTCTTATTGGGTGAACCTTCCCTAACTTTGGTGAACCTACCCTACCTTGGGCGAACCTACCCCAACTTGGGCAAACTTGCCCCCTCAACAATTATTTTCACCTTTCATTCAACCATTTTGAGTACCCGTTTGCACATTCTGAGTACCTGTCTGCCCATTCTGAGTATTTATTACCTTGTTCCTAGCATACATTCCTCATTCCAAACATTCTATTCCTCGTTCCAAGCACCTGTCTTCCCGTTCTAAACACCTATTTTCCCATTATGAGCATTCATTCCCCGTTTCGTGCAACCATTTTCCCATTTTGAGTATTCATTATCACATTTCAAGCATTTTTTCCTCATTCTGTGTACCCGTTTTCCTATTCTGAGTACTTATCTGCCTGTTCTGAGCATTCGTTACCCCATTCTGAGCATTCATTCCCCATTCCAAGCATCTATTTGCCCATTCTGACATATGCTTGCTTGTTTTGAGCACCTATTTTCCCATTTTGATCATCCATCTCCTCATTCTAAGCATTCATTCCTCATTCTGAGCATCCATTTTCCCATTCTGAGCATTTGTTTCCCTATTCAGAGCATCTATTCACTAGTTTTGATAGTCCTTTTGACCTAACTTATGATTTAGACAAGTTTGAAAGATAACTTGGGTGAACCTGACCTTGTCTTGGGTGAACTTGACTTGTTCTTGGGTGAACCTGACCTATTCTTGGGTGAACCTAACCTTGTCTTGGGTGAAATTGACTTGTTCTTGGGTGAACCTGACCTATTCTTGGGTGAATTTGACCTGTTCTTGGACAAACCTAATCTTGTCTTGGGAAAACCTGACCTACACTTGGGCGAACCTAACCTATTCTTGGGTGAACCTAATGACTTCTTGGGTGAACCTAACCTTGTCTTGGGAGAACCTGACCTTGTCTTAGGCGAACCTAACCTTTACTTGGGAAAATATGACCTTATCTTGGGTGAACCTAACCTATATCTGGGAAAACTTGACCTCCAGATAGGAAAACCTGAACTCTAGTTGGGCTATTTTACACCCTAATTGGATAGTCTTGCACCTTGGTTAGATGAGTCTGATCTTTATCCATCCATCCTGGATCTTCCATTCACCCGCACTCTCTATAGGTCACACATTTATCACCCGAATCATATAGGAACATGTATGATAAAGCAACTTTTAGGTTACCCGTCCCTCATTTCTTTCTCAATCCAAATCCTCTGAGCTTCATTTGAAATCATTATCCAAATTGACTGAGGTGTTTGAAATCAATTGTCATCCTATAATTTTTGCTTAGGATTTCCATCTGTCCTGAGCCAATAATCATCACTCAGCCCAATCAATCCACTTCCATCTCAAGATGGATTTGGTGCCGCAATCATCTACCTATCCTTAATCAAATAAATTAGCACCTAAAGTCAACTAGGGTGATCTTTGAAGTTGGTTTAGAATCCCTTCTATCATTTTATCTCATCCATCATCCAATCTTACCAATCATTTCATCAACCAATCTCATCCAATCTAATCCTTATCCAATCATCCAAATTATCAATCTAATCCAATCTCATCCTTATCAAATCATCCAATCAACTGATCCAATATCCAATCCAATCAATCCTTCAATCATAATTTAGGTCATCTTTGCATTGCATCTTAGAGTTTAATCGCATCTTGGTCCACTTGCTATTTTTTCACTTTCATGCCCGTTCAAACTTGATCACAAGCCAAGAAACAAATGGCCGAACAACAAGCCCAAGGTTCCTAGCTGAATATCCCTCAAGATCCCAACAATGCCACAAACATCCCATAGGACCCCCAACAATACTACAAACATCCCACAAGATCCTCATAACGGTGCATTGTCACAGTCCAATACTGACGTCCAAAACACCTCACCACCTGGAGACAAGAACATAGTCAATCAACTCGAAGTAATTGTGGATGAATACCTGAGTAATCTCACTAATGTTCAGATGATAGATTGCCTCCTAAATGAGCATGGGGATAATATTCTCGCTACTATGATCATGAAAGGAGTGAAACTACCACCTGATTTCAATATATCTCAATATACTGACACCCAATCCCTTCCTGCATCTCAAGATCTGTAGACCTCACAAAACATTCCACAAAACTCCTATATTCCTAAAGGTGCACCTATAGAGGATCGATATCATCCTCAATTTGGAAATGTTGTGATACACCAAGTTGCTACTTATCCTTTCCTCCCATCTGCTGCCTCTATGACACCACTTGATCCTAATGATCCCTATGCCTATGGCATGCCACTGAATATTCCATCTACTCCACCACTTCCACCTCAGCATCTTGGTTAACCACTCATGAACACCAGGGGCACTCCACTTCTCACATTGATTCCACCTCTAGGACCTACACCTGCTGGTAGTCTACTACTACCACCTCAAGGTAATATCCCTGCATTTCAGTAGGCTCCCATTAATCTTCATCAATCCACTATGATGCAAGCACCACCTCAACACACCACTATCCCTTCACAAGCACCATCACAACATGTTGTTGCCACTATTTCATCTCAACCACCTCATCAACAACTGCCACAGCAGAATGCCACTATCCCGCAATAGAACGTCACCATTCCACAACAAAACATTCTAATTCCTAAGCAACACACTATTATTCCTACACATCAAGTGACACAAACTGCATCACAACTATCACAACCACCCCATGAAGCTTCTGTAGTAGTGCCACAACAACATCACATCCCATCTCACCCACTTTATCAATAACCACCACAACAACAACAACCACCCTAGCATACACACATTCACATACAGACACAAGGTAATCCCTTCACACAATATCTCTACCATCCATCTAGCACGTATACCATTTATGCTCCTACATCTAATCCTAATCCAAATATCCATGTGGACTCACAAAATCCACCACGAACTCAACTACCACTTTATACTAATCCTCCATAATCACACACAAATCCATACCAACAATAGTCTAATCTGCAACAACCTCTAGATGTCACAAAACAACCCAATGTTGCATACAATTACCAAAATAATCCATAATATTCCCAACAATAGCCCTCATACCAACAAGGTGCCTCATCCATGTCCCATACATTCACAACAAGCACCTTATCAACAAGGTGCTAAATCTACCTCCTATTATCAACAATCGCCACCTTACTAGCAAGATGCTTCCACATCATCATAATATCAATTTGCTACACAATACCAGTAGGGTACTCCATCCACTTCATACTATCAACAACAACCACCATACCAAAAAATATCTTCCACCTCTTATCATCAAAATCAATCATCCTCATATCAACTATACGTCAATCTGCAATCCGCTTATGCCAATCAATACCAACAAACACCTCCATATACACCTCACCGTTATCACATGTCAAAATAGAATGTGATCAATCACATGTCAAAACAAAATGTGATACATATACACCTCACCATCATCCAAGGTCACCGTCATCTCTCTTGTCAAGAGATGGAAATTCAGCGTCTCTAAACTCTACCACTTTATCAATGTTGTCAACATTGCCTAATGTACTCTAATGGTAGGGTAACCTAATAAGTAAAGAAATTCCACCCATGACAAAGCATCGTGATCTGCTCCATCCATGGCCGCTATCATCACCACTAGCACCTCCGACCACCTCTTGAGTGTTTGCAAGTTGTCGAAGCTTTGCATCCATACAACATCACATGTTAGTCATCTTCTCTTTTTTTCCTCATCTTTTCCTTTTTCCTGGCCAGGTTATCTATTCACTAACTTTTCACCCTCCCCCTCTTCTTCCCTAACTTTTACCCATCTCTCTTGGTCTTTTTTCTAGTCTAATTTTTGTTCCCCTTGCTCCTTGGTGACCCTGGTCCCCTGGATTTTAGGTGAACGTGCCCCTACCCAGGGTGGATCTAGTCCAGCTTGGAGCAAGCCCACCCTGGCTTGGGACGGATCTACCCTAGCTCGTGGCAAGCCTGCCCCCTACCTGGGGTGGACCCGCCTTGGCTTGAGGTGAGCCGGCCTTGGCTAGCGGGTGGACTCATCTAGGAAAGGTCACCCATCCTTGGGAAGGGTCACCCCTCCTCGGGGCGGGCTTGACCCCACCGTGCTGGGGAAAACCCGCCTAGGTGAGGTCACCCATTTTCTAGTCGGAGCAACCCAACTACCTCCCCTTTCACTTTTTGGGAAGATTTTCCTATGCCCAGGGCAAATCCTCCCTAACCTCTTGTCCCTCTACCCTTTTAGGTCATTTATTTGCTTTTTTTGGGGTGGCTTTATCCTTTAATTGAGAAAATTCACTCCCCCTTTCCCTTGTCTCTAATAGGTACTTCTACCTACCCGCTCGACGAAATACACATTTTGCCCCAATCCCAAAACCCATATTTTCAAAAAACATTAAAACTTGAAAATACATCATAAAATGCTTAAAATCATAAGTGGGGTTTTAAATCTAACCTAGCATGGAACTGTGTGCTCATGGGAAAACCTTCATACCTCATCCCCCCAGTGGATGATATCAGAATCATAATTGTCTGGAATCCTTGTCTCCTTGTCTCCTTCCTCTCCTCATCTCCTTCCTCTTCTCTTTTATCTCTCTCACTCAACTGTCAGGTGTGCAAATGAGGAATAGTAATTGTAAAATTACTATAAGTAACTTTCCCCCCAATTTTAAATTCATTTTAAGTGGGGTATTTTTCCTTTTTATTTCACCTTTTTGGCCTAAATTAATTCCCAATCTTTCATGGGCTACCATTTTGCACACCGTGTGTTTGTTTGACTCCATTCACAAGCCAATCTTCATAGTTTTTCGAGCTCTATCCAACCACGCCTTTCATTTTCTCATATCAACAAGTCACCTAGGGCCCCTTCTTCTTCCCCAACCACCCTCTCAAGGGGGAATACCCTACCATTTTCCTCCACTTCTATGTTATGGTTATTTGCTTGCAAGATTGGGGCATCTCCTTTCATTTCCCTCCGTTTGGTAAGCTCACGTAACTCCTTCCATGCTAGGGAATTTTTTTCTAGTTGCTTCCTCTATAAAGTCATCTATATTTTATTTTTCTTTGAAACATTATTATTCTAAAAATATTTCGAAGAGAGGCAAAATGTAGACATCCAAAATTGACCACTCTTATATGGTCAAACTTGTCTCCTTCATCCATTTATTTCGTCAATATTAATTATGTTACTTATTTAATTAATATTTCCTTGTTCCCTAAGGTTCCTAAAGTGATTAATTTTATAATTAATTAATTTACCTTTCATTCTTTTCTCTAAATTAAATAAATACATCAATTTATTTAATTTGGTCATTTAGCCTTTTGTTTTAAATTCCTCTTTTTCTCTCTCTTTGTCACATCCTCCATGATCCTCTTCTAATTTGGATAAGTCTAATTAGTCCAGGATTAGGATATGCACACCCTTAATCAGGATTAATGTCACATCCTCCAACTTTTTCCACTTGCTTCTAATCTATCATTAATTTTCTTAATCCCCTATTTGCACAACTTTAATCTAATCCTCTTTCCATTTCTAACATTTTCTCCAAGTCAACCTTCATCATCACTTTCTCCATCTGGCCATGACCTCTTCCCCATGTGAATATAAACTTCACTTTTATTCCTTCAAGGAATATCCTCTTCTCCATGTGATCATTGAAGAGTCACATTAGTCACATGGGGTCAATAACCTTCCATTATAAGGACCTTAAGTCTTATCCACAAGGCACTTTTTAGCTCCCTTCATAAGAACCTTATCTTATCCACAAGGTGCTTCTCATGATAATTTAAAATTTTTATTTATTCTCCCAACCACTTGATCCCTTCCAATTATGTGAATTTAAAATTCACATTTATTTCTCCAACCAATTCTCTCTTCCCCATGGAAATTTTTGAGGAATACTAAAATTCATCATATGTCACTTTCCTCCCACATGGGGAGAAGAAGTTCCATTTTGAGGAAATCTTCTCCCCTTCCAATGTACTTACAAGTACGTCCACCTCATTCGTACCCTCTCCACCTCACCATGTCCTTTTACCATCTCATTTCCACATGGCAAGATGTGAGGTCTTGTGAGTCCTCAACTCACTATAGCCCTCTATCTTTGCCATGTTGGCTCAATCTTGACCCTTGCATTACCTAGAGAATTCTCCCCTAAATATAGAGGATTTTCATTCATTCTCATTCATTAGGCATTCATACACTTACATTCTAGCTCTCTTGCATTCAAAATTTTCAAACCTCCATTGTTGCATACTTTCAAACTTTGATCTCTTGCACTTGCACTCATCCATCCCACTACCCACATAGTTCATTGCATCCCTCATCTCATTTAGATCATTTTTAATCCATTTTCATCCACCTTGTCATCAAAGGAGCACACAAAACATCAAAGATCCAAGGGCCAACCAAGGAGCAGTTTGAACAAGGTAAAATCAACTTTTTTTTTTATGTTTGTGTTGTTTGACCTTAACTTAGGCTAATCATTGAGGTGTTAAGTGTTTTCCTTAATTTTCATTCTATTTTGCATGATTTAGAATAGGTATAACACTTGATCACATTTATAAATGTAGAGATCCAAAATTGACCACTCTCATATGGTCAAACCCTTCTCCTTCATCCATTTATTTTGTCAATTGATATTAATTAAGTTACTTATTTAATCAATATTTCCCCTTTCCTTGAGGTTCCTAAAGTGTTTAATTTTATAATTAAATACTTTACCTTTCATTCTTTTCTCTAAATTAAATAAATACATTAATTTATTTAATTTGGTCATTTAGCATTTTGGAATTTAAATCAATTTTAAATTCCTTTTTTTCTCTCTCCTTGTCACATCCTCCATGATCCTCTTCTAATCTGGATTATTCTAATTAATTCATGATTAAGATGTGGACACCCTTAATCAGGATTAATCTCACATCCTCCAAACTTTGCCCCTTGCTTCTAATCTGTCATTAATTTTCTTAATCACCTGTTTGTACAACCTTAATCTAATCCTCTTTCCATTTCTATCATTTTCTCCAAGTCAACCTTTATCATTACTTTCTCCATTTGGCCATGACCTCTTCCCCATGTGAATTTAAAATTAGTTTTATTCCTCCAAGGAATCTCCTTTTCTCCATGTGATCATTGAAGAGTCACATCAGTCACATGGGGTCAAGAACCTTCCATTATAAGGACCTCAAGTCTTATCCACAAGGTATTTTTTAGCTCCCTTCATAAGAACCTTGTCTTATCCACAAGGTGCTTCTCATGAGAATTTAAAATTCATATTTATTCTCCCAACCACCTTATCCCTTCCAATTATGTGAATTTTAAAATTCACATTTATTTCTCCAAACGATTCTCTCTTCCCCATGGGGATTTTTGAGGAATACTAAAATTCATCATATATGTCACTTTCCTCTCACATGGGGACAAGAGATTCCTTTTTGAAAAAATATTCTCCCCTTCCAAGGTACTTGTAAGTACCTCCACCTCATTTGTACCCTCTACACCTCACCATGTCCTTTTGCCATCTCATTTCCACATGGCAAGATGTGAGGTCTTGTGAGTCCTCAACTCACCATAACCCTCCATCTTGGGCATGTTGGATCAATCTTGACACTTGAATTCTATAGAGAATTCTCTCCTAAATATAAAGTATTTTCATTCATTAGACATTCATAAACTTGCATTCTATCTCTCTTGCATTCAAAACTTTCAAACCTCCCTTGTTGCATGCTTTGAAGCTTTGATCTCTTGCACTTGCACTCATCCATCCCACTACCCACATATTTCATTGCATCCATCATCTCATTTAGATCATTTTGAATCTATTTTCATCCACCTTTCCATCAAAGGAGCACACAAAACATTAAAGATCCAAGGGCCAACCAAGGAGCAACTTGAACAAGGTAAAATCAATTTTCTTTATTTTTATCTTTGTGTTGTTTGAGATTAACTTAGGCTAATCACTGAGGTGTTAGGTGTTTTCCTTCATTTAAATTCTATTTTGCATGATTTAGAATAGGTATAAACACTTGATCACACTCATAGAAAAAATCAATACAAAATAACTCATCAGGTCTTTTAGATTCTGGTATATCAAGTAGAAATTTCATGAATCTATCTCGAAATTCATAAGGGGATTCATCCTCAAGTCTTTCAATATCAGAGAATGCATCAATATGTCACATAGGTTCAACCTTATTTTTAGTTTTCTCTTCAATTTTTTCTTGGTGTATAAGAGCGCAATTGTACCCTTGCAATTTCACCTACATTCTTGCTTCCACTTTAGTGTCCGCTCCTTTAGCATCTCAAGTAGGCTCATTTTAGCCCTTGCATCAACCTCTCTCTCTCTCAAGATGCTCTAGCAACTCTTTTCAGCAGCCACCCTTGCGGGTTAGCTTTTCATTGAACTTTGTGCCTTTCTAATTGGTGTTGTTTTGTAGTGTGATGTGTCTGAACATTAGCACACTGCACGGAAGTCTATGCACTGTGCTAGTGTCCTATGACATGTAAACACTCAAACGATCATTTTTTAGCATGTTTTCCACTTGTCACCTTCTTTGGTTGGTGGTAACGGCTCAAGATGCTCTGAAATGGCCTGGGAAGCTTCCTTTCCCTCCTTAAAAGTCCTCTTTTCACTTCATTTGGGGACTTCTTCCATTTTTAGTTTTTCTCTAGCCTTCTACACTTTAGCCTTCATTTGTACAACCTCATAATAGCTTGTTGTAGCAGCTCCAAGCTCTCTCAAGCTTCCATTACAACAATTTTTTCAACTTCATCTCCATGCTTGTGAGCATCTTGAGATTCTATATCCCCTACCATTTTTACATGTACTTGGTGATACGAGTTCTCCTCCTTGAGCGTGGTTTGTTTTTATCACACACTTATTCTTCATATAGATTCTCCTCCTCGAGCGGGGTTTTCCTTTATCACATGCTTATTTGTGGTGCAGGTTATACTCCTGAGTGGGTTTTGATTTTACCACATGCTTTGTTCAACATACTCTTTGTCTCTATCTTCTTGGCTATTTGTGGAGGTGGGAACACCAAAATGGGGGTTTGACTAAGGAAAACCCCTATATAGCCTCAACATTCTTTCTAGATATCATGCTTGTAGGTTTTGAAGACATTCATTTGGTGGAGGCTTTATCAATCACATGCTTGTAAGTATTTTTTCCCTCTCTTCCTTCTTATCTTTATTAATTAGTTTTACTTCACTTCATTTCAACACTATCACTTCCCTATATTTTAAGATTTCTTAGCAGTTTGAGTAGAAGTATTTTTTTATTTGCTTTCTATGATGGGCTCACTCTCTGATCCATATGAGATGTCAGCGTGGCTCTGAGACTCAAGCACATCATGTTGTCATCCATATACTGTACTAACGTCCTCTGGCTGAGAGCTTGTCAATCTGTCTAGAAAACCTTTGTGACCTGCTCTTTTGGAATCTGAAACTTTCACGTTGTTCCATTGAGGTAATATAGGGAAGTTCACCCCATGAGGATCTCTGAGTGAAGAGAAATCATGAGTATTAAATCCCCCTATATCACATTTTGGTGAACCTGACATGAAGAACATTCTTCTTTGAGAAAAAATGTAATGGATTTAATATCCTCTTTTGTTAGTTTTGTATCTAATATTATCCAAAATATTAATGGCATTCCATTTAATGCATGTGAGGGTGACTTGGCTTTGCCCATGTCACTTGGTATTTTTTATTCTTCTCATGAGATTCCTCCTTCTTTGAAGGATATCCTGTTACAAGAATATGAAATCATTGATACCTTTCTTAATGTGAATCTACCTTCTTTTCATTCTAATGCACTCTCTTCTGGAGACATTGCCTTTGTGAATGATGAACCTTCTACTCATTCCAATGCAATCTCATCTAGATATGATGCATTTGTGAATGATGAATCTCCTCATTCCAATGCGCTCTCTTCTAGAGATGATGCATTTGTGAATGATAAATCTCCTCATTCCAATGCACTCTCTTCTAGAGAAATTCCATCTATGGATGATTTGTCATATCTTTGTTATGATAAACTCTCTCCTCGATAGGTGTTGAGAACCCCCTTCCACATTTGATTCTCCATGGATCGATGTTGAGAATGTATCTTTAAGTAACTATTCCACATTTGATCCTATTTGGATTGATGTTGAGAATATGTATTCAAGTAATTATTCTACTAGTTGTAATGAGTTTGTAAATGTAGTATATGTAGATCCGCTACCCCTCAAGAGCCTAAGAGATCAATCATTTATGTGACTCTAGCTAGTCCTACTCCTAAAAGGTTTTGTGCTATCGATGGAGTTCCATTCGATAGTAAATCTCCTTATCTTCCTAAGGCTCCCTCTTATGGGTCATCCCACAATAATGGGTTACACTTTTTGGCCAAACTTGACATTGAAATCAACTTTTTTAGAGAAAACTTCACTTTCTGACAATTATAGTAGGTAAACTATTAGGAATTTGAAAATTATGTAAAATAGTGATTTGTGAGATTTTTTTTGTAGATTTGAAATGTATTATTTTATAAAAAAAATGAAATTAAATTGTAATTTTTTTGCGTCTCCTTTGATAACTAGTTTTTAATATTAAACAACATTTTAAAAAAGTGGTCTGTACTTCGGCTCACATAAATTTTTTCCTACAAAGGATAAAATTCTAATTCTTTTGAATTTAGGTTGGTTAGACAAGTATCTAGTGCTTTCATTTTGTTTCATAGCATTTTGTTGAATATTTTTCTTTTATTTAAGTTTTGAAGTCAAAAAATTTATAATTTAGACATAGGTGCACTTCGACCGTGTAACTTTTTTGGTATGTATTGAAATTCAATTTTTATTTTTTTGTTGGACCGAGGACAAAAATACCGAGGGTATATATTTTTCAAAAAAAATTCCTCAAATTTACTATTTTTCCACAATGATTTTTCATCGAACTTGGTGTTCAGTGAAAAACCTACGTACAATAAAACTAAAAAATAAAATAAAAAATAAAAAAATATATATTAAATTTATAGTTGTTGGAAAGTACGTTTCGATCACAACAATCATCCAACTTGGTTTATCAAGTTGACTCCATTTTCACCTCCTTCCCAAGCTTCTAGAGTGAAAAAAATGCATAAATTTTGAAATGGCAGAGGGCAAGGTGAAAAAAGGGGGTTCATTATAACCCCCTATATGGTGCAAGAGGGGGTTCATTAGAAGGGAGGGGTTCATTAGAAGGGGGGAGGGGTTCATTCAAAGTGGGGGTTCATTAAAAGAGGGGTGGTTCATTCGAACCTCCTTCATTAGAAGGGGTAAAGCATTTTAATTTTTTTGATGGGAATTTCTAATTTTTCTTCATTTGAAAAATTGTAACCCACTATTGTGAGTTTACCCTTATAGAGTGGTAGCCTATACTTATGAGAACAGAACGAATAAAAAACTAAGACTTCCTCAAGCTCCTAAACCTATGACTAAAGAACCTAATGATAACAGTCTTGTCAAGCAACCTCGTGTTACTCCATATATGATCTCACTATGGGATTTGCTTCGGTCTACCCCGGTTTATCAGGGTATGCTTTAGAAAGATTTGCAAAATATGCTCTTGCCTTCTTTTGCTAGGCCGACAGATGTTGATGCATTGATGGCATATATTCACGCAGGTTCACCAAACATCATGTTCTATCTACAGGAGCTCCTGCCTCCGGAAGTACATAAGCTTGCAAGCAAATCCTCTAATGATTATGGTCAACATTAATAAGATTGGAATTAGGCATACTCTCATTGACGTTGGTTTGGTGCTCAATGTATGCAAAATTGACCTATTGTGTAAGATTAATATTGGTACATCCCCTCTTAATACTTCTTTTGTTGTTCTCTATGGGTTTGATAATGTCGATCGACAATCCCTAGGCATGATAGTCTTACCTTTGAGGTTGGGACCTATCATTGTTCCTACCCTTGTATATGTTATGGCAGAAAAGTTACCATGTAACCTTCTTCTTGGTAGACCATGGATTCACGCTATGGGTGTAGTCCTATCTACCTTGCATAAATCTATTAAGTTTATTTGTAACAATCAAGTAGTCATAGTTAAGGCTGACCCTGAGGCTATGCAACTATGTGAGATGGTAGCTATTGTTCAAGCTTTAGTTGTGCCTACTCTTATTCCTTTAGTATCTTCTAGTGTGTCGATGTTTACTCTAGCAGTACCTACTACAAAGGATACTCTCGAGGTAAACGTCCCTAAAGAAGATCCTTCTAAAGCAAGGATTCCTAAGTGTGCTCCTTCCACCTCTTCTCAAGGGAACACATGTCATGGTGGTGGTCAGGGTCATTTAGAATTTACAGAATCCTTCGTTGGAGAATATAAAGTCAACACGATCCACTTAGACCTTTTGATGACATCATCTACACCTGCTATCAAAGATTATTATTCTTTTGTATCACGAGGTAGTGTGGGAAATAATTGTAATATCCTTAGTGTTGATCCTCCTTCTGAGGAAGAAGATTACACTTCAGCTAAAGAGGATAGTGTTGGCAATCCTATTAATAAGAATGATAGCGATCCCCTAGAGGAGTGTGACCCCCATCATTGCGACAATGCTCTTTATAAGGATTCGCCTTTTCAAGACTTGCAAAAATGTTATGGCCCTAGCTTTAAGCTTGTCTCTAAATGTGGCTATGAGTGTAAAGTTTGTGGGCACAACAAACAAGGCATTCAGGTCCCTATAGAATTTGCGCCTCGTAAGCATAACTTAGGGCTTGGTTGCTTGAATGAACAATCTAAAAGGGAACCACAGTTGAATGGTGACATGAATTCCACTCAACCTTGTTCTCATGTATTGATTTATCCTCCTTTGTCTTCTATTTCCGTGCCTTCTTCTTGTGAGAAGTCAAACCTTTCTCCACAAAAGAAAGGGTTGCTTCCCTTTCCTCATCCTTTATCTAAAAAATAGTGTATTTTGTTGTGGCTTCTAAAAGCACACTTAATCAATCTTCCTTCTCCTACACAAGATAAAATTCATAAACATAATAAAGGAGAGCATCCTTTCTATGCATACCATCGAGTGCTTGGTCATTCCACTAGCTAATGTAAGGCCTTGAAGGATAAAATACAACAACTTAGTAATTCAGGTGCCATCAAAATCTTGTTTGATTGATGTACCCGCCTTTACTTTTCTTGACAAGTGCTATCGAGGTTCACCTCTATCCTATTCCAAGTGTTTTGTATGGTTCTCCTCCCCTATACGTTGGGGGCATTGATAACTTGTTTTGGAGATTTGAGCTTTTTTGTAACATCATGAAAACATATAAGTTAATTATATCCTTAAGTTCCCAAAATTACTTTCATCATTATAATCAAATGAAATAACATACATCAATAAGTTAACATATATTAAAACAAGGTGGTTTCTTCATTATTTATTGTCATGTAGGCTTACACATGAGTTGTCATTAGAGCAATGCATGTATTCTTAAATGCTGAAATGCAAATTAAGAAAGAAAAACAAGATCATAAATGCATCCATGAAGAAACTATAACACAGATTTTGATGAGTGGAAAACCCTTGTAGGGATGAAAACCACTCGTAAAAGTTCCTCAATGGCTTAATGAAATGCCTCACTGGTAGAGCCTTACTGGCTACAAGTTTTCAATGATTACAAGATGCCTCACGGGAAATGATCATAGTGTATCATTGACATGACCATTCATTTCATATTTATATATCACAAGGTACCCATTGAAGTTCCTTTACAAGTCACATACATCTACAAGTAGCATTTTCATATTTCACCAATGCATCATCCTTGCATATGAAATTAAGGAAATGCCAACTTTATCATGAATCGCTCCCAAGTATTTGTGAGTAAGACAATGCAACTTTCAATGACCTCTCAAATATCATACAAGTACACTGACAAACATGACCAATCATGTAAAGCTTTACCTCAATAATTATAATCAAAAGGTTTACCTCAATAATTCACCGAGGCTTTTTCAATAAGAAAATATTATTAAAAGAGAGTTAAGAAGGTATGGCCCCATGTATGTATGAGAATACATATATAAGATTGAGATTATATGATTGTTCACTCTTATAATTACACACGAAAATGACATGAATTGCAAATAGGTAATATAACAAGTTACTATAATAGATTATCTAAATCTTACCATTGTCTCGTTTCAGACTATAGCTATGAAATTTATCAATTGGCTACATTGGGTAAAAGAAAAAGAGAAAAAAAAAACCCATTGATCTCAAATGTGATAAAGCCTTTCTTCATATAAAAGATATTTAGAGGTCGTTAGAATAGTTACATGAGTTAGTATTTATTTGTAAAGAAAAAGCAAGTAAAAAGCAAGTATTCACTACACATCAATACACATATAAATACCAACATATGTCTATTTAATACTGTAATTTATGTTTAAAGCTGCTAATATTGTTGGTAGCATTGACCTAGAGAAGCTTTTAATGTATACAAGTAACGAGTGGAACATTATTAATAAGACATAAGGAGAAGTAGGTAAGTATTATCCCAAAGAAAAAATTTAGAGTTACATTTCCAAAGATCGCTAATTGGTTTTGTAAGAGAGTAGTTCACAAAAATAATTCTTAAGGAAATATCAACTTCATGCATAATTGTTCCTCACTCTTTGCTAACAAGTGTCCAATATTCCATTAAGAACAGAATAATCAAAGGAAGTACATCCGATCAGCAATGTATATATATATATTTTGAAAGTAACAAATGACTCATGCACAAGTATTCGCAAAATTATATGCGTAAGTGATATTTTCCCTTTTTCGTACCTAGTATCCAATAATCTACCCGCAATTTAAATGGATTAACTTAACATTCATAGATTTGGGTACTTTAAAAAGAAAACCACCAATTTAAACATGAACTCATTCTGTAGAATAGACCGGCTTGATCTGAATTAAACATATGAATATATGTACATATATATAGACATTCAAATATATATATACCGATTTGATCAATTTAATACCAAATTTCAACAATTTTAATAGAATATTTTTCATTCCAAAGTGATATTATATTATCTATTCATTCAAAAATTATGCTTTTCTCAAATACATAAAAGTATATATATATATATATATATATATATATATATATATATATATATATATATATATATATATATATATAATTTTACATATATACCTATATATATATTTATTTATATGTATGTATGTTCAGGTATAGATATTTATACTTTACCTTGCATCTATCCAGATATAAGTTCACATTTATAACAGTAGTAATTTTTAACGTAGAGATATTTTTCTTTTGTAACAATAGTTTACACATACATATAATTATACCCATATATTTATTGGTATGTGCATATACATATAGATGACTGCGTGGCTTAAACAAACAAGAGGTAGCATGTCTTAAATTCACTGAGAGAAAGTCTAAGAAGGGTGACCCCTATGGGAGGCATTGCATGTGGGGGTAGCGCACCCTCCACAGGTTGTGGCCAGTGGAGGGTGTTTCCTCCACAGTGTTTCCTCCCAGAGGAAGGCTCGGTTGAGAAAATAAACCCCCAAACAAATAAATACAAACATAAACAGTAAGGCACCATAGTTAATGAATTCGCCTACTCTGTAAATGAATTTCAACTGAAAGAATTCACAGATATCTCCCTTCTGGCTATCAGATCTCTAATACAAGGATTCACAAACTTATATATATATATATATAATTTCATTCAAAAGTTAAGTAAAGCAGCACAAAAATAACTTAAGTGGGGACGATTCCATAAAATGTAAGTTGAGTGCACAGGAGTTTGTCTTAAAGGAAAGAACGCCTATAATATATGGAGAAGAAGGAATTTTATGAATAACAATCAAGAGGCTTAATCAAATCTTCTCTAAAAGGAAGCATTCCAAGAAAAACGGTTATAATTCAAACCACTAGAAGTGAAGATCTACCTCACTTGAAGGGCAAGCATTTCATACAACTAAAGAGATAAACTACAACTCTCATTTTAGAGACAGGTAAATACATCAGAGGAATCAACAAAACTATAATGCAACCAGTCAATACATTCTGAGGGCATACATTAAACAATGATTTTCGAGAGAGTTGAATATCAATGGAGAATTCAAATTGAGGATCATAGTTAGCACTAGTTATGATTGGAAAGGATACATATATTATTTATACTATTCTTTAGACCACAAGTTCATTTAATTGATCATTTGAGGGTTGAGAGGAAAATGGTAGAAACGCCACAACCAAAAATGAATTTAGTAACCAAAGCACTGCAAGAATAGATACAAGTCATGGAGAGAGAGAGAGGTTAGGTACAATCTAGAGTAATGATAAGGAGGAAAAGTGGAGTCGTTCAACTTCCAAATTAAATATTCATTATGCCAGATCCACAAAAGCATACAATATCATCCTAACAAGCAAGAAGCACCCAACACTCTCAGATTCAAAAGATATTGGCAAGTATATTAACTACATGAAGAATAAATTCATACCAAGAATATTCATAAGAAATGATAAAGACAAAGGATGCAAGCAATGTTGAGTATATCAACTCAGGCCACGACTTTCATGAAAGAGTCAAGACAAAATTTCAAGAATCATAGTTTTCAATGCTAAGATCAACTGGACCACAATAAGTGTATAAATGCCATGCAAGAGTTATGTTCTCAGTTACAGGATGAAAGAGGAGCAAGTAAACTAAGGAATAAATATTCTTTTGGCATTTACTTCTCACAATGACTTGGCCAAGACTTTTCTCTCTTTTGAATAGATAGGGAACGAAGAATATTGCTATCATAATTTTATCTTTAGTAGAATAGAAACCTTTTATTGCCATCACACAGGGTTATCTAATGGAAATAATATTTACCTTAGATATTTCTATAGAACGACATTATCTGCTCACCGATGAATCCCCTTGCTTCAACTACAACCCTTGGTTGAATCTATCATGTTGAATCCACACCCCCCAAGAGAAATCCTTCGCAATCCTTTTTGTATATATTTCCCCCAGGTTTCTATATCATCTTTATAACTGAATCTTTAAAACAAAAGTAATCAGATCTTGAAAATAAAATAATAATAATAATATTTCTCTTTCATGCTTTATATTTATCCTTGGTAATTAATAAAGAAAAGTCCCCTTTTTTAAATTGTAAATTAAATATTCCTTCCAAATAAATATTCAAGAATATCATTCAATTGCAAATAAAAAAATAATTATTCTAAATGACAAATCATTATCATTTATTTGTAAAAATAAATTCTCTAATTAAAATATAATTAATTGTTTTTAGTTCTTTATACTTTTATTTTCATCACAAATTAATTTAATTAAACATTGTAAAACACAAACAAGAAAAATAGGGGTCGTGACATTTTCTTGATGATCTTTCTTTCAAATGAAGCATCCCTTCTCTCTTTTGAAGGGTTTCCAAGGGACCTCTTTGAAAGGTTTTATTTTAAATGAAGTCTATAGCGTCTAGCTTGGGGGCAACCTGACTAGACCTTACTTTTTCAAACAACGTGTCCCTTGAGTGGAGCCCTCTCCTTTTGAAGGGTTCCCAAGGGAGCCCTTTGAAAGTTTTTCAGTTTGCATGACCAACCGCTTTCTAGACATGTTCTATCTACAGGTAGACTTGTCGTTGCTTTTAGATGTGTCCTATCTATAGGTAGATGTATCGATGCTTTAGAAATGTTCTATTTGCGGGTAGACATGTCGCCACTTTTAGATGTTTCATATCTATGGGTAGACGTATTGATGCTTTAGACATGTCTTATCCAAAGATAGACATGTCACCACTTTTAGATGCGTCCTATCTGTAGGTAGACGTATCGATGCTTTAGACATGCTCTATCTACACATAGATGTGTTGCCACTTCTTGACTCTATAGAGTCTACTTCTTGGAGTTTCCTTCATGCGAGAGTTCTTGAAGGATACCTTCCTTGTAGGTCTACGGGTCTATAAGGCACTTTCTTGGATTCTTCCATGTGAGAGATCTTGCGGGATGGCTCCTTATAGGTCTATGAGCTTGTGAGGAGCTTTCTGGTGATACGGGTTCTCCTCCTTGAGCGGAGTTTTCTTTAATCACCTCCTATGTGGTGTGGGTTCTACTCTTGAGCGGGTTTTTCTTTCACCATGCACTTTGTATATACCGGATCAAAGATATGCACCTTCTTCATCCTGAGTATATGCTCCTTATCTCTTCATCTTAAAAGTTCTTCTATGTATTGTTTGGGGATGATGCATAGTACCGAGACAACCTTCTACATCAAGGTTTCTTTACTTTGCTGACTCAAATGCTTTGGCTTTTTATGTTCTAACGTTGCTATCTAGTGTATGTTTTTCTTGTCTAATGTATTGGTTTTGTAGGTCTTTAGCCTAGGGGCATGCTTTCATGGTTTGAAGAGTTATATGCTTCCTCTATAGTATCCTTTTGGCATATGGTGTTATTTATGTTTAGTATATTTCCTTTAACATGGATATTAATGTAGATTCGTATGCCTCCTAAAGTGGGGGAAAAATGTATAAGAGAAAAATTGCACCGTTGTAGTTTCTCTTGCATTCTTTCTTACACTTTAGTGTCCAGTCCTTTAGCATCTTGAGTAGGCTCATTTTAGCCCTTGCATCAGCCTCTCTCCTTCTCAAGATGCTCCAACAACCCTTTTTAGTAGCCGCCCTTACCAGTTAGCTTTTCATTGAACTTTGTGCCTTTCTGATTGGTGTTGTTTTGTAGTGTGATGTTTCTAGATGTTAGAGCATTGCACAGATGTCTGCGCACCGCGCTAGTGTCCTGCAATGTGTAAATGCTCAAACAACCGTTTTCGAGCATGTTTTCCACCTATCACCTTCTTTGGTCAGTGGTAACAACTCAAGATGCTCTGGAACGGTCCAAGAAGCTTCCTTTCCCTCCTTAAAAGTCCTCTTTTCACTTCATTTTGAGACTTCTTCCATTTTTCAGTTTCTCTCTAGCCTTCTACATTTTAGCCTTCATCTGTATAGCCTCATAACAGCTTGTTGTAGCAGCTCCAAGCTCTCTCAAGCTTCCATTACAACACTTGTTGCAACTCCATCTCCATGCTTGTGAGCATCTTGAGATTCCATATCCCCTACCATTTGTACATTTACTTGGTAATATAGGTTCTCCTCCTTGAGCGGGGCTTGCTTTTATCACACGCTTATTTGTGATACAGGTTCTCCTCCTCAAGGAGGGTTTTCTTTTATCACACGCTTATTCATGGTGTGGGTTCTACTCCCGAGCAGGTTTTTCTTTCACCACACTCTTTGTTCAACATACTCTTTCTCTCTATCTTCTTGGCTATCCGTGGAGGTGGGAACACCAAAACGGGGGATTGACTAAGTCAAACCCCTATACAACCTCAAAATTCCTTCTAGATATCAAGCTTGTAGGTTTTGAAGACATTCATTTGGTGGAGGCTTCATCAATCACATGCTTGTAATTATTTCTTCCCTCTCTTCCTTCTTCTTATCTTTATTTGTTTTACTTCACTTCATTTCAACACTATCACTTCCCTGTATTTTAAGATTTCTTAGTAGTTCGAGTAGAAGTGGTTGTTTATGCATTTTATGTGATGAGTTCACTCTCTGATCTGTATGAGACACCAACACACCTCTAAGACTCCAGCGCGTCGCACTGTCGTCCATATACTGCACTGACGTCCTCTGGCGGAGAGCTTGTCAGTCTATCCAAAAAACCTCTGTGACCTGCTCTTTCAGAATCTAAAACTTCCATGCTATTCCATTGAGGTAATATAGGGCAATTCACCCTATGAGGATCTCTAAGTGAAGAGAACTCGTGAGTAGGAAATCCCCCTATATCATACTTGGGTATGCAAATTTCTCTTGTTAGATGAGCATTCATCATTCACTTCACCAAAATAATCCATGAATAATATCTCAAGCTCTTGCCATGAACATATGGAATGCATTGGAAAACTAGAAAACCAATATTCAACATTATTTTCTAAAGTTCTTACAAAGCTTCATGATAGCATCTTCTTCTATTATATGACAATCTTCTAAACTTAGGAAAATACTCATTAATTCTTCTTGGGACAGAATGTGGGTAACCTTGGATTTGACTAAAATCCAAAGGGTTATATCTCTCACTAGTGAACACCTTCCTTTGAGGACATGACAATGTTTTAGGCATGCCATTACAGCTTGTAGAGGGAGAACTAGGATAGTGATACATATTTGCAATTATAATTGATTCCCTCTACAACTATTCAAATATCTCTTTCAGAATGTCCTTTTTCCTCATTTCCCTTCTACTAATACCTCAAAGTACTGGATAAGGGACAATATTAACTAGAACATTTGTTGAAAACCTTCATATATAAATATTACAATAGGAAAATACCTAAGAACTGATGCAACCAACTCTTATTATTTTTGAGTTCTCTCCACCATTAGAGCACCAGACTTCAAGAATACATCAGAAACATTGCAACAATCTCCTTCAAGTATGCAGGTCCTTGGATCATTCTAACCCAAAACTAGAGATCAACAAACTAATTCACTCTTTTCAAATGGATAATCTTGCCGCTTCCCTAGTAGAGTCACCAATTTGTTGGCTCCCCAAAATCCACCTGAATCCTAAATGGTTGCTAGGCCTAATGGTTGGATTCAAGGAGAGATTTAGCCAACGAACAATAGATTGAATTGAAAACCCTTTCTCCCCTATACTTTGGGCTCTATGAAACTCATTAGGGTGATCCCAATAGTATACTTACAGATACGTGTGTGCCAAAGTACCCAAAACACTATAAACAAATGATTCTTCATTAAATGCTAGACAAAATACCCTAAATGTTTGGCTAACCTTCATGGCAATGTCTGGTTTAAACATGAGATATGTAATATGCATTAAATTTCACACACATTCATACTGAGATAGATAAGTAAATTTGATTTTAAAATGCAGTTGCTCACAAAATGATCCTGGGAAATTGTAACATCAAATGACCAATGTCATATTCCAGGGTGGAGTCACCTAAACCATGAAGTTTAAAACTCATTACAACATTCACTTTGTCATAATTATTCATATCATATGATGCATTACACCATTGATACTAGAAACCTAACCAATTATACTTCATCAATCCAAGCATATAGTTGTACAAACCCATGTTTATGTTAATACAATTTAATTCATTCTTTGAATGAAAGTAACAAAACAAAACAAACATTCAAGGAAAAACAAGAAGACAAATAAAATAAACCCTTGATTCCTTATATTCATAATTTGTGTAATGTATACAATGGCGACAACCAACCTAGAATATATGATCATTTACATGCAAATGTAACGATTTTGTGACTAAATTCTTCATTACATGACTCAAACCACTCCAAAGAACTAAAACAAACACTACATTTTAGACCCTGTTACAAAATATGTTTCCCTATGAGACCAAGCAATGAACAACTCTCGTAGAAAGAAGCAAAAAATTTGCACTTAAGGAACATACAAAAACCTTAAGTGGAGATCTTCAATAGACATTTGACACATTCTTCTCCGTTGATCAGTAACTACCTCCAACACTTGAAAAATCTTCAATATACAATTTGATTTAGGCCCCCTTCATTCACTTTCCCAACAATAGAAAAATATTCACTACCATGAAGAGTCATCATTTATTTTCATTCTACTGCAAAAAATATCCACTTCTTATTATTACCCTATAGTTGAAAATATCTCATTTTTTACTATGAAAATCCCATTCATGCACATCTTCATTCTGTTGTAGAAAAATCCTCTCACCTGTCTAATTACCATGCCATTTTACCCGCAGTTCAAAGCTTTTACCCTCACGGTGAAAATTTTAATTTATTCACTCACCCATGTATTTCATTGAAATATTTTATTTCATTTACCAACAATTAGAATTTTTATTTTATGATGAAGGCTTTAATTTTTATATCGACTAATAAAACATTTACGCATGCATTGCATTTTACCTTATGTACAACACTTGAAAGGTTTTTGTTTTTACTATGTGAAGGCCCTTAATTATTTTATCGAGACTTTCACCTTCACACTTTGATTATTTTTACAAACCCCTCTCACCATTAAAAGTTTATCAAATGATAAATTAAAACATGCCATGGGCCCACCATGATTTACACAAAATTTTCCTAGCAATCCTCATTGTGTATCTCTAATCCAATGAGGAAATGGAGACAACTATTAGTGATAGCAATAGGGAGGATGTAATATCACCCATCACCAATATGATGAGGAAAAAGACAACTCAATTCGCAATGGGCGAAGATCACAAAAATGCTTCAAATTTGATGCTTCCTCCCAAATTTTAAGATTTACGGAGAACAAATTGTAGCTTCTTATTCAAATTTTTATCATCATTGGGCCATTTTTCTTGATGTAGGGGTGTTTTTATGGTTGTAGGCACCCAAAATTTATCACAAATATACTTAAAATCTCTACCTAGGCAATAAGATAGGTTATGGGATGAATTTAAAACATATAACAACAAATTTGAGCTCAAATGGACCCCCAAAAGATGCCTGGAAGTTCAAAAACCAGATCAACAACGTTCATCAAACAAAACTCCATTTGAATCCAGCCCAAATGACCTCAAAAATGCCTCATTGGAGAGGGAAACACCTCAATCCATACTACAAAAGAAATTGCAAAAAACAATCTTCCTTTAACAACTCCATCTCTCAAGCTTAAGCCATCGTTGATTTGCATTTGCTGAGGCACTTCAAAACAACAATGAGTGATGCTTCTCCCGTGATGAAAATTTGAGTGAGATTCAAAAGTTTGATGGCCAATATTAAAGAAGAGTTAAACTTATTTTTCACCCCCTATTTATTGCTGAAATATCAATGCCCTAAAATCATTTTTACAAACATTTAAATTTTTTTCCAATATACATTTTAAAACATTATCGAATTAGGCAAAAAATAATTTTGCCTGCGGACCAAACAAAGAAAATTCACTGTGCACAAACAGAGATCTTTGGATCTATGAAAATTTGTGTAGGCATTATAAATTATTTAGAGCAAACCCTTTTCCTCAAAACTTGCATCGCCAAAATATTTCTAAGACCTCCTTTGCAAATTGACCTCTTGGATGCCTTCGCTTCAATTGAAATGCATTAAAGTAATGGATTGTATGACCTCTGAATTTGATGAAACTGGTAGTAGAGAAGTTTTGCACCAAAATGAGAAATGGGTCACCCCCAAAGTTGCTAGATTTGAAACTTTCTGGAACACCCATTTTGACCCAGTCGTAGTTAAAAAATAAACTGACCCATCAAAACTCATCTGAGTGGCACAAAACTGCACAGGCGTGTAGAAATTTGACCCAAGAACTCAGTGTAGCGAATAGATTCAAAAAATAGGTCTTGAGGTGCAATATATTCAATGCCAAAGTGGCTTAGTCATAATTTTTTGCAACTGCACCTGTCAAAAACCAATTAAGGCTCACCAAGTCACCATCTCAAAAAAATCCCAAATCTTCTCCTAGGAAACTGTCATTGGAACCACTAAATCATTTAGGTCCATTGAGCATGTGTACAAAATAGATCTTCACCAATCCAAATTCTTTGCTAGATATTAAGGGTCAAATTTGACCTCCCTAAAACATTCGAGAAATGCAGATGTGAAAATAGAACAAACTACATTTGCTTTTCACCTTGTAAAAATAACAAATCTGATCTTGCGACTCTAAAAGTGGGTCATGGAGCATATGAATATGAGGGGAATGCAAAGCACCAATCAATTTTCCATGACAATCATTTAGCTGTGAGATATAAGTCTAAACAAGAGGCCACTTTGCAAGCGTAAGAGTATGCAAACAACAAAACAGTCCCAAAACCCTCCAACTTGTCTTTTCAAAACATTTCAGAACTCATCACAGGAAGCTAAAATCAATCATAGATGTTCACATATGACAAATGAATACACCCACCAAGTGATTTTGCATGAAAGAAAATGGGCTCCGAATTATGACCCTCCAAAGTAGGTCACTAGGGCAATTTTTTTAGGTGCACTTATGAGTGTGGAAAGAAAATTTTACATTATGGGCACTTAAAATTTTACAAAATTTTACAGTCCCAATATGGCGAATGGTTCATCCCTTAATGAGGACCCCCTTTTCGAATTTCATTCTGATGGGAATCTAATAAAGTTTACTTCCATATCTGATGTCGGCCTTAATTGTTTGAATTTCGGGTTTAATCTTCTAATTTAGTGTAAATAAGGGGTTAATTCACATTGTTTCACCTAGAAACTTTGAGAGAACATCTTTATAGAAAATTTGAGTCTACAAGAGGATTACAAGAGCATTCATAAGGCATTTCAAGGTAGATTTCTAGAGTTTATTGGAACAATTCAAGATCATGTCATCATGACAAGGGTTTTATGCAATCATTCATGTTGTTGACCTAAAGAAGTGGATGTAGCATTGAAAATCTACTTTCAAGCATTGTTCACATCATACTCAAGGATGCAAGATCTACATTCTTCATGGCCACTACATGCTAGTTTGCATATTTGTTTCACAATACATCATTCAAGGTATCTACATTGCATCATTTCATGTTTCATGCTTCATTCCCTTTATTTCATCATTTGGTTTAATTACCTACAAGGGGTTTGACCAAGAAAAACCTCTATTCCGTAGCAATCAACAAGTTTTTCTTGAGTGTGCCATTGTAGATTTATAGGTCGAAGATCACAGTGGAGAAGAAGTTTGAAGCAAAGTTGCAAAAGTTGTCATGTTGCAAAGTCGTCATCCATAGTGCAAGAATACAAAAAACAAGGCTATGGAATTTATTCCAAACTTTTGAGAGCTTAAAACCTGGGAATTAAGAGTGCATCTATATTGGAGTACAAAATCAAGAAGTCAGTTTTTTGAAACCCTAAAAGGACCCATTTGCCACTAAAGGAAAATGAGTCCTCGGTAGGATGAAGCAGTGAAAACCTGAGATCTGGGAGTATAGACTGAGAGGAATCAAACCTTGTAGCCATTTTCTGGAACCCTCACATGGACCCATTCCCCACTAAAGGGGAATGAATCGTCTGTGGCCTAAAAACAATAAGTTTTTGGGAAGGTACACAACTTTCTATTCTCTAAAAACTTCCCTCATAGTTGCTATAATGGTTAGGTAACATTTATGATTGTTATTTGCATCTTTTGGCCCTCATAATTGAATGTTTCATAGTGAAAATTATTGATTTATCATCTTGATCCATTCACCTTGGTGGTAAACCCTATTTTCCTATGTTTCAACTATGGCAAATTGTCAATGATAAAACCTCAATGGAAAGGAAGGAAATGTTGAATGAAAAATTGTTATAACTCACCACCCTCCAATGGCTTCCTTGAACGACTGAAGACATGAACATCTCTTCAAGGGTACTGGATGTTGCTTTCTTGATTTTCATGAATGCTTGAATGGTTGGAGACCTACAACAATGTTATCCTTCACATAACATGAACATGAACACATAAACTTTGACATGATGTTGGATCTTGACTTGTTGCAATAATGCTCTAATATGTTGCAATAATGCTCTAATATGTTGATTTTGAAGGCTCTTGACAATAGTATTTTCTCAATTGTGTGCCTTGATGGTAGTTTATGTTGATTAGATTTTAAATGATTAAATGACTAGGTATTTATTGGTGTTTATCTAATTTCTCAAAAATTAGATTTCAAAAGCTGACACTTCTTATTTGAATTTTGGACATTAAAAAATCACTAATAACATATTTAAATTTGGGTCCTGGCTAAGGAGGGGGACCCATTCATCCTTGGGTGAATGAGTCTTGGCCCAATTTTCTAGGACACACTTGATCCAAGGTGTTTTAATGATTGAATACATTTATTTTATATTGGTTCCTCTTTGAAAAATGGTAAAAATTAAGTTTTGGAATTCATGATTTGGAAAATTAGAAGCTTAATTAAGTCCAAAATTAGGTTGCCAAAATCATAATGTGAAAGTGCAAATGCATACACTTTTTACAGTACAAGAAGTTCCTAGCATACAGATCTCTAGACTATATTTCCCCATCCTTCTTTTGAACAAAGACATCTACACATGGACAAAATCCTTACATCATTATTTGGTACTTAGGTGTATGGGTAAATAAATTTTAGCACATACAATTCAATATATTCAATTTATAAGCCTACAATAGTATTTAACTTCTTTATACTTTATGAAAATACCACCTTGAGTATGCCCTACTCCTTAGCTAATAAATACAACCACTTAAGTAAGACCATGTGTATAGCTTAAAATCATTTTCTTTCAATTTGTATGTGGCTCTAAGGGTATGAACAATGTTACACATGGCCCCTTAGGTCACTAGAGAATATGTCCATAATGCTAAGGACTCAAGAGAATATTATTTCTAGCTATTAAACCCCTACTAAAACATGCAAAATCTAACTACTACCACCAAGCCACTTTTGGAGTAGATATGACCATTGAATACTAGCACATCTCTAAAATTGTAACAACCCATGTGTACCACATTTTAAAAATCATCCTTTATTGTAGGGAGAGAAAGCCATAAATTGGTGTTCACAACCCTTTGAAATACCCATAGGCATGAGCATTGATGTGTTTGATGTTTGAATAAAGATTAACTACACATGTATGTTATTTTGACATTGAGTAGCCAACACAAGGTGAACACATAGAATTTTAAAAATGTGTATACCAAACATAATTGGATACTAAATTATTTTGATGCACTAGCAATAAGAGGCTACCATGGATCTGTGGCTTCCTCTAGTAGAAGACTTGCTAAAAATTCTTGTCTTCACACATAGACATTAGGATCTCCATCTAACATGCAAGTACTAGCACACACCACAAGTTAATTAACTACTAATGAAAAGGTGCATGCCACCTTACTACCACCAAGCCACTTTTGAAGTAGATATGACCATTGAATACTAGCACATCTCTAAAATTGTAACAACCCATGTGTACCACATTTTAAAAATCATCCTTTATTGTAGGGAGAGAAAGCCATAAATTGGTGTTCACAACCCTTTGAAATACCCATAGGCATGAGCATTGATGTGTTTGATGTTTGAATAAAGATTAACTACACATGTATGTTATTTTGACATTGAGTAGCCAACACAAGGTGAACACATAGAATTTTAAAAATGTGTATACCAAACATAATTGGATACTAAATTATTTTGATGCACTAGCAATAAGAGGCTACCATGGATCTGTGGCTTCCTATAGTAGAAGACTAGCTAAAAATTCTTGTCTTCACACATAGACATTAGGATCTCCATCTAACATGCAAGTACTAGCACACACCACAAGTTAATTAACTACTAATGAAAAGGTGCATGCCACCTTGATAAAACTACCTTCCCTCATCACCAAAGGTGTTATATAGAGATAAATCATTTTTCAATAAGTTTACATAAGCCATTGTTTAAAGTTCATGTAATTATTGACAAAACAAGGGGACCCATGAGTTGATGCCACTGGACACATGACATGGTAAGAGTGTTCCACATAATTTATCTCTAGTTGAAAGAAAAATGAGGATCACTTGTGATGTCAACATACTAACATGTCACACCACAAAAATGGTCCATTTCCACTATGTAGACTTGAGTTATCAATTGCACACACCATGGCCTAATGACAAAATGTCACAGACAAGATATGCCACATGAAAATGGGTTGCATGATAAAATTAAAGTATCAAGTATCTTGGAGATATTCA
>VDFB02252616.1:178710095-178732917 GCA_007258455.2 Sequoia sempervirens | reverse complement strand
TTATGTTAATAATTTTCAATATTTAATAATGAATATAAACAATATTATTTTAAAAATAAATAAAATTTAATTTGTATTATATAATATATATTAATCGTATATTGTATTATATTTATATGCAATATTTTTTAATATAAAATATAATATAATAATCAATCTAATCATAGTATTATTTTAAAATAAATTTGCATTATATTTATCATTTTAAAAACTAATAATAAATAGTAAACTTATTAAATTAATAAATATACAATACAATTTCATAATTTAATTTATCTATTGTTACTAAGTATATTAATTGATTATCTATCGCGTGTGGGCTCGTGGCATGTGATGTGTTGGCGAATGATTTTTTCGACACATAAGGTAACAAGGTAAGAGGTGGCTACACAGAGCGAGGCATGAGAATATCTGGAGGCATTCCCACTTTCTTTCCGTCTCAATGGTGATTCATCCCTGACTATTTCCCATCTTAATCTATTCCACCTGAATTAGGGCATCAGAGCATAGAGCACCTCAGCACATCGGCAAGGCATCGCACACTGGTCCCGCATTTTATCAATTATCTGTGTTGCTTTTATTTCTCTCTGTGTATGGTGGATTTGGTTTTTATTAGTGAGCCCATTCTCATTCGCATTTTTGAGTTGTTCATTATACCAGGAGCCCGCCTAACTTTAGGGCACTTTTCCTAAATTGCAAGATGAAGGGGAGAGAGAGATGGATATTCAACAATCTCATATAGTGCTGATACTCTCATTGACTCAGATTCCTTGGATCATGGAGCTCTCACAGCCAGGATTGGGGTCTATTCTAAGGCATATGCAATTTGTTGTTATCAGGGAGACGAAGACATACATCCAACACGCGATTCCAGTTCCTGGCCATATTCTCAAGGCTCGAATTTCATCGGTACCAGAGACATCACCATTTGAGGGTTGATCGTTGCTCAATTTGGAGAAGTTGTTTCTACAGGATCAACGTGCCAGGAAGCAATGCCATATCATGACTTTTCATCATCGACCAATACATGTATCACGAGATCGCATAAGCATAGTTTGGTCATCTCTCTAGGTGTCGCTTCTACCTACGACGGGATTAACCAGGGTGCAACAACACTATTCTCTGGCCAGCGAAGGTGTTGAGGGGACGAGTCCTACTGTGTGCAGACCGTGAGGATTGTCTTACTACTAGTTCCAAACGATTTGCTGTTGACCTCTCTATTTCATTCACAGTGATCATTCCAGGGGGTGCGCACAGGTATACTGTGTTATTGTACTGAGATAGCATAATTCAACTCTAAAGATTGATTGTCTTATGGCAGTATGTGCTAGGAGCCTTAGTAGAACAATTATGATTCAAAACTGCTTTGTAGAAATATTCGTTCTGAGCTTTAAAAGTAAATCTAAGTCTACGGCAAGTGACAGATGAGTCACCAAAAAAATATTAACAAGCCATTTCAAGGATTTGACTGATCGCTCCCACTTGCAATAAAGGCAATGAAGAACGATGAATGATGAGGATGTTGAGAATCGTCTCTGGGATGGCTTCAGCCATTGATGGAGTAAATCAGTTTTCCTCACTTCATAGTAGGATACGCCTTCGGCATAAATTAGTATGCTTAACTTTCTCAATTTTTTGTAAAACTTTTATTTTTATTAAAAAACTTATATATATTTATGATTTCATGTATTGTAGCATGTAAGATTTGATTCCTTAACATCACATATAAATATGTTTAGCTTTCTCAAATTTGTGCAAAGCTTATTATATTTTATAAAATTTGTTATTTGCAATTATGAGTTCAAACCATAATTACAAATAACAAATTTTACATAAAAATAAAGCTTTGCACATTTTTTTTTAATTGGTTATATATTATCAAAGAAAAATTAGGTTGCATAGTACATATTGCACTCAAAAATAGCATAACAAGTTTAGGAGACCATAGGCCAACATAGATAACAAAAAATGTTACATATATGAATAAATTTTAGTGCTCCAAGCCATAACAACCTAGATATTACAGCTTTCACCATATACGTCCATATCATAAAACCCAATGGGTAATTTGATCTTTAAGATGTTGTCATTGTTTCTAACCACCTCTAGCTTGCAATTACCCTTAGTAATTATTTGATTTTCATTGAGACCCATTTCTTCAAGGAGCATATCATTTTTATAGTTTTTATAACTTTCCTAAAATTCCAAGTAGTTCTTCATTCCATCCCTAGCATAGGACCAATATTTGGTTGTCTTTATCTCAGATCTCAAGAAATTGACTTGTCTTGTGTCCAAAATATTCCATAAATTCTCTTTAGTCACCTCCAATGTTAGAGTAAATTGTAGGGAAAGAGAAAAAAGTACCCTCATTTCTTGCTTTTTTAGAAAAAAGAAGAATATAAGTAGTTAAATCAATCAAAAAAAATTAAATGTCTACTCACACCTTTAACATAACCAAATAAAAATTCTTGCCATGAAAAGTATTCTTGCTATCCTACCAATCCAAATCAACAAAAAATAAAAGCCAAATTTCTTTAGCAAAGAAATGGTCAAATAAAATATGGTTCACAGTTTCAAGAATTTCACAAATAGAGTCTAGGTTATTAATAGGTTGGACATGCCTTAGATTGATAGGTATCTTTTTTAATAAGAGTGTCCATTTAAAATAGGCTTTCTTTGGCTCAATCACATTGAACCAAGATTGTTTAAGAATCTTAAATCATTTCCCATTACTAAAGTTCAAATACCAAAAATTGTTAAGGTGTAGGTGATAACCTATAAAGGCTTTAAGAGAGAGTTGTAGATCTTTTGGAGTTCACCTTATAGAGTGCGGTTCTATCACACCACTTCAAGTTGTCATAAATTTTAGGTTCAAAACTTATTTGAGAAAGAAATTGAATGTTTTCATAGGCTTTTCTTAAGATTCTATTTCCTCTAAGAAGTGGTAAACCATTCTCAGTACTAAGAGAAGCCCAAGACTTGGTCTATTTATTATTCATTATGTTAACAAATTCTTTGATCCCTTTACTGTCCTAGCTATTGGAAAAGAAAAAGAAATCTTTTTAGAGATCCATGGGATTCTTCTTCCATTGAAGATTCCACCACACTAACACGAAGCCACAAAATTTTTTCTCTTCCTTATTATGGGCCTACTTTCCTTTGATCTTAACTTATTTAGGGACTACCATTTTAATGACATTCCCCACTAAACCCTTTTTGGTCTCTTTACCAATTAGACATTTAACAATTCATTTAGCAACAAGCAAAATTATTTGCAATCTCAAGTATTTCAGTCCAAGGACACCATTGTCTTTATCTAAACAACACCAATCATACTTGATAGTAGTTTTTTGTCTCTTTCATTTCCCATCAGACCAAATGAACAAGTCCTAATTCTCTTTTTAATTTCAGTCACTTGATATTCCATATTGTTATCTTGAGAAAATAAAATATTTTTATAGAAATATTGAAACTCATTTATAACCCAAGAAAGATAATTTATGTTGATTATCCACCCAAATTGATCCAATGCCTTCCCTAGCCTTTTTCTCCTTTATATAATTAAAGAAGAAATTAGAACCTTTATCTCCATTTTTGAGCCAATTTATTTTAGCCCTAACTTTTAAATCATGAATCTTCTTAATTTACAATTTTCTCAAATTATGCTTGAATCTCACCAACTCCTCATTCAAGGACTCATGCAATTGAGTTTCAATATTTAGAGAAAATCTTATTGAATAAATTCTTAGATCTCCTTCCATCAAAGGCTCTTTTTTTCCCACAACTTGGAATAGGGACCTTGAGTTGCTAACGTTGGTACCATGTTTGTCAAAAGTAGAAATTTTTTTAAGCAAGATCTTACCAATTTAAATTTTTAGCAAATATTAACTTCTTATATTAAAAATAATTTAAATATTGTAACACATGCATTAGATCGCCCTTTGGTTATTAATAATTTAGAGATATTATGTATTGATAATAGTGGATCGAAAGGTTTAACAAATATTTTTCATTTAGAAAATCCTATGAAATCTAGGTTGAGTAAGTGACTAGATAGGGACTCTTTTGCATTGAAAGACTCGTGTAATGTTATATAAGAAAATCAGGGGAAAACAAGGAACTAAATAATGATCTTTGTATAATGAGAAGAGAAGAATCTATCTAGAATTTATTAGTATGAGATATAGATGAAATATTAAAATTTGATATAAATACACAACTAAACAAAAAATCCCCATATTTACTTTAAATGTTGGATAGATGTTATTCATTGCATGTTTTTTCAATTTTGCATATTTTTGGTGGAGTTATAATTATTGGAAGGAGAATATAATTGCAAACTAGATATATTTTAAGAATACATATCTTTTAGTATTTCAAAATACAAATAGCTTCCTCGGTGATATCTTGTTTACTTTGACATGCATCATCATAGAAGTTCACATGCACATCAAAGTTAGAGACAAATTTAATGATATATATCCATGCCCTTTTCCATTACTATTTTTGGCACACTTTGACTAGATTGTCCTATGTGCAATAACAAGTCTACAAGTGGCATATTCATTTGTGAATTCATCTCATGATCTATTATTGGAGGATCAACATTCCTACACCCATTCTACCACTAGAGACCTAGAGCCTTTACCTTGACCTTTGCATGATCATGCTTTTGGATGACACATTGGGATAGGCATATGTACTTCCATGGGTGTTTGTTAACCATTATGGGCCAAATCACCATTTTTGTTTTTCAATGTCAAGGGTGACCTTAGTTTGTTGATGTTATCTCTAGAATCCATCTAATTTCATGCTCTCACTCGAGATGTTTTACTTGATTATCAAATTATGAATTTATTACAATTACTACTTTAAATCACTCAGATGCTTACATGCTTATCTTTATATTGCATTTAATTTTCTTGTCCTATTTTTTTCTCATTTAATTCCTTGGGTCCAAAAAATGCAACCAATTGATTGGGGAATATTTAATCCCTAACATTCTTATGCTAAGATTGCAAGCAATTTTTATATACCTACATAAAGACTCATCACCATGTTAAGACAAAGAATTACTATGTACCAAAACATGAAAGTGTGTAATATGCCATTTCATCCCATGGCTAGTGTATTACGTGAATCATTACCACTTTCTATACAAGCATAATTCTTAACCCTATTTCCTCACCTTCTCCTTATAATTGTTTTTTATAGATGTAAAAATAGGTTTTGAAGGGACCCAAAACCCTTTACAGTCAAGAACAGGGTTGCAAATAGAACAACCAACAGCCAACCAAACACCAGCCCCTAAACAAGACCGGTCAAGATTTACATTTAGAACTACTCTTGTGGGAACAAAGAGTCATATCAAAAGAAGACCTAGATAAATTTGATTTCTTTCCCTTAACAGTAATCCAGCCTTCTTCCACTTGTGTTACCTTACTCTGCCAAGCTAGCACACTTTTTTTCAGAAGATGAATGCTTGCAGCCACAATCTTGAGGATTTCATCATTATTGTTTAGTGCAGGCAATGGCAAAGAAATGATAGCCAAAACACAATCACCAGGAGTGGCATTCATAGACCTAATCTCACGATCTTTAGTGGTTTCAACATGATGTTGAACTTCAACAACCCCACTAATTGAAACATTTGAAGGGGATACCTCACGAGCTTGTGATTTTGATGCAACCACCTCAGAAAAGTTCCTATGTTGATCAGCTTTATTCTCAATCGTATAATTGTTGAGAGGCACCTTTCCACCATGAAGTCGATGCATTTTTCTCAAATCCACATTGAGCAACAATGTGACCTATTTTAAAACATCTTCTACAATGGAAGGGAAACCCTTCATAGTCCAAGGATTGGACCCAAGAACCCATAGAAGTTTTAATTAAAATCTCAGTAAACAGCCCTTTTGAAACATCCATTTCAACCAAAATTCAAGCAAAGGTGGAATGAAGTATGTCAGAAGTAGCAACATCTACCAGCAAAAAATCACCTAGGGCATCACCCTTCTTCCAAAAGGGGATCAATCCATAAGTGGAGGGGAAGGTGAGGTAGTTGAACCCAAATCAGGATCTTGCTAAAAGTTTCAAAAGTAGGGTTGAAATCAGCATGCCAAGGCTTAATCATCAACAAAAATTTATTCTCCCAGCTAAAAAAATTGTCACATAAGATAATGTTTCTATCCTTAGCATTGTCAAACTTAGCCACAAAAAACCCCTTAGCCATGGGGAAAATAAGAACTTTACCAAAGATTAGAGGCTACCATTCCTTAGAAATCCAAGAGTGTAGCTGAGGAAGGTTAGGCCAAAAGCCCTTAAATTGACAAATCACTCCAGTTACAGAAAGCTCAGAAACATTCTTCTCTATTTCATCTTTTGTCTTCACCTTCAAAGCCACTAAAACTGCATTGGAGACAAGGATGAAGCCTCCAATCATTGTCCTCCCAATTTGGAGCTGCACAACAAACCTGGCCTTAGCCACATGGTCGCAACCCCTGCTATGACTCTGCCAGACCCCGTTCCAGTTTCTTTTGCAGTAGATACACCACCACAGTCATTCTGGGAGTTGTCCTTGCCTTCAACACCAGTGCCATCAACACCCTACGCCAGAGAAGGGATTCCACGGGACACCTCCTGAGTAGGGTTTCCACGAAACACCACCATTCCTTCTTGTAATTTTTGATGGTAAAACTTAGCTTGCAATTATTTTTATTTTTACTTGTATGATAGAAGGGAGAGTCAAGGCATTTTTTTCTCTCTCTATTACATTAGATTTATTCATCATCAAGCTTATAACTAAACATCCCATCTATTTTATAATTAATTTTTTAACTAACATTCAATTATAAATTATATATTTTTACAACTATCTTTTATTAATCTAAATTAATTATTGCTTATATATAAAGATTTATTTGATTATCTTAAATTATACTTGGTTTATGTTTATTTTCCTTTATCTATAATTATCATTATTTTCATCCACACCTCAAATTCTTCATATTTAAAATTTAGATCATTATTAACTAAACATCTCTTTTATAAAATTTACTTATTTTTAAATAAAACATAATAAACAACATTTTTGCTTCATTGAAATTAAAAATTAAATATAATAACATTATTAAATATATATTTTATTATCATTAAAATACTAAATATAAATAATATTCGTTAAAAAATGTTTTATAATCATTAAAATGTTAAATATAAATAATATTTATTAGAAAATAAATTAAAATTATAAATATAATTATTTAATTGTACTTTAAAGATGTAAATCTTTTAATGAAAGCATTATTACTTAACATATACGAATATAATGAACGTAAAGAACATTTATATTTTCTACCGCTTATATGTAGACTCAGTCTTCTAAATATAAAAGTTACTTACCCCAATCTATGTCGTGGAATGCATGTGGGACTAAAACGGTCTAATGACGAAACAAATTTGTGATGCCAGACCTCGTTGAAACACAGCGAATGGCTTTAAAACAATGCCTATACATTTCCTGTTGATTCCTGTCAGTGCATCCTTCTGCCGATTTGAACGAGTGTCTGTTGTTTTGGATAAATAAAACAAATGTGAACGGTTGAAATGGCAAAAGCAAATAGCACAGGAACAAGAACGGGAATGGGAAATGTAAATTGCATACGGCAGAAACAGAGATTTGAAAAAGTTAAAAGGTTAAGCAAGGCTACGGAAATAGAAAGGTTAGGTTAAAAGGGCCCCACATGGGTCCGGCCACCTAAGCATGCAAAAGCTTAGAGTGTGCCGGTTAAGCCGCCCCCAACCGTAAATGGTATTGGTGGCCTAGTAAACCTTCGACAGCTGGTGTTAGAAAATTGTCCACAGTTGAACGCGCTTCCAAGTTTCCATAAATTATCTTCTCTGGAAGGATTTGAACTGATAGGTGGCAACAAAGTTGATAGGATACAAGGGTTACAACACTGCACATCTTTGTGCAAGCTAAATTGTACATCTTGGGAGCTGCTCCGTATGGAAAGTTTGGAGCACCTGCAAAGATTGAGCAGCCTGGAACTCACAGCAAAGAAGAGATTAGCTGTTGAGCCTTGCATTCAAACGATTCAGGTAATAACTGTTTCCAGAAGTATAAATTTTATTTTATTTTATCTTATAACAAATCTTTGATTTCCTGTTTGGGCAGAGATGGCCAGAAGAAATAATTATATGTACAAAGGCAGTAGATGGCGCGGGATCACTTTTGAATTCTTCAACCTTTCCGAATCCCTCTTACGTCCATTCCTTTGCTAACAAGAAAATCTGCCACGTGCTTACCAGTACTCCACTTGTAAGATTGTCGCAGAAGTATCCCTCCAATGCCAATGCCTTGATGCTATGTTTACTTATAAATTCTGTCTCTTTGCGTATGCCATTGCAAACTCTTTTCGGGGATTACTGTGCGATATCTTCGATTGTACCTTTTTCCGGTACAAGATTTCCAACGGAGGTGAGTAAGGGTAAATGGATATGGATGCGTGTCTTCACTCAAAATTCTAGATGCCTCACTGCACAGAATTTGTTCATAGCAAATTTCTTAAGTGAAATAGATATGTCAGAGTTGATGTCCCGAGGGTTGTCGGGGTGCTCCAATGAGAATGATGAAATTGAGAAAGGATTGCTTGTCAGGGGCGAAGCGCATAGCGCCATTGAGGCTTTCTATCGCTTATTGGCACTTGTAGGCGAATAAGTGGTAGAAGCTTATCGCCTAATATTGGCGGAGGATATCCAATTCGTGCCACAGCTTAATAGCACATGTATGCGAAGAGATATCTGCCCTTTACTGACACTTCTAACAAGCTATCACTACTTTTATAAGTTATGGCATTATATATTATAAGTTTTGACACTTGCAAAATCTATACTTTTCAGTTTTCGTTTTCGGTTTTCAATCTAAATATTTAGGATTTTTTTACTAGTATATATATATATATTATATATATATATATATATATATATATATATATATATATATGAATATATGACAATTAACAAATAATTGTAATTTTTTATTAAACAATTTTAAATTAAGATATTAGAAACATAGAATAATTAAATATTATATTTAATAATAGAAAGTATATTATTGTAATGGTGAAATTTGTATATTAAATTGTGTTTACAAGGAGAAAATGTCTTATAGAAGTAACAAATATCATAATCTTTGTGTGATGTTAAACTTGGTGGTTAAAATTTGGCATGTCCCTAAATTTGTATTTTGTATCTCATTGTTAACTTGTATCCTTTATTTGGTTCATCTTAAATTACCCATCTAAAGATATCCTTCAATGGATCCCATTAAGGTAAAGTCATGCTTTGAGAATTAATCCATGACCTCTAAGTATTTTCCCCTATGCCTAAGTTCTTTAAATTATGTTTCTAAGGTTCTTGGATTTGTCTTTCAAATCATTGTGGGTTTTAGAGTATTGAAACAATTTTACTATTCTTCCATATTGTTTATGGAAATCCAATTCACAACTAGTTTGTACTATAGAGTCCTAGGAATTTTATGCAATCATATAATTAGTATCATGTGTATGCAAACCTTTGACTCTCATAGTTCATTTCTAAGGTTCATTCATTTCTCGCAATGTTGGTTTCTAATCATGTTTCTCTACCCATAACTATATAGTTAAACCTCCCTTTCTTCCTTGCAAGCACTACTAGTTATGCTCAACCTTTGAAACTGTACCTAGATAATTATAATTTGAATCCTTATTTCCAATTATATACAATGTCTCATTCCCTTGTAGTTATGTGTCCACATGTCATTGGTAGTGCATGAACTCTATCCCAATGACTTATCCATTTGAATGTGGTTCCTTTGCTCATTGTACACTATCCATATGATCATCTCCCTCTCAACAATATCATTGAATATCTCCAAGATACTTTATACTTTAATTTTATCATGCAACCCATTTTCATGTGGCATATTCAGTGTGTCATTTTTCATTAGGCCATGGTGTGTGCAATTGATAACTCAAGTCTACATAGTGGAAATGGACCATTTCGTGGTGTGACATGTTAGTATGTTGACATCACAAGTGATCCTCATTTTTTTTCAACTAGAGATAAATTATGTGGAACACTCTTACCATGTCATGTGTCCAAAGGGCATCAACTCATGGGTCCCCTTTGTTTTGTCAATAATTACATGAACTTTAAACAATGGCTTATCTAAACTTATTGAAAATGATTTATCTCTATATAACACCTTGGTGATGAGGAAAGGTAGTTTTATCAAGGTGGCATGCACCTTTTCATTAGTAGTTAATTAACTTGTGGTGTGTGCTAGTACTTGCATGTTAGATGGAGATCCTAATGTCTATGTGTGAAGACAAGAATTTTTAGCAAGTCTTCTACTAGAGGAAGCCACAGATCCATGGTAGCCTCTTATTGCTAGTGCATCAAAATAATTTAGTATCCAATTATGTTTGGTATACACATTTTTAAAATTCTATGTGTTCACCTTGTGTTGGCTACTCAATGTCAAAATAACATACATGTGTAGTTAATCTTTATTCAAACATCAAACACATCAATGCTCATGCCTATGGGTATTTCAAAGGGTTGTGAACACCAATTTATGGCTTTCTCTCCCTACAATAAAGGATGATTTTTAAAATGTGGTACACATGGGTTGTTACAATTTTAGAGATGTGCTAGTATTCAATGGTCATATCTACTCCAAAAGTGGCTTGGTGGTAGTAGTTAGATTTTGCATGTTTTAGTAGGGGTTTAATAGCTAGAAATAATATTCTCTTGAGTCCTTAGCATTATGGACATATTCTCTAGTGACCTAAGGGGCCATGTGTAACATTGTTCATACCCTTAGAGCCACATACAAATTGAAAGAAAATGATTTTAAGCTATACACATGGTCTTACTTAAGTGGTTGTATTTATTAGCTAAGGAGTAGGGCATACTCAAGGTGGTATTTTCATAAAGTATAAAGAAGTTAAATACTATTGTAGGCTTATAAATTGAATATATTGAATTGTATGTGCTAAAATTTATTTACCCATACACCTAAGTACCAAATAATGATGTAAGGATTTTGTCCATGTGTAGATGTCTTTGTTCAAAAGAAGGATGGGGAAATATAGTCTAGAGATCTGTATGCTAGGAACTTCTTGTACTGTAAAAAGTGTATGCATTTGCACTTTCACATTATGATTTTGGCAACCTAATTTTGGACTTAATTAAGCTTCTAATTTTCCAAATCATGAATTCCAAAACTTAATTTTTACCATTTTTCAAAGAGGAACCAATATAAAATAAATGTATTCAATCATTAAAACACCTTGGATCAAGTGTGTCCTAGAAAATTGGGCCAAGACTCATTCACCCAAGGATGAATGGGTCCCCCTCCTTAGCCAGGACCCAAATTTAAATATGTTATTAGTGATTTTTTAATGTCCAAAATTCAAATAAGAAGTGTCAGCTTTTGAAATCTAATTTTTGAGAAATTAGATAAACACCAATAAATACCTAGTCATTTAATCATTTAAAATCTAATCAACATAAACTACCATCAAGGCACACAATTGAGAAAATACTATTGTCAAGAGCCTTCAAAATCAACATATTAGAGCATTATTGCAACATATTAGAGCATTATTGCAACAAGTCAAGATCCAACATCATGTCAAAGTTTATGTGTTCATGTTCATGTTATGTGAAGGATAACATTGTTGTAGGTCTCCAACCATTCAAGCATTCATGAAAATCAAGAAAGCAACATCCAGTACCCTTGAAGAGATGTTCATGTCTTCAGTCGTTCAAGGAAGCCATTGGAGGGTGGTGAGTTATAACAATTTTTCATTCAACATTTCCTTCCTTTCCATTGAGGTTTTATCATTGACAATTTGCCATAGTTGAAACATAGGAAAATAGGGTTTACCACCAAGGTGAATGGATCAAGATGATAAATCAATAATTTTCACTATGAAACATTCAATTATGAGGGCCAAAAGATGCAAATAACAATCATAAATGTTACCTAACCATTATAGCAACTATGAGGGAAGTTTTTAGAGAATAGAAAGTTGTGTACCTTCCCAAAAACTTATTGTTTTTAGGCCACAGACGATTCATTCCCCTTTAGTGGGGAATGGGTCCATGTGAGGGTTCCAGAAAATGGCTACAAGGTTTGATTCCTCTCAGTCTATACTCCCAGATCTCAGGTTTTCACTGCTTCATCCTACCGAGGACTCATTTTCCTTTAGTGGCAAATGGGTCCTTTTAGGGTTTCAAAACCCACTTTTGATTTTGTACTCCAATGTAGATGCACTCTTAATTCCGGTTTTAAGCTCTTGAAAGTCCGGAATAAATTCCATAGCCTTGTTTTTGTATTCTTGCACTATGGATGACGACTTTGCAACATGAAAACTTTTGCAACTTTGCTTCAAACTTCTTCCATCGCGGATCTTCAACCTCAGAAACTCTACTAATGGCACACTCAAGAAAAACTTGTTGATTGTTAGCTTAATAGAGGTTTTCCGTGGTCAAACCCTTGTACGAATTAAACCAAAATGATGAAAAAGGAATGAAGCATGGATGAAATGATGCAAATGATACCTTGGATGATGTATTGTGAAACAAATATGCAAACTAGCATGTAGTGGCCATGAAGAATGTAGATCTTGGATCCTTGAATATGATGTCAATGCAGATCTTCAATGCTACATCCACTTCTTTAGCTCAACAACATCAATGAATGCATCAAACCCTTGTCATGATGACATGATCTTGAATTGTTCCAATAAACTCTAGAAATCTAACTTGAAATGCCTTATGAATTAAATTGTATTAACATAAACATGGGTTTGTACAACTATATGCTTGGATTGATGAAGTATAATTGGTTAGGTTTCTAGTATCAATGGTGTAATGCATCATATGATATGAATAATTATGACAAAGTGAATGTTGTAATGAGTTTTAAACTTCATGGTTTAGGTGACTCCACCCTGGAATATGACATTGGTCATTTGATGTTACAATTTCCCAGGATCATTTTGTGAGCAACTGCATTTTAAAATCAAATTTACTTATCTATCTCAGTATGAATGTGTGTGAAATTTAATGCATATTACATATCTCATGTTTAAACCAGACATTGCCATGAAGGTTAGCCAAACATTTAGGGTATTTTGTCTAGCATTTAATGAAGAATCATTTGTTTATAGTGTTTTGGGTACTTTGGCACACACGTATCTGTAAGTATACTATTGGGATCACCCTAATGAGTTTCATAGAGCCCAAAGTATAGGGGAGAAAGGGTTTTCAATTCAATCTATTGTTCGTTGGCTAAATCTCTCCTTGAATCCAACCATTAGGCCTAGCAACCATTTAGGATTCAGGTGGATTTTGGGGAGCCAACAAATTGGTGACTCTACTAGGGAAGCGGCAAGATTATCCATTTGAAAAGAGTGAATTAGTTTGTTGATCTCTAGTTTTGGGTTAGAATGATCCAAGGACCTGCATACTTGAAGGAGATTGTTGCAATGTTTCTGATGTATTCTTGAAGTCTGGTGCTCTAATGGTGGAGAGAACTCAAAAATAATAAGAGTTGGTTGCATCAGTTCTTAGGTATTTTCCTATTGTAATATTTATATATGAAGGTTTTCAACAAATGTTCTAGTTAATATTGTCCCTTATCCAGTACTTTGAGGTATTAGTAGAAGGGAAATGAGGAAAAAGGACATTCTGAAAGAGATATTTGAATAGTTGTAGAGGGAATCAATTATAATTGCAAATATGTATCACTATCCTAGTTCTCCCTCTACAAGCTGTAATGGCATGCCTAAAACATTGTCATGTCCTCAAAGGAAGGTGTTCACTAGTGAGAGATATAACCCTTTGGATTTTAGTCAAATCCAAGGTTACCCACATTCTGTCCCAAGAAGAATTAATGAGTATTTTCCTAAGTTTAGAAGATTGTCATATAATAGAAGAAGATGCTATCATGAAGCTTTGTAAGAACTTTAGAAAATAATGTTGAATATTGGTTTTCTAGTTTTCCAATGCATTCCATATGTTCATGGCAAGAGCTTGAGATATTATTCATGGATTATTTTGGTGAAGTGAATGATGAATGCTCATCTAACAAGAGAAATTTGCATACCCAAGTATGATATAGGGGGATTTCCTACTCACGAGTTCTCTTCACTTAGAGATCCTCATAGGGTGAATTGCCCTATATTACCTCAATGGAATAGCATGGAAGTTTTAGATTCTGAAAGAGCAGGTCACAGAGGTTTTTTGGATAGACTGACAAGCTCTCCGCCAGAGGACGTCAGTGCAGTATATGGACGACAGTGCGACGCGCTGGAGTCTTAGAGGTGTGTTGGTGTCTCATACAGATCAGAGAGTGAACTCATCACATAAAATGCATAAACAACCACTTCTACTCGAACTACTAAGAAATCTTAAAATACAGGGAAGTGATAGTGTTGAAATGAAGTGAAGTAAAACAAATAAAGATAAGAAGAAGGAAGAGAGGGAAGAAATAATTACAAGCATGTGATTGATGAAGCCTCCACCAAATGAATGTCTTCAAAACCTACAAGCTTGATATCTAGAAGGAATTTTGAGGTTGTATAGGGGTTTGACTTAGTCAATCCCCCGTTTTGGTGTTCCCACCTCCACGGATAGCCAAGAAGATAGAGAGAAAGAGTATGTTGAACAAAGAGTGTGGTGAAAGAAAAACCTGCTCGGGAGTAGAACCCACACCATGAATAAGCGTGTGATAAAAGAAAACCCTCCTTGAGGAGGAGAACCTGTATCACAAATAAGCGTGTGATAAAAGCAAGCCCCGCTCAAGGAGGAGAACCTATATTACCAAGTAAATGTACAAATGGTAGGGGATATGGAATCTCAAGATGCTCACAAGCATGGAGATGGAGTTGCAACAAGTGTTGTAATGGAAGCTTGAGAGAGCTTGGAGCTGCTACAACAAGCTGTTATGAGGCTATACAGATGAAGGCTAAAATGTAGAAGGCTAGAGAGAAACTGAAAAATGGAAGAAGTCTCAAAATGAAGTGAAAAGAGGACTTTTAAGGAGGGAAAGGAAGCTTCTTGGACCGTTCCAGAGCATCTTGAGTTGTTACCACTGACCAAAGAAGGTGATAGGTGGAAAACATGCTCGAAAACGGTTGTTTGAGCATTTACACATTGCAGGACACTAGCGCGGTGCGCAGACATCTGTGCAATGCTCTAACATCTAGAAACATCACACTACAAAACAACACCAATCAGAAAGGCACAAAGTTCAATGAAAAGCTAACTGGTAAGGGCGGCTACTAAAAAGGGTTGTTGGAGCATCTTGAGAAGGAGAGAGGCTGATGCAAGGGCTAAAATGAGCCTACTCAAGATGCTAAAGGACTGGACACTAAAGTGTAAGAAAGAATGCAAGAGAAACTACAACGGTGCAATTTTTCTCTTATACATTTTTCCCCCACTTTAGGAGGCATACGAATCTACATTAATATCCATGTTAAAGGAAATATACTAAACATAAATAACACCATATGCCAAAAGGATACTATAGAGGAAGCATATAACTCTTCAAACCATGAAAGCATGCCCCTAGGCTAAAGACCTACAAAACCAATACATTAGACAAGAAAAACATACACTAGATAGCAACGTTAGAACATAAAAAGCCAAAGCATTTGAGTCAGCAAAGTAAAGAAACCTTGATGTAGAAGGTTGTCTCGGTACTATGCATCATCCCCAAACAATACATAGAAGAACTTTTAAGATGAAGAGATAAGGAGCATATACTCAGGATGAAGAAGGTGCATATCTTTGATCCGGTATATACAAAGTGCATGGTGAAAGAAAAACCCGCTCAAGAGTAGAACCCACACCACATAGGAGGTGATTAAAGAAAACTCCGCTCAAGGAGGAGAACCCGTATCACCAGAAAGCTCCTCACAAGCTCATAGACCTATAAGGAGCCATCCCGCAAGATCTCTCACATGGAAGAATCCAAGAAAGTGCCTTATAGACCCGTAGACCTACAAGGAAGGTATCCTTCAAGAACTCTCGCATGAAGGAAACTCCAAGAAGTAGACTCTATAGAGTCAAGAAGTGGCAACACATCTATGTGTAGATAGAGCATGTCTAAAGCATCGATACGTCTACCTACAGATAGGACGCATCTAAAAGTGGTGACATGTCTATCTTTGGATAAGACATGTCTAAAGCATCAATACGTCTACCCATAGATATGAAACATCTAAAAGTGGCGACATGTCTACCCGCAAATAGAACATTTCTAAAGCATCGATACATCTACCTATAGATAGGACACATCTAAAAGCAACGACAAGTCTACCTGTAGATAGAACATGTCTAGAAAGCGGTTGGTCATGCAAACTGAAAAACTTTCAAAGGGCTCCCTTGGGAACCCTTCAAAAGGAGAGGGCTCCACTCAAGGGACACGTTGTTTGAAAAAGTAAGGTCTAGTCAGGTTGCCCCCAAGCTAGACGCTATAGACTTCATTTAAAATAAAACCTTTCAAAGAGGTCCCTTGGAAACCCTTCAAAAGAGAGAAGGGATGCTTCATTTGAAAGAAAGATCATCAAGAAAATGTCACGACCCCTATTTTTCTTGTTTGTGTTTTACAATGTTTAATTAAATTAATTTGTGATGAAAATAAAAGTATAAAGAACTAAAAACAATTAATTATATTTTAATTAGAGAATTTATTTTTACAAATAAATGATAATGATTTGTCATTTAGAATAATTATTTTTTTATTTGCAATTGAATGATATTCTTGAATATTTATTTGGAAGGAATATTTAATTTACAATTTAAAAAAGGGGACTTTTCTTTATTAATTACCAAGGATAAATATAAAGCATGAAAGAGAAATATTATTATTATTATTTTATTTTCAAGATCTGATTACTTTTGTTTTAAAGATTCAGTTATAAAGATGATATAGAAACCTGGGGGAAATATATACAAAAAGGATTGCGAAGGATTTCTCTTGGGGGGTGTGGATTCAACATGATAGATTCAACCAAGGGTTGTAGTTGAAGCAAGGGGATTCATCGGTGAGCAGATAATGTCGTTCTATAGAAATATCTAAGGTAAATATTATTTCCATTAGATAACCCTGTGTGATGGCAATAAAAGGTTTCTATTCTACTAAAGATAAAATTATGATAGCAATATTCTTCGTTCCCTATCTATTCAAAAGAGAGAAAAGTCTTGGCCAAGTCATTGTGAGAAGTAAATGCCAAAAGAATATTTATTCCTTAGTTTACTTGCTCCTCTTTCATCCTGTAACTGAGAACATAACTCTTGCATGGCATTTATACACTTATTGTGGTCCAGTTGATCTTAGCATTGAAAACTATGATTCTTGAAATTTTGTCTTGACTCTTTCATGAAAGTCGTGGCCTGAGTTGATATACTCAACATTGCTTGCATCCTTTGTCTTTATCATTTCTTATGAATATTCTTGGTATGAATTTATTCTTCATGTAGTTAATATACTTGCCAATATCTTTTGAATCTGAGAGTGTTGGGTGCTTCTTGCTTGTTAGGATGATATTGTATGCTTTTGTGGATCTGGCATAATGAATATTTAATTTGGAAGTTGAACGACTCCACTTTTCCTCCTTATCATTACTCTAGATTGTACCTAACCTCTCTCTCTCTCCATGACTTGTATCTATTCTTGCAGTGCTTTGGTTACTAAATTCATTTTTGGTTGTGGCGTTTCTACCATTTTCCTCTCAACCCTCAAATGATCAATTAAATGAACTTGTGGTCTAAAGAATAGTATAAATAATATATGTATCCTTTCCAATCATAACTAGTGCTAACTATGATCCTCAATTTGAATTCTCCATTGATATTCAACTCTCTCGAAAATCATTGTTTAATGTATGCCCTCAGAATGTATTGACTGGTTGCATTATAGTTTTGTTGATTCCTCTGATGTATTTACCTGTCTCTAAAATGAGAGTTGTAGTTTATCTCTTTAGTTGTATGAAATGCTTGCCCTTCAAGTGAGGTAGATCTTCACTTCTAGTGGTTTGAATTATAACCGTTTTTCTTGGAATGCTTCCTTTTAGAGAAGATTTGATTAAGCCTCTTGATTGTTATTCATAAAATTCCTTCTTCTCCATATATTATAGGCGTTCTTTCCTTTAAGACAAACTCCTGTGCACTCAACTTACATTTTATGGAATCGTCCCCACTTAAGTTATTTTTGTGCTGCTTTACTTAACTTTTGAATGAAATTATATATATATATATATAAGTTTGTGAATCCTTGTATTAGAGATCTGATAGCCAGAAGGGAGATATCTGTGAATTCTTTCAGTTGAAATTCATTTACAGAGTAGGCGAATTCATTAACTATGGTGCCTTACTGTTTATGTTTGTATTTATTTGTTTGGGGGTTTATTTTCTCAACCGAGCCTTCCTCTGGGAGGAAACACTGTGGAGGAAACACCCTCCACTGGCCACAACCTGTGGAGGGTGCGCTACCCCCACATGCAATGCCTCCCATAGGGGTCACCCTTCTTAGACTTTCTCTCAGTGAATTTAAGACATGCTACCTCTTGTTTGTTTAAGCCACGCAGTCATCTATATGTATATGCACATACCAATAAATATATGGGTATAATTATATGTATGTGTAAACTATTGTTACAAAAGAAAAATATCTCTACGTTAAAAATTACTACTGTTATAAATGTGAACTTATATCTGGATAGATGCAAGGTAAAGTATAAATATCTATACCTGAACATACATACATATAAATAAATATATATATAGGTATATATGTAAAATTATATATATATATATATATATATATATATATATATATATATATATATATATATATATATATATATATACTTTTATGTATTTGAGAAAAGCATAATTTTTGAATGAATAGATAATATAATATCACTTTGGAATGAAAAATATTCTATTAAAATTGTTGAAATTTGGTATTAAATTGATCAAATCGGTATATATATATTTGAATGTCTATATATATGTACATATATTCATATGTTTAATTCAGATCAAGCCGGTCTATTCTACAGAATGAGTTCATGTTTAAATTGGTGGTTTTCTTTTTAAAGTACCCAAATCTATGAATGTTAAGTTAATCCATTTAAATTGCGGGTAGATTATTGGATACTAGGTACGAAAAAGGGAAAATATCACTTACGCATATAATTTTGCGAATACTTGTGCATGAGTCATTTGTTACTTTCAAAATATATATATATACATTGCTGATCGGATGTACTTCCTTTGATTATTCTGTTCTTAATGGAATATTGGACACTTGTTAGCAAAGAGTGAGGAACAATTATGCATGAAGTTGATATTTCCTTAAGAATTATTTTTGTGAACTACTCTCTTACAAAACCAATTAGCGATCTTTGGAAATGTAACTCTAAATTTTTTCTTTGGGATAATACTTACCTACTTCTCCTTATGTCTTATTAATAATGTTCCACTCGTTACTTGTATACATTAAAAGCTTCTCTAGGTCAATGCTACCAACAATATTAGCAGCTTTAAACATAAATTACAGTATTAAATAGACATATGTTGGTATTTATATGTGTATTGATGTGTAGTGAATACTTGCTTTTTACTTGCTTTTTCTTTACAAATAAATACTAACTCATGTAACTATTCTAACGACCTCTAAATATCTTTTATATGAAGAAAGGCTTTATCACATTTGAGATCAATGGGTTTTTTTTTTCTCTTTTTCTTTTACCCAATGTAGCCAATTGATAAATTTCATAGCTATAGTCTGAAACGAGACAATGGTAAGATTTAGATAATCTATTATAGTAACTTGTTATATTACCTATTTGCAATTCATGTCATTTTCGTGTGTAATTATAAGAGTGAACAATCATATAATCTCAATCTTATATATGTATTCTCATACATACATGGGGCCATACCTTCTTAACTCTCTTTTAATAATATTTTCTTATTGAAAAAGCCTCGGTGAATTATTGAGGTAAACCTTTTGATTATAATTATTGAGGTAAAGCTTTACATGATTGGTCATGTTTGTCAGTGTACTTGTATGATATTTGAGAGGTCATTGAAAGTTGCATTGTCTTACTCACAAATACTTGGGAGCGATTCATGATAAAGTTGGCATTTCCTTAATTTCATATGCAAGGATGATGCATTGGTGAAATATGAAAATGCTACTTGTAGATGTATGTGACTTGTAAAGGAACTTCAATGGGTACCTTGTGATATATAAATATGAAATGAATGGTCATGTCAATGATACACTATGATCATTTCCCGTGAGGCATCTTGTAATCATTGAAAACTTGTAGCCAGTAAGGCTCTACCAGTGAGGCATTTCATTAAGCCATTGAGGAACTTTTACGAGTGGTTTTCATCCCTACAAGGGTTTTCCACTCATCAAAATCTGTGTTATAGTTTCTTCATGGATGCATTTATGATCTTGTTTTTCTTTCTTAATTTGCATTTCAGCATTTAAGAATACATGCATTGCTCTAATGACAACTCATGTGTAAGCCTACATGACAATAAATAATGAAGAAACCACCTTGTTTTAATATATGTTAACTTATTGATGTATGTTATTTCATTTGATTATAATGATGAAAGTAATTTTGGGAACTTAAGGATATAATTAACTTATATGTTTTCATGATGTTACAAAAAAGCTCAAATCTCCAAAACAAGTTATCAATGCCCCCAACGTATAGGGGAGGAGAACCATACAAAACACTTGGAATAGGATAGAGGTGAACCTCGATAGCACTTGTCAAGAAAAGTAAAGGCGGGTACATCAATCAAACAAGATTTTGATGGCACCTGAATTACTAAGTTGTTGTATTTTATCCTTCAAGGCCTTACATTAGCTAGTGGAATGACCAAGCACTCGATGGTATGCATAGAAAGGATGCTCTCCTTTATTATGTTTATGAATTTTATCTTGTGTAGGAGAAGGAAGATTGATTAAGTGTGCTTTTAGAAGCCACAACAAAATACACTATTTTTTAGATAAAGGATGAGGAAAGGGAAGCAACCCTTTCTTTTGTGGAGAAAGGTTTGACTTCTCACAAGAAGAAGGCACGGAAATAGAAGACAAAGGAGGATAAATCAATACATGAGAACAAGGTTGAGTGGAATTCATGTCACCATTCAACTGTGGTTCCCTTTTAGATTGTTCATTCAAGCAACCAAGCCCTAAGTTATGCTTACGAGGCGCAAATTCTATAGGGACCTGAATGCCTTGTTTGTTGTGCCCACAAACTTTACACTCATAGCCACATTTAGAGACAAGCTTAAAGCTAGGGCCATAACATTTTTGCAAGTCTTGAAAAGGCGAATCCTTATAAAGAGCATTGTCGCAATGATGGGGGTCACACTCCTCTAGGGGATCGCTATCATTCTTATTAATAGGATTGCCAACACTATCCTCTTTAGCTGAAGTGTAATCTTCTTCCTCAGAAGGAGGATCAACACTAAGGATATTACAATTATTTCCCACACTACCTCGTGATACAAAAGAATAATAATCTTTGATAGCAGGTGTAGATGATGTCATCAAAAGGTCTAAGTGGATCGTGTTGACTTTATATTCTCCAACGAAGGATTCTGTAAATTCTAAATGACCCTGACCACCACCATGACATGTGTTCCCTTGAGAAGAGGTGGAAGGAGCACACTTAGGAATCCTTGCTTTAGAAGGATCTTCTTTAGGGACGTTTACCTCGAGAGTATCCTTTGTAGTAGGTACTGCTAGAGTAAACATCGACACACTAGAAGATACTAAAGGAATAAGAGTAGGCACAACTAAAGCTTGAACAATAGCTACCATCTCACATAGTTGCATAGCCTCAGGGTCAGCCTTAACTATGACTACTTGATTGTTACAAATAAACTTAATAGATTTATGCAAGGTAGATAGGACTACACCCATAGCGTGAATCCATGGTCTACCAAGAAGAAGGTTACATGGTAACTTTTCTGCCATAACATATACAAGGGTAGGAACAATGATAGGTCCCAACCTCAAAGGTAAGACTATCATGCCTAGGGATTGTCGATCGACATTATCAAACCCATAGAGAACAACAAAAGAAGTATTAAGAGGGGATGTACCAATATTAATCTTACACAATAGGTCAATTTTGCATACATTGAGCACCAAACCAACGTCAATGAGAGTATGCCTAATTCCAATCTTATTAATGTTGACCATAATCATTAGAGGATTTGCTTGCAAGCTTATGTACTTCCGGAGGCAGGAGCTCCTGTAGATAGAACATGATGTTTGGTGAACCTGCGTGAATATATGCCATCAATGCATCAACATCTGTCGGCCTAGCAAAAGAAGGCAAGAGCATATTTTGCAAATCTTTCTAAAGCATACCCTGATAAACCGGGGTAGACCGAAGCAAATCCCATAGTGAGATCATATATGGAGTAACACGAGGTTGCTTGACAAGACTGTTATCATTAGGTTCTTTAGTCATAGGTTTAGGAGCTTGAGGAAGTCTTAGTTTTTTATTCGTTCTGTTCTCATAAGTATAGGCTACCACTCTATAAGGGTAAACTCACAATAGTGGGTTACAATTTTTCAAATGAAGAAAAATTAGAAATTCCCATCAAAAAAATTAAAATGCTTTACCCCTTCTAATGAAGGAGGTTCGAATGAACCACCCCTCTTTTAATGAACCCCCACTTTGAATGAACCCCTCCCCCCTTCTAATGAACCCTC
>VDFB02252616.1:178615249-178709995 GCA_007258455.2 Sequoia sempervirens | reverse complement strand
AAAATTGCCTAGTTTTTGGTGAGTTTTCACCAAAAACTTGACGAGTCTACAAAAAAAACTCACCCATCCAAAAAAAAGGTCTCCTACAGCTGCTAAAAAGGCATTTTCATTTCATTTGATTTTATAGGTACTCTCCAAGTCCAAGTTTCCAAGTTTGCCTACAAGTCTTCATCTATAATATCGTTTAGTTCTACCTCCCTCTAGTTTTCACTAGAAATGGGAGATGTAAATTTGTAAAATATATTAATGTAGTATTTACTTTCAGTTTTACAAAAACAATTTGCTATTTTCATTTTGTTTTAGTCTATCAATATTAGCACATTCCACATGAGGATGCCATTTTGTACCCCATTTGCTTTCAAATCAATCAAATACAACTAGACTCAACTTGTTTCTTTTATGTACTCATTTATTGACTCATTGGATGCATCTTATCATTGAATTTTGCAAAAAAAAAGTAGTGTTTTTAATGAAATTTAAGCAATTTTTAAGTTGCAAAGTTTTTTGTCGAGGTTTTGCCGAGCTTTTGCCAAGTCGTGTCCCTGGGCTTGATGAGTTTTTCAATTTAGCAAGTTTTTCAACTATGGGTAAGAGTAAGACAACTCCTCTTGCTACAAATCTATTTCTTGTTGTCTCTTGATACCATCCAACTTCTTATTGAAGTCTACCAATATGCTCTTGATGTCACTAATCCCCATATTGTCAATATTTTGGGGCAGGCTAGGAAAGCAATCATGCTGGTTTGGCATAGCAATGCATTTTTGAGATTGATTAAAAGGCTGCCAAGAAGGTTGAGTAGGGGTGAGTGAGTGGTAAGCATGATAATTATGTTGATAATCTGCTGTTAATGGGTTATTTGGGATGAAATCAGCAAAATGAATTGATTGGTATGGCTGATAGGAAGGTATATGAGCTGCACTTTCATGAAATGGACGATGGTAAAACTTATCTTCATGAAATTAAGACATTATGCAGCATCAAACAAGCTGGAAATTCATAAAAATGTTCTAAAAATCAGAATTATGAAGACTGATTTTTGTAAGAACTTGAAGTACATACTGTTGGTGTACGTTTTATCATCCACCGAACACACAGAATAAAATGTCCAAAGACACTCTATCCTCTCTTGAACAAAGTCACCGCGTATGCTAAGATTGCGAGAAGATCATATGGTGACTCCAAGGTTTCTTTCGTCAGGTCATGACATGTGGATAAGCTCAATGGGTGTTGTAATATGCTGGTAATACACAAAGGGACTTACATTAAAGAATTTCTCACAAGTTCGGTACTTAGATGAATTTATCATTAAAGGCTTCTTCGATTGGGACTTTCAATTTGGATCTCAAAAAAAATGCAAAAAGGATAAGGGTTTAGAGATTCTAGTCTACTCCTAGGAATTCAAGAGATGGTAGAGATTAGGTGAAACGAGTAACCACACTTTGTTTCGCCTCGCTGGGACAACTACGCAAAGTGGGTGCAATCTTCAAAGGATGTGATTATAATTTTCATGCCTCGAATAAGACTGAAGTTAAACATCCACAATCACAAGCTCAGGCTAACTTTACACATCGAATGAAAATCATCCATCCGAAGAAAGTATGAGCAATGTTTCACCATAAATGTATACTATCAAATCTTGCATCCACTTAACAAACATTCAAAGCAAATTAATTGTAATATAATTCTAATCTATTCCTAATCTATGGTTGAAGAAGTTATGCAACCTTGCAAACCACTTGACAATAAAAGGGATTCAAAGCAAATCATGCATAAGTGCTTTTATTATCGGAAGTAGCAAAATGCAACAATTTCATACACTTTCTTCACACCCTTTACAAATGAGGGGCGAGCTCAATTTATAGGCTCCCCAATTACAATTTAATGGCCAAGATTGATTTCGAATCAACGACCGAGATAACAAAAATAAACCCTAATTAGGGTTAGTCACAACCAACTACCTCTCGACCAATGAGAAAATTATATTTGGGGACACTTGTCCTTCTGCTAAATATGAACCAACAATAAAATAGAAGGTTGTTGCATGTTGATTTGGAACAATTTGATTGGTTGGAAGATGACGAGGTGCCACCTTAGCGTGTTGGATGTCTTCCCTGGTCATTTTGTTTTTCTTCCACGTGCTTGCCTTAGAATATTTTCCTTGTCGATGACTCTGTCCCGGCTTGTTTCTTCCTAGCTTTGATCTCAGATGGAAATTTGTTTGGAATACTTTTCTTGTCACCGTCTAATTCTAATTGGAAGCTTGTCTTTAATGCTTTAGGAGATGAAATCCTTCAAGAAGTTGCCCTAATTGCTTCAATAGGTCTGGGATTGTAGATGAAATCCCTCCAAGATGTCTGAATATTCTTTCAAGTGCCTTGAATTTGGAGAAGAATTCCTTTGTGCTTTCGCCACAATGGAGGAAATTGGAACTTTCTCTATGAAGTATTTCCCATACTTAGCCAAATTTTGGCTATTCTAGTTCATTTTGTAACACCTTCATGTGGATCATTCAACACTTAGCCAAGATTTTGGCCATCTTCATGCTTGAATGAACTTTTCCTGTGGATTTTCCTTCAACTCTGAATTTGGCTTGTGCTAAGGATTTTATTCATTTCCTCTTTACTTTTCCTCTTTATTCCTCTTCATTTTCCCTATTTTCTTTCCAACACTTAGTCAAATTTCTAAATTCTTCTCCCCAAGGTGTCAACACTTAGCCAATTTTCTCATCCTCTCCTTGGGCGAACTTTACTTGTGTCTTGACATCTTCATTTGCGGACTTGTTGTAGTCTTAGAAATTTTTATTCAATCAAAGTCGAACTTCATAATGCTCAAGACGTTTTCTTCAATAGGCCTAGGTCGGACTTTACTTTGCCTTGGACATGCGTTGCTTGAGGAAAGTCGGACTTTATAAAGGTTTGGACATGCTATGCTTGGGAAAAGTCGGAATTTCACTTGTCTTTGCCATTTTCCCTTGGTGTCTAAGTTGGACTTTGCTTGTTTTGTGCTATCCTTATGGCGGACTTCAAGAATTTCTCTCCATGTTGCTCATCTTCTTATGGCGGACTTCTTGACTTTCATTCCAAATGCTAGGGCGGACTTGAAGGCTTGTTTGACAAACTCCTTTAACATGGTGGACTTTCTTGGTGTCTTGACACATCCATCTCTCCTTCCAAGCAGACTTCACATTCTTTGTGCCATTCTCATCTCCCCTCTAGGCACTTCATGCCTTAGAAATTTTCCATCATGCTTGAGGGTGGACTTTGGACTGTCTTGGACACTTCTCCAAGCAGACTTTGCACTTGTCTTGGACATCCATCCTCACCTTGGGCAGACTTGAAGCTTGCCTTGCCATCCATTATTTTGTCCAAGGTGGACTTCATGAAGTGTTTGACACAGCTTGGGCAGACTTTGGAGTTGTCTTTCCAAGAGGGAAGGGTGGACTTTAAACTCTTCTAGCCATTCTCATTTTGGCATGGCGAACTTGGAACTTCTTTTCCACATGTATTTTCCTTTTACACTTAGCCAAAATTCAAATTTCATTTTCCGAGGCATCAAATACTTAGTCAATTTCATGAATTTTATTTTTCCCTAAGGTAACATTACATAGGAAAGGCACCTATACTTAGCCAAAATTTTCAAGTTTTCCCCCTCAAAGGCATCCATACTTAACCAAATTTTGGATCTTCTTCCTTCTTACAAGCTAGGCAGACTTCACCAGCTTCCTGCTAAGGTAGGGCAGACTTTGGAGTAGGCTTGCCTTCTTCCTTTCAAGGCATGGCGGACTTTCCATGATGCTTGCCATTGTCTATTCCATGGCAGGGCGGACTTTCATGACTTCTTGCCATTTCTTGGCGAACTTCCCAATGCCTTAGCCATTTTCTCCTTCATGGTTGAGCTTGAAGGTTGCCATTGCTTGGATCTTCTGGAACAAAACCTTTGCCGTATGTCTTGATTTTTTGTGATTTTTCATTGATTTTTGAGATTTTTCCATTGATTTTTGCTTATTTTCCCTTTGGTGACCTGATTTTGATTCTAAAAATAGAAATGTTGACTCCATGACCAGGGTTGACTTTCTAAAAATAGAAAAAGCAAAATCCCTAAAAAATAGGGATCCTAGATTGATCCAAAAATGCCAAAAATGAAAAAAGCGAAAAAGCAAAAATCCCTAAAAAATAGGAAGTGTTAGATTTGATTCAAAGCACAGGCGATCCTCGTCATCTGGACCTTCTGAGCACTTCCGTGATGTTTAGGCACTGTTTACTTGGCTCGGATGATTCTTCAAAACTTTAACTCCTCATTGTAAAAGAAAAATGGTGATAAGCAATTGCGATGCCAAGGTAAAAAGTGAAAATAGGGGGTCCCCATTTGCAATGGGGCGATGTGTGAAAAGGTCACAACACATACCAACACTAGTCTTCTTGAAACCAGTAGAATAGACTTAGAGTCGCCAAATGTGTAAATGTTTTTCCTTCAAAGGAAAAAATTACTAATATACACATCAAATGTCAACAATAATAGGACAAATTTTGAACCATAATAGCTCAAATAGTCCCACTAGGCATGCCAAAAACTGTTGTCATGGAAGTGTGCACCCTTTGCTGATTTGATACAATCACTCAACCACCTCATGAAACATGGGATGATCTCCCTGAGTGTGGGCTCAAATTGTGGAGATCAACCTCCAAAGAGGGCTAGTTCCCTTGGATTTATCACCTAATCTAACCTATCCTATTGCTAATTGCTAGGAAAAGAGTGAAAGGAAATATGAAATTAAACCTATGGTTAAAAGGTGATGCACCAAATGCTTATTTCAGAGCCTATATTGCTGTTTGGATTTACATGAACAAGATTCTTCATGCGCAACTTAGGTTTACATACTTGTACATTAGTAATTCATCGGAAAGATAAAGTTTTCCTCAATCCTAAAAGGAAAAATCAGATATTCTCACAATTAGAAATTGTTGAAACTAATGTCATAACCTATGGCCTGCACAAGGTATGCATATTTCTACAAAAAGGTGCTGAAGAAATGAGACATAAATTGAGGATTCATATGAAATCATAGAAAAAACACCGATCATTTATAGTTTCACACAAGAATACAGATACAAAAGCTTCCTTATATGCTGCCCAATAGTTGCAAGAGAATAGGAACATGTGCTTGTTGAGTCAAACTTTCCTTGGTCGTCCAAAACTAAAAACCCTATTTTGCAGCCCCTAAAACTGCTCCAAAAAGGTACCTGAGTGAAGAAAAATTCCTTTCTTGACCCTATCCACCATTAAGGCACCTAAAAAGGCTCCTAGATGCCATCAAAAGGTTCAAACTTGGTCAAAACTGCCCCTAAATATTCTCAACTGATCATAAATTGGAAAGAAGTAATGATTGCTCATTTCAATTCCCAAATGCTGATACTTATTCAAACCTGCTAATAAAGCATGTGAGAAAAAGGTTTTAAAACATTCAAATATCTCCTAGGAAAGTCTAGGTGATTCCTTTAGGATTGAAGAATGATACATGGCACATGTCTAAAGCTTATTTGTGTTGGTTCCTATTACTCTTTCTACCTATTCTTGTCACTATTGTTCATCAATATTTGAACAAATTTAGCTTTTCATGCCTGCTCCCTTGATTTGTCTCTTTTGATGGTTTTGTTGTCCCTAGTTAATGCACAGTCCCTACTTCTTGCACAAACTCTAAGTTTCATGTATAATCTCACAGTCAATAATCAACAATCCTTGACTATCTAGCATAGTTCTTAGCATACCTCCTCAATTGTAGGTCTTAGAGAGAATTGCATATAGTTGAATAGCAGAAAGGAAAGGTACATAGTGTTGAACAACAATTTCGCCCCCATTCAACACCAATGGCACTCTTGCTCCATTAGTACCATAAGCTAAGTTACTGATTCGCTGGCAAAAGGCTCTGGATACGATTCGATTCGCATTAGATACGAAATTCGGGTATGATACGTGATGGATTCGACCAGGATACAAAAAGTCACTTGCGGATTCGAGCTGGATACGTTGGTTGACTGCAAATTCGACCAGGATATAGCAAGAAGAATCCAAGGAGAATCCGCGATGAATCCAAGCGTGAAAATGCCTAGTCTGTGGAATAAAGTGTTTTTTTAGCATTTTTTAATCATTTTTTTGACTAAATGTTGACTTCTAAATAATTTAATGTTCATTGCAACCCTAATTTGTGCCTCCAAACACACTAAATAATTATAGTTATATGCTTGTGTACCTAGTTTACCTATTCCCCTTCACACTACATTTCTTCTGTTTTCATTTGCCTTTCTTGAATCAATTGGTGACTTCTCTATAAACCTGTCTTCCTATCACGAGTGATGCACACATTGTTTTTTTTACTTTTTGCTATTTGGATACAGTATACACCAAATAAAGGGTAAATCATCATTAAAAAATAAAAAGCTAAATTTGCCATAAAGGCTAAGTTACTTTTGTCGCATGTTATGGCATGTCAAGCTTGGATAATGAAAATCAATACCTGCAATCTAAGTTACCTAATTCATATACACAATGCATTATTTCATTGATTATATTAATTAGTTTGGTGATTCAAAACATTTACTAGTTTATCAGCAGACAAATGAAAGGGATGCAGCCCCAAATGATACAGAAAAGCATAGTTGCAAAACTCGCCAAATGCAAAAACTCGCCAAGCCCGGAAAATATGGTACGGAAAAAACTCGGCAAAAGTTCGGAAAAAACTCGGCAAAAAACTCGGCAACTTAAAAAATTGCTTAAACTTCATTAAAATCACTTTTTTTTTGCAAAATTCAATGATAAGATGCATCCAATGAGTCAATAAAATGAGAACATAGAAGAAACAAGATGAGTCTAGTTATATTTGATTGATTTGAAAGAAAATTAGATACAAAATCGCATCCCCATGTGGAATGCTCAATACGCTGATAGTATACTAATAGTTTGAAACAAAATGAAAATAGCAAATTGTTTTTGTAAAACTGAAAGTAAATACAACATTAATATATTTCAGCTTTTACAAATTCACATCTTCCTCTTCCCATGTCTAGTATTTCTCGGTGTTCTCACTACGGGAGCGGCTGTAGTTGTAGGCATCTGCTGTGGCTCCTCAACCTCCATCCTGGATGCAGAGGCTACTACCGGTGGCTCTGGCACTGCCAATGACTCCTCCTCAGGATCATCCTCAATGTCATCCAATGAGAATGCAAATCCACCCTCGTCCTCCATTGCTTGTCGCTCAAAGTCATAAATCTCATTGTCAGAAAACAATGGAGGTTGCTCATCTTACCCTATCCAATCATTGTATGGATCTATCTCATCCAAATCAATTGGATCATCTGATATCTCCTTAACTTGTTTTTTGCGCAGCCGAAGATTATATTGCACATACACAAGGTCATTCAGGCGTTTCTGAGCTAGTTTGTTCCTTTTCTTTGTGTGGATGGCCTCAAACAAGCTCCAATTGCGCTCACAATTGGAAGAGCTACAAGGCTGCGATAAGACACGGAGGGCAAATTGCTGGAGATGTGGGGTATTTCCACCCCAATTTGACCACCAAACATCTACAAAAAACAAATTAAGAGTTAGAAGAGAACCTAGAAACTTAGAAAGGAAAGTCAAAACTCAAAAGTTGAAATTTGAAAACATATTTTATCAAATTATCAATATTTGTAACTTGTAAATTTCAAAATTTATACCTGGTGGTTGATTGTGTATTGCTCTCTTTGCTAGCTCTAAAGAGAAGAGTTCACCCCTTTTTTCTCTATAACTTTGGATTTCATTAACAACAAGGTCTCCTGCATCAAGGTCAGGTGACATTCTCTGAATGCACTTCATGAGTCCCTCCATAACCTCTCCAGTAGGATCTGAGTAGGTGCTTGAATGGAAGAAATGAGGGTTCAAGAAGTAGCCTGCTGCATGGAGGGGTTGGTGGAGTTGATGGTTCCACCTCCTGTCAATAATCTCCCAAATGGGATCAAATTTGAGGCTGTCCCCTTTATAATAATTTTTTATAGCCTCCTTGGCCCTATCCATGGCCTCATAAAGATATCCCATTGGGATTTTATCCCCATCCACCAAGTGGAGCACTCTAACCAAGGGCTTTGAAAGCTACAAATTACAATATAAAAATGCAAAAAGATTAGAGTTTCAAATTTACAATGAAAGACATCAAAAAATTTATTCAATTTGAATTCAAATTCAAAGTTTTGAAATTGAAGTTACCTTCACAATCTCTGCAGCCTTTTTTGCAAATTCAGCATCAAACACAATTCTTGACACGTTATCTCCATCCGGCTTCTTTGAATAGGTTGAGTCATCCCATGATTTACTCACAAACATTTGTTTTAAAGCCGTCAAAGAACCAAGAATGCTTTGCAACGTTAAGAAGATCGTTGCAAACCTTGTGACACCTGGCCTCACCAATTCTTTCCCATGGGTGTGCTCCCTCATCAAGCGAAGAACCCAAGGGTGATTGTAGATATATTTAGTGATTCTCCTCGCGTCCTCTACAATTGGTGTGACCCAATCTAGTTTTCCTATGTCCTCCAAAAGAAGGTCAAGGACATGAGCTGCACATGGTGTCCAAAAAATTGAGGGGTGTTTATCTTGGAGAAGTCTTCCTACTGCCACATATGCTGCTGCATTATCAGTTATGATTTGCACAACATTTGCAATCCCCACCTCCATGCAAACTCCCTCCAACATCTTAGCCAAATTTTCTGCACTTTTTACAATGTGGGAGGCATCAACTGATTTTAAAAACACCACCTCTTCTTTGCATGCAACCAAAAAATTAATGATGGTACGGTTTTTTCCATCCGTCCACCCATCAGAAAGAATAGAGCAGCCATATTTTTGCCATTTTTCTTTTTGCTCCTCTACTGCTGCCCTTGCCCTTTCAGTTGCATTAGTAAGCAACCTACAAGTACAAAGTGAAATTAAGTACACAATTTTAATTTGTAAACAAAAAAATAGCTTAAATTCATCATAAATTAAACTTAAAAAACATAAATTAAATAACATAAACTAACCTCCCACTCAAGTCCGTGCGAGAAGGCGCCTTGTAGCCTTTTCCTGCAAATGTCAATGCGGTGACCAAATTGTGCCAGTAAGGAGAACTCGCCACATTGAAAGCAATATTGTTAAAATACCAAAAATCTGCACAAGCAATGTCTGCTTGCTCATGCACCTCCCTATTCCATCCAGTCGCCTCTAAGGAAGGTTGTGCACCAGTTGTGTTTCTAGGCACAAAAAAACTATCCAACTGTGTCGGTGTAGGTCCTGTAGCTACCCTTGCCCCTGGTGCTCTACTAGAGGAAGATGAAGGGATGGAGGTTGAGGTGCCAATGGGTTGCCTTGACCTTCGCACACGTGGGCCACGAAGAGAGCCCACTATCTCCTGAATCTCCTGAGTAACATCATAATCATCATCTGACTCAACTGGAACACCTTGAGAAGAGGCAATGGTTGCTTGCATTGCTGCTCTTGCCATCTCTCTTTTCATTTTTTTTTCTTCTGCAGCTGAAAGTATGGCATTCATTTGTCTTTTTATTTCCTCTGTTGTATGAGGACATTCCTTAGCATCACGTTGAGGGATGCCTGCAAGGTGGTACTTGAGGCGATTGATGCCCCCACGATATACTTTTTTACATGGAATGCAATATACTATGCCAGGTATGGGTCCTAGATAAGCATACTTCCAAGCAGGATCTCTAGCTCCTGGAGGACGTTTACCTACAAAGTCCGCAGGCACGGATGGGGCAGAGCCTGAGGCAGAAGTGGGTTCAGAAGCCATTATCAATTAATTATTAACCTACACAAAGTGAAAGTCATAGCACAACTTGTTAGTTTTTGATAGAAAATTTAAAAACAAACTAAATTAGATTAAATCAAGAGAGATTACTTTAAGTTTAAATTACTAAAAATCTATCACTAGATTCTAAATCTAAACATTTTCATAACAAAAAAATTGGATTTAAAAATAAAAAATAAAAACTAGGGTTTCAAAAAAATGTGAAAAAATGTAAAAAATATGAAAATGACTTCAAACTAGTAAAAAATTAAGCTAATCTAAGATTGTAAGCATGTTATTCAACAAAAAAGAGGATTCAATCATTCAAAACAAAAAAAAAATAACTAGGGTTTAAAGAAAATTTTAAAAAAATGAAAAAATCAGCAAAATATGTTAAAAAATCAGAAAAAATCATTAAAAAATCTTGTTTTGATGAATCTAAATCTTGTTTTGATGAATCTAAATGCATTTAAATCATTTTCACACTACAATCAAATGATTTTTAAACATAGAACCAACAAGAATGAAGAATTTTTTAAAAAAGAAGAAAGAACAAGAAAAATGAGTAACCCTACCTGGAAATCCAATTTGCCTTCTAAATTCGATGTAAATGCCCTTCAAATCTTGTCTTTTGGATGCAAAATCACTGCAAATGAGTGCACAATGCCTTGGAGAGGTTTTTTGCTGAGTGTGAGAAGAGAGTGAATGAAAAAAGACAACTTAAAATTGCTTTTTAGCGGCTGCTTGGGCGTTCTAACTGTCGCGCGGGTTTTTCTAGAAAACTCGCCGTACTTTCTGGAAAAACTCGCCAAAAGTACGGCGAGTTTTTCCAGAAAGTACGGGCGAGTTTTCTGGCGTACAAGTGCCTGAAAAACTCGCCCCCTGGAAAAACTCGCGAGTTTTTCACTACTCGCCGGGTTTTGTGCGAGTCTTGCAACTATGCAGAAAAGTATTACATTCTATTGTATATAAAAATATTCTAAATGGGATGTTTGAGTTTCTCCTTAGGAAAGATCCATCCATAGTAGCAGGTTCAAAATGTTCAATCGCTTCAAGAAGGTAAAAGGTTTGCCAAACTTCAATTAGGCTCGAGAAGGAAAAAGATCTGCCAAAGTAAAGAATTTCAGAAAGGTTTAGAAAGGTTTGATACTATACAAAACACAAAATTGTGCATGATCCCATAAATAGAATATATATGATATAAACAAATATTTCTATGGTCAATGTTTACAGTATTTTAAAATTGATACATCACACTATCATACAATGTTTAGAGAGTGGCAATCTTTCTCAAGTCTCCAATGCCTAGGACATAGGACTATTAGGCTTTATAATGACAATTTATAGACAGTCAGAAGAAAAAACTTGCTACATGTTCTACTTCATGATCACTAATATAACTAATAGCAACATCCAAACTCATTGCATCTGCACTACCACCACAATACTTACTATGGCCATCATTGCTTTCAAACTACACAAGCTGGAAAATAGTTAGATGACAAAAATGGTGTATTCTGAACTTAATTACTGCTGCAAATATGTATATATTTCTGATTTTTATATGTTTTTTGTATTGCCATACCCAAGCCGTACCCAACCCCAATTTTTTTTTTGACTGAATCCTGTATTGGATTTGCGTACCCGTCCCCGAATCCAAAAACGAATCAGTAACTTAGACCATAAGCATCAATTTCCTTAAAAGAAACCCATAGATCATTCAGAGTATAATATTCTAATTCACTACTTTTCCCCTCTGAGATAAATGCAAATACTTGTACTCCACTACTTTTCTACCTTTTGTATTGCTTATGATACCAATCCTTTCATAATTGTTGCTCCTTGAATACCATGCTTTATTTAATGTATCCTTCCAGTCCTTTTTTACCTCCAAACACCACCATTCTGAACTTAATTTATCCCATAGACTAACCCTTTTGTGACTCTACATTCTAGCCTAAAGGACTATCATATGAAAAGTCTGCGACTGTAGCATCCTTGACTGTAGAAAAACTGTGTTTTCACTTTAATCCCTCTTCATTGCTTTGTTATACCCTTCCCCAGACTGACATACATTGATGACCCAGACATAAGGCCATTTCTCAACTCATGATAAAACATAACATGATGAGTCTATTATACATGCACTTCTTAAACACAGGTTAGCATACGTTCATGTTTCCCTAACTTTCATCTGTGTCTATTATTTTCAGAGAAACATACCACAAATTGGATCTTTAGCAATTTTAATAAGTCCATAGAAGACCCATGATGACATCATAACAAGCCACATGAGCCCTAGGAGACCATATTGCACATGGATATCTGTTTCTCCTAACTTAACTAGGAAAAGCTGCATCTGGTCCCATTGCTTTGCATCAAACAATATCTTGTACATTTGAATAAACAATATTACTTTTAAAAACAAGTGTCGCCATTTCTTGAAGATCTTTTAGATAGGTTTTGCCCCACGATGCAGGTGTTCTCGGGCATATGCAATTGCATCCATGCTTTTGTCAACCCTTACAAACTCTTGCATCCCAAGCTAGAACTCAAACTTACTTTTAGACCTCTTCAACCTATATTTGTTCTCAGCAAACCAAGCTAAAGCAAGAACACAGTCTCTATTGAAATTAGATTCTACCACCTGGGAAAGTAAGATATTTTCTTGTTACCTTCAGCGAGTTTTGATGCTTTTGACAATTGCAAGCTTGGTGTGGGGAAAATTGTTGTACCGTATCTCTGCTCTTGGGCCATTTTATTGGCAATGTCAAGTACTGTGAAACTACCTAATAGCCACTGTCCCATCATGCAAACACTATCCTTCTATGTCATTGTCCTTTAAGATCCTTCAAATACTCTGCTGTTGTCTTACTGGCTTTATGATGCATGGTCTTGCCCTGTGCTCGCTCCATGCTTGACAAACCTATGTTGTTTTCATTAAAATGAGTCTTGATCAGTGTTATATGACTATCCTCTCCCATTTGATAAGGACTGTCATTAAAACCTTTTGATATTTTAATGCAATGAGTGTGCTGCTGCTCCTTGATGTTCCTTACTATCATTCCAGGTCTGTCATCTTTCACAAACCTTTGGTGCATGGTCTACTCTTTTGTGCATGTAGATAAAGCCTTGTGAATATACATTGATTGATACCTCTGAATAGAAGAAGATTCTAATTAAAATGACATGACATTGCACAGGTAAGCTTGATCTCCACAATACAGTTGCAGAGGAGCAAAGTCCATAGTACTGTTGTGACCTTTTTCACACATCGCCCCATTGCAAACGGGGACCCTCGCTGGTTTGCTCTTAGGGTTTAGCGTTGAGTAGCAATTTCATAGTCTTTGATGTCTGGGAATTTCATGTCAAGGTCTGGAGTCATCATCCGAGCCAAGTTGGGAGTTTGAGCCCGAAACTGAACGTAAACGTCATGGGAGTGGTTAGAAGGCCCTGCAGACGAGGATCGCCTGTGCTTTCGCTCAATTCTGACACTTCCTATTTTTTAGGGATTCTGCTTTTTTGCTTTTTTGCTTTTTTCGTTTTTGGCATTTCTGGCCCAATCTGGAATTTACTATTTTTAGAAAGTTGCTTTTTGCTTTTTTCTATTTTTAGTAAGTTTCTATTTTTAGAAAGTACAGGGTGTCATTAGCATTTGAGTCAAAAGTTTCCATTTTTGGAACTAAAAAGCGAGCAAAAATCAAGCAAAGATCGAAAAATCATGAGAAAAGCAGAGAAAAGGCGCATGCAAGATGAGAAAAGCAGAGAAAAAGCGCATGCAAAGTCAAAAAAATCAACTGGATAAGATCACGCCTTTAAGAGAAAATCACTGAAAAATCAAGAAAAAAGCAGGCAGATCATGGTGAAATTCGCCTAAGTCTGAAAGAGGTACGAACTTTAGAAAATCCAGTTCGAAAATCCATTGATCAAAGGGAAAATCCAAGTAAAATCAATCTATTTGAGGAAATTCGCATTCTTCAAGAAAATCCAGTTGGAAAGTGAAAATTCCAGTTGGACAAAGTGAAAATCGACTAAGGCATGAAAAATTATTGAACTGGACTTTAGGAAATTGAGTGAAGTGAAAATTCTAGTTGGGAAGTGAAAAAATCCAGTTGGAAGTCGAATTTTCTCAAGTTAGAATCGAATTTTTTCTAAGGCAAAGTCACTTTGAGAAGTCAAAATTCCAGTTGAAAAGTCAAGAAGTCCAGTTGAAGGTCGAATTTTGCTAAAGGCAGAAAAGATGAAAGAAAACTTAAGTTTTATTTTAAAACTTAATTATCAAGCCAAAAGGGACGCCTTGTTTGAAAAGTCAAAGATCAGGATAAGATTGCTTTTTCGTTTTAAAAGCAAAAGACAACCAATGAGAAGAAGAAGTCGACCTAAATCAATTTGGGAAGGTTTTTATTATAAAAGATAACTTGTGAGCTCATTTTTCATTATTTGCAAAAGTCGAACTTTCTTCACAGGCAAAGCTCTCCCAAGAAAAGACGTCTTTTTCAGCTGCAAGTGGATTTTTCTTGAGTTCCAGAACATTGAATTGGATTTTTTTCTCTTCCTTTCCGGATTTTCTTCAAACAACTGCAGGTTATCTTTGGCGATTTTGAGAAGGGAATTGGATTTTTCATTAAAGATTGGAGAAAATTTCAGTATAAACCTTTAAAAATCCAAAAGATTATTTAAAATTCCATGAATGCTTTTTGAAAATAATGAAGGCGGATCAATTTCACTTAAGAATTTATTCTTTATGCAGCCTTTAATCAAGTTCTGGATTTTTAATTAATTTTTAACTTTCCTCCAGCCAAGAAATCGCCTTTTTGCAAATTTATTTAAAAAATTCTCTAACTTCGAGTTTCTTACAGGCGCAATGTCTTCTCCAAAGAACGTGGGAGGTGGAGTCAGGAAAGCTCAAGTCAAGGAAGTCCTGAAGGAATTTTATCCGGAATCCCAGTTATCCTCGAAGTGGAAGAAAGTGACAGATACAAACTTTGAACAATTTAATGCAATTCAATACAAGAGAAGGATGTTTGGCACAGAAAACGAAATGCCTACACCTATCGCCTCAAATATTGTTAAGTCTGGACTTCATCAAGCAGCAGGATTTCCGCCTGCAGTTCAGTGCAGTGAGTTAATGGTTGAGTGCGCCAGAAGGTACAATCCTCAAACAAGATCAATTAAAACGCCCAATGGAATCACCTTGGCCTATTTCACAGAGGATTCAGTCAGGGAAGTATTTGGTATTCCCCATCGCCGGAAAATGTTGAACAGGACTCAGCAAGAATCACAGGCCATGTTCGATCAAGCCAAGGAATCCTGTATGGACATCATCAATTCCAACTGGATTAAAGAACCCAAAAGACATCGCTCCAAGTTGCCAAAGAGACTAATTTGCGCAGATTTTAAGATAGAATACAGTGATATGATTCATATGCTGAACAGAGTTATGGGAACTTCTCAAGGAGCCTTCTTTGAAGTATGGATGTTTTCATACGTGGAGGAAATCGTATTGGGAATGGAGGCTATAAATTGGGCTAAGTTAATAAGTGATAACATCGATTTCCAGTTGAGAAACCTTGAAAAAACTAAAACCTTCTACATGAGTTCTTATGTGGTTTACATTTTGGCACGGTTCACTAAGTACAGAGGACTGATTTGTAAAGGCGAAGTGGGACTTCGGAAAGATCAACTCAAATCATATGATTGTTACCCGCAGCTCCAGCTACATTACAGGGACAATTTCAAGATAACAAATGACGCCTTCCTTATGTATATCACGCGAGTTCTTCAAGGAACAGTGCAGAGGAGGCTATCTAAAGAAGCTATGGTAATGCTTGACAAGTTCGGGTCTTGGTTTATCCAGTTTCCGACATTTACTTATATAAGAATTCATGGATTCTCGGATGCTCCGTACAGGCTTCCTCGATACCCAACAGACAAAATTGTTATGCTTGAAGTTGCAAGGCAACTAGCATGTGTAGACTCCCTTCAGGCGAAGAAGAACAAACAAGGAGTGGATTTTCCGGTTGCAATTGGAAAAATGCTAGAAGTCTGTCCTTCATTACAATCAGCCAAAACAGCAGGGGTAGAGTTGCAATTTTACAAATTCGGCACCTATAATCCAAGGTCCGATTATGATCCTTACCTGAGAATGCACGGGAAGAAATCCCTTCATGTTATGCAGATCGAAGATTACTGGTCTAACCTGATGGATGAGTATGGAGTCAGGAAGAAGATTTGGTCCAGAATTCCAGTTGAGCTTATAAAAAGATGTGACTTGTTCCCTATACCTGAACAAGTGAAGGACAACGGGGACTACATTCATCCTCAATTTGAACAAGAAAAAGATAAGCCTATTTTATTGCCTAACTGGACACAACCTGAGTTGACCGATTTAAACACATTGATGAAGGACATTTTTGCTTACTCAAGGGAATGGGTCGATGGTCAGATCAGCAAGTTGAGGAAGGAAGGAATTTCTCTTACTTACGCCACATTAAGCAATAAGGATAGTCAGGGTGAAGCAATTGGCGAAAGTCTTGATGAACTTTCGTATCCCAGCAAGAGGAAGGTAGTAAGTGGAAACCTTCACATAGAGGAAAGGGAATCAGCTAATGAGGAATTGGAAAGTAAGAAGCAGAAGGTGACTGAAAATCCCTCATCTTCAAGGACTTTGTCAGTTGGAGTAATTGAAAATGTATCCATTGTTGATATCGAGCCGAGCTATGAGCAAGAAATTCAGTTTCAAGAGTTAGAACAGGTGGATTCTCTCCAAAATCAAGCCTCCACGGAGTGTTTAGAAGGAGATGATACTTTGATGATTGAAGGTGCAGGAGATACTGAGATCCTTGAGGACAATGAAGAACTAGGAGATGAGGTAATTTCTGCTCTTAAAGGAATTAATGATGATGTTCAGTTAGAAGATGGGATGGAATTATCCACAATCCCGGATTGGCTAACTGAAAGTTTGAAGAAGAAGTCCAGACCACTGGATGAAGTTCAACCAGTTGAGGGCATACAAGACTTCCTAGAGAGATTGGTAAGGCTAAAATGCCGAAAAAGCCTAAAAAGTATTCTCAGATCACCAGGAATGATACAGGATCCAGGATCTTACAGGTGGCAGTCCCGAAGAAGATAAGTCAAGAGATCAGATTACTCCTATGGATTACGAAGTTACAACGTTAGACATTGGGCCAACTACAATAGATCAGGATTTCCATGAGTTGGCAGACACTTCTAAAGCCATCAAGGAGAAGTTCGATAAAACGGAAGAGAAGAAAGAAAGGTTGGAGTTAGAAAATCTAAGGCTGATTGAGTTTATTCAGCAGCTAACAGCCCCTTTGCGCCAAGAAAATGCAGCCTTTATTCCACCAGCATCTCTTACTCCGGAATCTGTTGATGTTCTTGAGGCTATGAGGATCACGAGTCAAGCTACCAAGAATTGGGTGAGCAATATTTCAAAACAGATGGAGCAATTCTTGGAGAAGTGCGCCCAAACTTATGACAGATCTGCATTGCTGATAACTGAAGTAAGTCAAGTTGAAGACCATTGGGAAGATTTCCAGTACACACAGGACAAAGTGATACCTCGTTTGAGGGTTCTAAAAGAAGTTTCCATGCATATATTGATCCAGGAAGGTGTTGTCGAAGAAGGAGCCTCGTATGATTTCAGCAGGTGGTATTATTCCTTATTGGCCAAAAAGAAGACATATGATGGAATAAAGGAAGAATGTGCTGCTATACGGAGCACGATTGAGAAAATTCAGTTCAAAATCCTCACTTCTCTTGAAGGATTAACAGGACAAGAACATCATGATACGAATGGCTTAGACTTAGAAGGATTGAAGAAAAGTGTGATGAGCATTTACTTCAAGGAAGTGCAGATTATTACAGAGAATCAGCTTGATGATATGTCTTCCCTTTTGACCTTCATGGAGAACTTTCAGAAGCAGGAGGCTAGATGGGAAGGAACTTTCACTCAGTGCCTGGAGACCTTGGACGTGATTGGAATGCAACTGGATTCTGTGCCGAATATCTCAATGGAGGAACTTGATTCTGTGTTAGCCAAATTTCTTGCATTTGCAGCTAGGGAGCGATCCAAAGGGAATTGCATTCTGGATTCCCACTTGCTCGAATGAAGTGCAAGGTGTCACCATTTTCCATGCTCCAAATGGCGTGTTCTGCTTGTGCCATGTGTCTTTGAGTTTGTTATGCTTTTAGGGTTAGGGTTTATCAAATTTGATCTTGGCCGTTGATTTCAAATTTAATCTTGGCCATTGCTTTGTAATTGGGGTGCCTATATAAACCCCATTCATTTCATTTATTCAGGGAGAGACTGATGAGATTGTTGCAATATTGCTGTTTAAATAATAAGTGGATTCAGAGTTGAGCATTTGTTATTTCTATGAGCCCGCATGGTTTCATTGATTTCTTCAAAATAGAGTAAATTTGTTTTCAAGTATTTTAGATGAATGAAAGATTGATAGTGTTGGAAATAGTGGAATTAGTTCATACCTTTTTCAATTGGATGATTTCCAATTTGATGTGTAAGGTTAGTCTGAACATTAAAATTGCTTAATTTGAGTTCTATTATCTATATGCATTGGTCGAATTGATGGTGATATAGTGTAATAGGATATCTTTCGTAAACCCTTGAAGATTGCACCGTCTTTGTCTAGTTGTAGTGCCGTGCTTGGCGAAGCAAAGATTGGTTTAAATTCCATTATCCAGCATTTGTCTCCGAAGTTCATAGGATTAGTTCTGCATAAATCTAGTTCCTTTACCCTCATCCCCTTTTTTATTTTATTTTAAACTGAAAATCCAAAACATAAGAGCATTCAACGTTACATCAATCCAAATCCCTACTTTGAGTAACTTACTATCCAAGGGTCCCTTTGTGAAACCAACATATCACATCACCTATTGAGCTTGTCCATCCCCCAAACCGGAACATTGGAATTACCGTATGACCTTTCTAGCAATCTTAGCATAAGAGGTAATTTTTCAAGAGAGGATAGAGCTGCCTTTGGGCATTCTTTTATTCTAAAGTGTTGGGTGTGTCACAAAACACGCATCAACATCGCCCCCCATCCTCTTGTCATCCCTTGGTACCCGGGACGTCCCCAGAACTGGGACGGGGGATTTTAGGGGGGGACACATCCTCAAGTAACCCTGGTGTTAGTGAATGAGGATAGTATTTATTTTGTGCATATTTTTCAATGTTCTATGACGGTGGATCAGTGGTTGACAGTTGTGTTTGAAAGAGTGGAAGTGTTCCTAATTTATGAGTTGTCCAACAATGCTCCTGAACTTGTAGCAATCTTGATACCCTTAACAGAGTTGAGTCTTCCTTTGGTCTGCTATATATAAGTGATGGTTACAATGTTTACAATCTTAGATCTTAATGACAGTTTGGTTATTTGCAACAATGTGAGTTCTTATGACAGTAGTCATTTCATTCTCATATTGTTGTCAAAGAGGGAGAACTGGACTATGGAACCTTGTCTGCTAAATGGACAGTGGTTTGACTACTTTGACTGCTAAGTGGACAGTAACTTGGGCTTGCAAACAGTGTTAACAGTGTATAATGCACAGTGATGACAGCATGGTGATTGCCAAGTTCTTTGATGTCAATCTAATGGTGATTATGCTTCTTTATTAGTAGTCTTGACCAACGTGCTTGGACATAGTATCTTTGAATATTGTGTTACAGTATTTTCATTATTTTGTTTTACTGCCTTTATGATGTTACAATGTGCAGTGATTTTATGGTGTATGGTTAGTGATCATTCTTCTTCAATGATTATTCTACCTTTACAATTGACAGTGTTTAAGGATTCAAATCATTATCTTGATAACAATGCCCCTGCAGAGCTGCTCTAGTCTGATATGTTTTGAGATGACAGTATGCTATGATATCTCAAGTGATATGCATCTTTTGTGAATGGTGCTACAACAAAGTAATTGTGCTGTGGTTACTTGTAGCTTGTCTTGTACTTTGGTGATTTGGTGATTTCGTGCTCTATGCTTTAACAAGATAGTAAAGGGTGTTTTTGTCAAGATTCACACTTGGTGAAAAGGAACATGTTTTGAAAAAGACAGTGGAGTTGATATGTTGAATTGATATCTTGTCTTGTAGTAGTCTTATTTTGATGAACTTTAGGAGATGACATACAATACAATGCATGGTGATAGTATTGTTTTGTCAATGGTGCTTTGAGAGTGGTAGTGTGAGTGACATTATTCCAATAATATTTTGACTGTCTTGGTGCTTTGATATCTTTGTGATAGTCAACAGTGAATTTGCAGTATAAAATGGTTGCAAAATCTTAGTAGGATAGTGATGTTGTTGATCTATGATAGCAGACAGTGTAGACAATACTTTGTGCTATGTTTTCTTATGTACACCTTTATTAGCCTTATAAACCATGTGAAAGTGGCTCGATGATCACTATGTGCATTTCTTTGAAAGTCTCCATTCACAGTTGCTAGTAAAATGGTATGTTCTTACAAAGTGGTTGCTCTTCATTTAGAGTAACAATGTGAAGAGCCCTTACTTGAAATTAGTATGGGATAATAGCATAATGGATGCAGAGCCATTTCCAAGTATTGGGGATCAATTACGGTAGCATATCTTGTAAGGTTTGATAGTGGACAGTTTTCTTTGTCAGGTTCTATGTGTTTTTGATTCTTGCCTATACATTCTCAGCAGCTGGTCAAAATAGCAGTGTTGTAGTATTGAATAATATCAGTGCTATATGTTCAGTTGTCTTTAGATATCCTACTTGCAGGATAAACTGATGGCCACATTAAACTACCAATCTCTAACAGTCTAGGTTCAAGTATTTTTTGATGATCTTGTTGAAAGTCTTCATGCTTTCACCTGGTGAAAGTTTGCTAACATTGTAACTTTGTTGGATGTCATAACTCACAGTGCCTTTTGACTTGAATAATGATAGTTGATCATGAGATGGCTTGAGTAAAAATGATGATGAGTTACCAGTATTCCAATTGTTCAATAGTGCCAAGCAAAAGGGGAGCTCCAAAACTTATTGCTTATGTCTTTAATTTTTATTATATTGTTCTCTCTGTTCTTCATCTCAAATTTGTCAGTGATACAATTGCTTCGAACTGCTTGGTGGAATGAATACATTGTTGAGTTTCCTTGCATGACAGTGGTATTGTGCTTGGCACTGGTTTGTGAAATGTTTTTCAATACCTAGTTTTTTACATCTAACTGGGTCTTTAGGAAGTCTCTTTGTCAGTAGTATGCATGGCTTGAATGATAATCTATTTCTCTCAACCATCAAGGGTAGTTGTCATTGGACAGTGCTCTCTATGACAGGTTTTGTTTCTCTTTCCTTGTGGAGCATGCTATTCATACTTATCTCATGAAACAGTGCTCTTGTTTTTTTTGAGTAGTGATATTGGGTGACAATGGTTAAGTGGGTTTTCTTGGAGCATCACAGGGGAAATATGGTTTCAATGCATTTTTTTTCTTGGTTTACATGATTGGATATATTTAACAGTGGATTCATTAGCTTGGACAAGGTGTGCTACAAAATTTACTTGTATCTTGCTTGGACTATGCAATGAGCAGGGTATTGATGTGTGATATCTTTGCAGTGGTATATTATGTAATGGAGCACTTGAAAGAACTCTATTATGGTTTGTTGTGAGAATTCAAGATGTCTGTTTCCAGATGCCTATTTGCTGATCTCAATGGGAGAGTGCTCACCGGGGACAATGTATTTGCAATAAGTGCAAAGACAGTGAACACGGGACAATAAATTTAAGCTTGCAACTTGCTTGATCTTGCTTACATAGAGCTGCCTTGAGTGACAGAGGACAATGTGCACTCATAGTTTTTAAATTTTTTATCAGTCTTTTAGACTGGTAGTTTCAACTCAATCCTATTTTTTCTTGATAAATGTCCATTTGCTTAATAATACTTTCATGATGTTAGTGCTTGATGCAAAAAGATGTTGTAGTATGCAAAGTAACATGATAGTCATATTGTTGCATGTATCCATGGCAGTGAATAAGATGTTGAGGGCAGTAGTACAGTGCCATAAGTGCTAGTTCATCATGTTGAGCAACATCTTGAAGACAGTGAGTTTCCAACACATGGACAACTTCTTATTGATCAGAAAACCGGTACTCATATTGATATGTGTTTGATAAAATACTGAACATTTAGCAAAATGGTTCTTGGTGCATCTTTGGATAGTTTGGCCATGCTAATATGGGTTCAAGGGGAGTTTCACAGACTACATTTTATCCCTGATGATTCTTTTTATTACCATTCCATTTCTATCTTTCATATTCAACCCTTGTAGCAATGACATGTTCATTCAGTCAATTTTCATTCAGTCAATTTTTGATTCATGATTGACATGTGTGATTTGGCATGGACATACAATGGAAATTACACCATTTTTTCTGATATGGCAGTCATTATGATGCATTATGAATTTTGGATCTAACAGCATTCTGATGTTCATTGTGACAGCAATTCATAAGGCTTGTTCAGTTGGTTTCTTGGTGCTTAGCTCCTATATACAGGTTACACTACAGGTAACATATTGATTTCACAATTTCTTTGTCTTCTGCAGTTACTTCAATTTGTACCCCTTGACTTTTGGCATTGTTACACCGCCGATAACATATTGGTTTTACAATTTCTTTGTCTTCTGCAGTCACTTCTTGGTTATTACATTCAGCTTGGTGATGAAATTGAACACTTGGTATATTGGCTATCAAAAGTGATCATTCTCTGTGCAGATCATTTTATTAATAGTGATCGTTTTATTTGTTGTTCTTGACAGTTACAAGATTATTGACATATTGTTGTTTCAGTTTCATGATTACTCTTTTAGGAATATGGCAGATTTGACATCAATGCCAAAGGGGGAGTTTGTTGACCCCTTTGACATTCCTTGGGTTTGGCATTGATGTCAAGTTAGGTTGTCACATTGATACATATTTGAAGGGCAGAAGGATTATTGTTTTTGGTTGATAGTTGGTGATTATTGGTTATCATTGATATGCGATTAAGGCAGAAATAATTATTAAAGTCTTGAATCTTGACTTATGTGATTAAGGCAGAAATAATTATTATAAAGTCTTGAACCTTGACTTAGCACTTGGTGCCATAGAGTCTTATACCGACAAGCATTATGATGTAATATTCATGCAAGATAAATATGATGAAAAAGGTCAATACAATGATGTTTGAGACATAATGAAATGTATTGACATCATTTACCCTAAAAGGAAGTCATTTGTCAAAACTCAAAGGCAGTTGGTTGTGGTCATGTTAGAGCTTGAGAAAGCTTGGAAGTTTGGAGGTTTGGCGGATGGAAAATACTAGAAACGGTTTCAGGCAGCTCCCAGGCAGTTGGTTTTCAGCAATGTCTTCAATGTTGAAAGGAAGAGTGGTAACTCAAACCCTAGTTTTTGTTGTTGCATAAACTTGTTTTTCATTTCAAGGTTTTGATAGCAGCAAACGGTTTTGGCAGTTGAGATTTGTAAGTTTCTTTCAGTTGCAATCTAAAATCGACCAAGGTATGGCTGTAATTGAGTTTATCAGATTATTGATTGCTATATATAATAGTGGCTTGTGCATGACATGAGGTTAGGCAGAGAAATGGTTGTTCAAGTCTGCAAGTTCATATGATTGGTTGTTTTATTGTGCTTTGTAAGAAGTGGTTTCTCTTGAAACCCTATTTTGCAGATGTATTGTTCTATGTTTTTATACTTTGTTAAGAGTTATTACTATTGAATAGAACATTGAAAGTCGATTTGTAATATGCAAAGATAGTAAAGAGAAGATTAATATGTTTTGAGTCTTCTAGATTTCAATCAATGAAAATCTACAAGACACGAAATGTGTTAATGCAAAAAGTTGTAATGAACTACAGTGAAACAGAGAAACCCTCTATCTTTTATTCTCTCAAGATTTATGAAATGTTGTAAGGTCAAATCAGTGAGACAAAGATGACCTCTTTTCTAGTGAGGCATTTTGTAGCCAGTGAGGCTTATGCTCCGAGTGAGGCTTTGCTAGTGAGGCATTTTGTAGCTAGTGAGGCTTATGTTCCTAGTGAGGCTTTGCCAGTGAGGCATAAATTGTAGCCAGTGGGGCGTTTTACTAAGTGGTTTTTCATCCCTATGAGGGTTTTCCACTCATGAAAAAAAATTGTGTTATGGTGTGATTTCTTTCTTATGATTATTTTTGAGTTTGCTCAAGTATTTCACATTTAAATGTTATGTTGTTACATTCAATGGATGGATGTTTGTATCATTAAAATAACATGAGCATAAATTGGTGCAAATTGATTAAATCAAATTGAAGATCTATGTATACTCCTTGAGATGAGTGAAGTTTGATAACTTTACATACATAGCATTGCACTTGATAGTTGAACTATTCTAATCTTGCATTTTTATAAAGTCAAAGTTTTAAATGATTAATTCAAGGTTGTTTGAAATTTGTCATACCACTGATTCATCCGCCCCCCTCCCCTCTCAGTGGTATTGTACTCCAACGCTATCTACAAGATAAAATGTTTATAAGGGTTTACGTTTAGAGTCATAAGAATTCTACAAATACATACTTACCAAATGACCAATACCTTTGAGTACATATTCAAGAACTATAGTAAGTGTTGGAGGCAATACAAAGCTAATGTTCATCTCTCTATGCCTTTAATCTTGATGCAACTCCATATTTCTTTGAGTAAAGAACCCCACAAACTCCTAGTTCAAAGTCTGATGGTTTCAAAATATAATCTAATTCTTAAAGATCCCATCTTTTTTGAGAAAAAATGCTCACTATGAATCAATATTGCAAATACTAGAGTAAGGGAAATAATCATCTCAGATATGAATATCAAACTTACCTTGTTTATGTGATTCACATCTTCCTTGTTTGTGACTAATATTTTTCTGACATTTTCCAAAGCATGTGGCTCAATATTTATGATCTAGTTACAAATGTCTCTAGACAACAAAATTTAAGCATACATCTAGAGTCATTGTCTTTTCTACAAGTTTGCAACAGAGGAATAGTGAATTTCAAAACTGTTTTGAACATATGAATAATTTAGAAAGTCTGATTTAACTTCAAGGTTAAAAAATATGAGCAATTTGATGGATTGATGTGTCTATGGTAGAAATTGAATGTCACTAAAAGCGTTTATGCAGGTAAATGGTGAGGCCCAGAGCTATGCTCTATAGAGCCTTGACATTTCAATCCATGATGGCTAACAGGTGGGAAATTGTCCTGCACACAAGCAAGGACAAACTCTAGATTTATGAACATATGATGAGATCACTTATGGGTATTGCTAAGTATGCTCTATGCAAGGTATACTTGATGCTAGTATAAGTGAATTTTTTGCACTTGGAAATGCACTGATTGATAATAACATAGAAACATAAAGTTAGAACTTTTTGTGCTATCCAGAAGTTATATGCTTTTCATGATGCATGGATGAATGGAAACATTCCAAACTCCATTATTCACTAAAGAATTGAAAACACAATAAAATGAGGGAGCACAAGTCTACAACACATACACTTTATACCACAGAAATATAGAAAGGACAAAAATAGTAACCATCCTCATGGAAGAGTTATGTGCACCAAACTTTGTGTATGAAAATTCTCTAAAATAATGGCTTCCATGTAAATACTGAAATAGGGGAATACAAACAGGTAAGAGATGTGGCCATTGTATTTCTATCTAATGCAAGTTTTAAATACTTGAGGCTTTGTGCTCTATGCATGATTCCTCAGGCAAGATGCCTGTGGAATAAGCAACAAGCCACCTTGTCATCCAGGTGATTGATGCTATACAGATATGTTAAGTGGCTTTTTATTTCTAACGCCAAAAAATTAGTGCTATTCAGCTTTAGGAAATTAGCCATTGGCCAACAATCAGCTCGATAAATCATTAATATTAATGCAACAAAATAATTACCAAAATACAAACTTTGGATTAACATCATAGATAATCTCTTGCTCACTTCCCAATGCAAGAATTAATAGGCTTTTTCTCATGTGAAAGCATTTTCTACAACACAGATGCTCTGTACCACAGAAATATGGAAAGGAAAAAAATAGTAACCATCCTTATGGAAGAGTTCTATGCACCATACTTTGGGTGTGAAAAATCTCTAAAATCATGACTTCCATGTAAATACTGAAACATGGGAATACAAATAGGTAAGAGATGTGACCATTGTATTTCTATCTAATGCAATTTTTAAATACTCTAGGCTTTCTGCTTTATGCATGATTCCATCAGGAAACATCCCCGCAGACCAAGCAACAAGCCACCATGTCATCCAGGCAACTGATGCTAGATAGATATGTAGAGTACACCACAAAATTTTAGTGTTATTCAGCTTTCTGTAGCACCTCAACTTATAATAGCTCAATGGGTAGTTAAAAATTTGTAACTATCATTGATCAAGAGATGATCCATATTCTCTATATTACACTTGTCGTGCAATTGCATAGGACAGTGGAAAGAGGAAATCAAGCTATAGAGATCAGTTCTTAACATTGCTCAGATATGTGATTCAATGTATGTAGCTACTCTTGCATACAAAGAATCCTTCATATCCCCGAGGAACACAACGGTTTGTGAGGCAATGCATAAATGCACATAAATATATTTTGACCTTTCATTTACTCAGTTAAAAGTTAAAATAAGAGATCTATGACATAAATGAGGAAATTATCATAGACATTTACCTAGACTACAAAAAGGGCATTTGAATCCTTGCTTCATTTAAAAAGAATGCATTCATATTTTTTGCCATTTTGGCCTGTTGTGTAGAGTTTTTCAACCTGTTTTGTAGGATACATTGGCCAATTTGGCCCATTTAGAGTCATGACTCCATTTTTTTTGAGGTATCTCTAGTTCATGGGTGAAAATTTGTAGAGATTTGGCTTATTTTCTCAAATTGAGCTCCATCAATCAGGCTTAGCATTAATATATCTCGCATGAAGTTAGATCCACTAATGTCATATGTGGAAGAATATCCACCTTCTCTCCCAGAACCCCTGAAAGGGAATGTGAAATGCTTGAAACCCTCTTTCCCACTCCTTGATTGAGATCTACCCTATTGGAAGGTGAAATGCTGACCATTTTGTCCATCAAAATTGAAGTTGCTTGACCCATATCTAGGATTTCCAAATCTAGGGTCTTCAGACCTTGGATTTCCTTTTTCATCACCAAACATGTCATAGTTTTCCTTTTATCCTCATCAGTGAGAATCTCATAAGCTGATAAACAGAAATTATGACCAAAAAACCAAAGTCATAGTCTGTTGAAGATTAAAGATAACAAAAAATAGAATAACCTACTTTTTTCCTAGAAGAAATGGGACCCACGTGAACCTATTAAATTCAAGTGAAGACATCATCTGGTTTTGAGAAAGAAAAAATAGAAGCAAAATCTACAAAAGCAAGGTCCCTTACGAAGACTGAATAAGTTTTGTTGAGCTCTAATTGCGACAAAATTTCAATGGCTATCATTACAGTGAAAGTACCAACTTAAAAAAGATTCAATAATTTTCCTTAAGGAAACTCCAATATTGGGAAACAACATACCATTATTTATTTCAGAAAACTTTTTCTAAGCATTCTTAACATTATTCTCACCAGTCATCAGGATGATACTTCTAGGAAAGCCTGCAAAGTTTTCCCAAAATAGAATGAGTTAAAACATTAAATAGACAGAAGTGACATCACTAATATGACATGGAAAGGAAGGGGGGGGCAAATAAAGCAAGGGCCACATGTTTCTATGAGAAACACAATTGTCCAAACAGAGGTGATTATGTATAAAATGGTCCTGGACCATCAAAATTTCCGTGGCAATGAATGACTAACAATCAACTAAGTTTTAGTGCATAAAATAATTAAAGCATATTTTCTATATTAAGAAACAAATCTTCAAACATACTTGTGGAATGTTTTCTGAATCTCACACTGGCTAGCATTCTTGTCCACTTCAAATACCTGGAAAAAATTAATGAATATTGAGCACAAGGAAAATAGGGTAGTACATGTATAAAGGAGATTACAATTAGAGAGACAATCTAGCATGTTATAATGTTTCCCTTAGAGTTGAAGCAACTAGTCAACTGTACTGAACAAGATTATCAAAAATATAGCAAATTTATAGCAAATATAATTACAATTCCTAGGCAGAAAGAGAGTCGCCAAAATCTAGTCATTCAAATACTACCATTCCAATGTTGCAACATTCAACTTTCAAGCAGCCTGCCATTGAATGCACATAGCAAAAACACCTTGCATCAAATGCATACTGGGCATAGGAAAATTTAGAGTAACCATAAATTAGCAGAAGACATATGCTGGGTTCAACTCTGTAGATGTCCTAACAAACAACAAAACATGAAAATGCAACTGCCCTAGCACATAGACAAGGCACTTGAACCGCCTTTTATAATGCCACACACCTATCTTCTGTTCCATGTGCCCTCCATGAAAAAAAAGACAAAACTTTAGGTAGACATGTTTAATACTTTCTCCTCTCCTTTTTATTGGACAGGCTTTTCAAAATTTATTTTTAGAAATCTAAACCCCCGAGAAATTAGCCACTAGCCAACCATCACTTAGATAAATTTTAATGCAACAAAATAATACCCAGATACAAACTTTGGATTATGATGTCTCTCTCACTTCCCAATATGAATTAATAGAACTTTTGGTCACCCGAAAACATTAGTCTCCGCCTTAAGGCAGGGACTAATAATATAATTAATATTTTAAATTTGAATATTTTATTATATTTATCTATACTACTTTTTTACGGTTTGTTAATATTTAAAATGTCATATATGATTAGATTAATATATAATAAGTCGAATTATATTGTAATAAATTTTAAAAGTATAATATATTATAAAATTGAAAAAATGTCCATAGTCTAATAAATTTCAGCATTCTTTAAGTACAAATAAAACAAACAAAACGGTTAAAGACAAAGGAATAAAATCATGTATGAAATCTACTTTTTGTTTGGCATGGAAATGACTGACAAACATTTTTATTTTCCTTTCTTTTTGGTTTGTAATATTTCTTTTCATTCCATTTCTAAAGCTAGTGTCGATGCCACCCCATGTAATGCCACATTAGCATGAAGATTAAGAATGTATTTTGATTGAAGGTCAATTATGGAATCTTTTGGATAATATGTTTAGTATACATAAGGTCAATTGGGAGGTCATTTAGAAAATGATGTTTTTATGTAATAAAGGACTCAATGGAAAAGTGATAGATTCAAATAAACTATGCATCTACTTATACGGATCAAAACACAACTAAAAAAAAACCTTTGAAACTCAATTATCAATAGGCTTGTTTTATGTTTGTAATAGGGAGATAGGGAGATATGGGGATATAAAGAGGAGAGATAGAAGGGGGGAGGAGAGAGGGTTAAGGAGATAGAGATAGAGAGGAAGTTACAGATAGGGATGGAGATGGAGGAGCAAAATATAGAGAGGAGAGTGAGAGATAAAGAGAGATGACAAAAGGATAGATAGAGATGGGCAAGATAAATATATAGAAAGGAGAGAGATGGCGACAAAATATATAAAGATAAGAAGTGATAAATAGAGAGGGGTATAGAGAAAGATGAATATTATTAATCAGATAGAGGTAAAGGAGACAGGTCTGACCTAAATATGGAGAGATAGAAATGAGATAGACCAGAGATAGTGAGGGAGGAAATAGGGAGGTGGAAAAGAAGAGAGAGATATGGAGAGATAAAGAGGGGAGGATAGGATATATAAATAGATAGAGATAGGGGATGAAGGGAGAAATAGATGAAAGGGAAGGAGATATAGAAAGAAAGGATAGGGAAGAGGGAGGATGGAAGAGATAAATAATGGAAAGATAGAGGGTGGACAAATAGAGACAACATAAAGATAAAGGAGAGATAAATAGGGAGATGGAAGAGGGAGGGAGATAGAGGACAATGGAAAGAGTGGACATGGATGGAGGAAATAAAGGGACCATGGACATAGATATAAAATATATATAGGAGAGATGGATAGAGATGAATAAGAGAGAGAGTGGAGATAATGAGAAATAAGAGGGGATCCCAAAGAGATGGAAGATAGAAATAGAGGGAAGAGAGATAAAGGAGGTGGATAGAATAAAGGAAAGATAGAGATAGAGGAAATAGAGATAAAGATAGGAAGGAGAATGGATATGGATGAAAGAGATAGATATAGATAAATGAGTGGTGGATGAATGGTGGAGGATAGATATAGAGGGGGGAGGAAAGAGGGAGAAATAGTGGACAAAGGAGATATAGAGGGAGATATGGAAAGGAGATAGAAAGATATATGAAAGATAGAGGGGAAAGAGATAGAGTTAGGGAGAGAGATAGAGAGGAAGATAGAGATGAAGATGGAAATGGAAATGGAGAGAGGAGATAAACAGATATAGATAGAGGGGGAAACAAAGGGAGAGAAAGAGAATAAGAGAGGGAGACATGGAGGGATTGAAAGATAGAGGTAGAAAGTTATATAGAGGTAGAGAGAGAGATATAGAGAGAGAGGTAGGGAGTGGTACATATGGGGGGATATATATAGAGTTATAGGGGAAGAGAAAGAGAGAGCAATCTCTCTATATCTTTGTCTCCCTCTCTATCTTTATATTTGTTATTATCTCTCAGTCTCTCTCTTCCTCTCTCTCCCCTATTTCTCTTTATATTTATCTTCCCTTCTCTTTTCCTCTATCTATCTTTCTCTCATTTCTTCTCTCTATCTATTTTCCTTTTCCTGTATTTTTCCCTTTACTATTTTTTTCTATCTCTATTTATCTCCCCCCTCTCCCCCTTTTTCCCTCTTTATCTCTTGATCTCTCTACCTCTATATATATCTTTGTCTCCTATTTCTCTTTATCTATCTATCTCTCTCTTCATGTGACTAGATCTATATATGTCTCTCCTCTTCTCTCTTTTCCTCTTTCTTTATGTCCCTTCCTATCTCTATCTAGTTGTATCTCTATATTTATTCATTTATATCTATACCTCAATTTTTGTATCTCTATCACTCTTTTTATCTCTTGTATCTCTTTGTCACCCCATATTTATTCATTTATATCTATACCTCTATTTTTATATCTCTAACTCTCTTTTTATCTCTTGTATCTCTTTGTCTCCCTCTATTAATTTATTTCTCTCTTTATTTTTTCTCTTTCTCTCTTTTTTTGTTTTCCTCTAAAGTGTGCAATGGGTACACTAAAGAGGTTTTAAAGGTGAATTATCATATCCTTAATAAAATGACATGATACCTTTATTATAAATCTTGTAGAGGAGGGGGACTGACTGCTCAAAGGGTCCACGTCATGGGAGAGCCTAGAAAAAAATGCTTCTCTAATCTACCTAAAGTTAGATGAATGTTTACAAAAGTGTTTAATGTTTAGGGTAGAGAATGAAGAGCACTTTCAGTGTTTTTTATGTTTCTACTAAACTAAGAGTTTCAAGGGGCTAAATCAGTAGTTTTCCCAAGTTCAGACCATAGTCTAGACAATTCTTTGTTAGAGGATAGTAGCATGTGACAGGTACAGGAGCATGGTGCATTGGTGTCTCATAGGTTTGTTGGCGTATGTATGGATAAAAAGTGTGAAATGCAAATAGAGGCTAGAGTAAAACCAACTAACAACTTAGCTGCTAAGTTTAATGCATTGAATGAAGTAGAGAATAACATAACAACAAAGTAATACAAAAATAACTATGAACTACTATAAATGTGAAAGGGAAAAAGAGGGTGAGGAAAGCACACCTTCCTACCCATGAGATGATAGCTTGATTTATTCACTTTAGAAAGACATGCAAATAGCAAAGAGGGAAAAATGATGGAGTTGTTTAAGAGGACTGCTTGCAATTGGTCCCCCGTTTTGGTCTTTCTAACTCCATAGATGACCAATATAGCAACAATGTAGAAATATGATAAAAGAAAGCATTGAAAGGAAGGATACCAAACAATCCTATCAATACTATGCTATGTAAACCAAATGACATTTCTATGAAACAATTTTTCCTTCAATCACAAGCACTCAAGGCCAATGAGAGAAGGATTGAGCTCACAAGCTTCGCAGAGTCAATGTTGCCACAACAATGAAGAAAGAAATATCACAAGACACCAAGTTGCAGCTCCAATGTTGGATGTGAAGAATGTTGTAAATGAAGTGAAGTATTAAGAAGTACTCAATAATGTCTTGTAGATTGAAGAAATGCTAAGAAGATGGAGAACTATCAAGAAGCCTAAAGAAGATTCAAGAATATTGAATGAAAGTGAGAGATAGGCATTTGAAGGTGAATTGGGAGGAAAAAGAGCTATTCAAAGGCTAGTCAAAGGAGCAAAGTTGTTATGATTTTTCACAAATGGAGAAGTGTAATGCTTCTGTAGATTCTATATGTGAGAATCCTATCAAGACATCAATGTGCAACATAGATGTCTATGTGCCATGCTAGTGTCCCTAACAAAAATTCCCCAACTGACATTACAGACAGCTACCAAGTGGATGGGGAGTGAATGAAGGACGTGGACTTGCATCTTCAGATTTTATTTTTCTAAAGTAAAGGATGAAAATTAGGAATTTTCCAATGGGTGCAAATTCATGCCATTACATTTTCCCCCCACTTTAGCAAGCACAAGTGTCAATGAATGCATGGTAAAGTAGAGTTCAAAGAGATTGAAGAGAATATACTTGAACCAGTGAGGAAGGAGACCACAATCTTGCATACTCAAAAGTGTAGGATAGACAAAAGGCTTTATAGCCACTCGATCCTAAGGAGAGTTGAACAACATGTACCACAAGCCCTCAGACCTATGGAAAGGTGAAAAAAAGGCTTTGCAAGTGCTTAGTACTATAGATTTGAACAAAGATATCCCATAAGATGAAAGTACTTTATAGGTCCTTGGACTTGCAACACCTCAGATGCTCAATCCCGAGGGAGGCCTGATGTGAGAGGCTCTACAAATTTTGATAGGGCCTTATAGGTGCTTGGTCTTGCAAGGTTGATTTTAAAGTATCTTCACAGGTTCCCTTGCAAAACAAAATGTTAATCCATAGACAAAAAATGTTAGATATGAAAAATCCATGTAGGCAGATAATCAGTCACACAGATAGTCACATAATTGAAGGAAAAAATTTTGATGGGGTCACTTGGGAACCCTTCAAAAAGAAAGGGGCCCACTAAAGAGACTCTTTATTTTAAAGTGTAACATTTTCTCCAATAGATTCAATATCAATGAATCATTTTGAAAGATCTCTTTCATCAAGGAATTTGAAAGGAAGAATACTCCCTCACAAGGGCAACTATTTAGACTTATTCATGAGAAAAATTACTCCCTCAGCAAGGAGAAATTCTAAAATTCTTTCATTTATGAATCCATGATGAAATAAATACTCTGCTAGGAGTCCTTGTTGAAGAATGTGATTTTTAAAAAATAAAGGGATTTTTAGAAATGGATTCATTAGCCACCAAATGCACATTTTTGAAAATTGAAGCATTATGATAGCCCCCATTAGGATGGTGTGTGTTAATCATAAAGACATGTGACATCCTAAGGAGAGAAAAGAAACAAAGTGATTTTGTGGCCCATGATACATGATGAGATGTAACTATGGTATTGTTGTCGCTCATGTGAGAGACAACACATATGCACCACAACATGAATTGGAACTACAACAAAATAGGAAATTAGCACCTAAAATAGTGAAAAAAATTAGTGCATTTGAGCTCATGAATTGGACAATTCTACTGGCGCAAAACTCAGTGTCAAAGTGCATGTTCTCTTTGGCATCATTTTTAATTCTCTCACCAAAACCCAATCAAAACAATCACACATCAATGATAAATGTTTCCAAATAAATTTTATGAATTTAAATAACTTGAAGAATCCACTTTGGAGATAACATAGTAACAGATAAGCATGAAAATTAAACAATTGAACACCAAAATATATCACCAATTATGAGCAATCTTCTCCATTATATTGCTTCAAAATATATACATTTATAGAAAAAATCTTTGGTATGATATGGATGGGTGGAATGTGCAATATATCTTCTTACTAATTCCTACTATTATGGTGATGAAATGGGATATGATATGATGATCCCAAAATTGGCCTTGGTTTCCTATGTATATAGGAAGCAACAAGCTATAGGCCTTTTACAAAAAAGAGATGACCTTTCAAAACTACTCCTTTTACTAACAACTATTAAATTAGCATAGTCAAAGGAATAACACAGCTTAAGAAATTTAGATGTTTGTTTCCTTTAATCAATGTAGAAAGCTCGTGATCATTGATTTTGAAAAGATTTCATGTCCATGATAGATGTCCAGATGCCCTCGCCTTGGTGACCTATTGATCTAAAGCCAAATACTTTTCTTCCCATTGATACACCATAAAATATAATGACCACTAATATTCTCGGATCTTTGGTATGTTTGTAAGTTGATTCTGCCATCAACTATCTAGTAATGCATTTGTATCATTGATAAAATCTATCCTCAAGAAAAATTAATCCATCCATGATCAAATTGAGCCTGTGAAGACTGGTGTCATCATCCTCCTGTACATGGGTTATACACTTATGAATAACTTGACCAAATTCCCTCTTCCACTAATCGAAGTCTTTCACTTGACCATCATCTTTCACAATTTCTGGTGTATACTATTGTTTTAAGGTATGGAACATGATTCCATTTATGTCACAATCCTCTTATCTTCCCCTTGTATATACTAAAATTCATTAACAATCATCTTCACTATTTGCTTGGTTGGTTCTAATGTTGTAGGAGTGTCAAGAATCCTTTGTAGAACTCTGCATAACTTAGATAGTGTATGGTGAATGGGCTGCCACCTTTTGAACAAGGGATCAAATACAAGCATATGTGCTTTTATTTGATTAATTTCCTACTCGAGTGATTGAAAATTTTCATGCACACTCTCTAGTTTATCAATAATCGACTTTATCCTATTCTCAAGGATGTTTTCTATAACCTTACATACTTGTTTCTTCACTTCATCTTGTGTTTTAGTAATAGCTTCTTGTACTTCTTCCACCACCTTAGGGGCCTTCATTTGTTCAGCAAAAATGCTTTGTACAACTTCCATTGGAGCACTAGGAGGCTTGTATAATACCATTTTCCTGCTCTGTGAGCTCCTCGCTCCTCTTAGCTACTCATTTAGTTTGACATTTTCTATAAATAGTTTATTTACCTCATCATTCAGGAACCTTTGTTCCTTCTCATATTCCTTCAATCTATCTTCCATTCCTTTAATAGTTGTACAAGTGAACATGGTTGAATGCATGGTCATTGTGGTCACCTCCATAGGGGTGGTGTCATGTATTGTTCTCACCATAACAACACCTTTCATTCCATGTATTACATCCAGTAATTTTGGTTTTTGTGTGTTCTTTTTCTTGATCCATATTGCAAGGGTTTCAATCTAGGGGTTATACCCTATTCCACTTACTCACTCATCAGAATCAAACTCTGTAACCATCAGTGGATCTTCTTGAGCTCTTACTTGGTCAAGAAAGAACATTTTCCTCAACTCTAAACCTGGGAAGATGAGCATGTTTCTTTTCAAAATAATTTCTTTGGCTTTCTGAGGATTGATGTCAATATGGTCAATTTTTAACTCTTGGAAAGTTTGTGCCACCATTTGGTTCTTTTGGGATTCATCAACTCCCACTTCACTTATCTCTATTGTCTCCTAAAATTCTTTTACCTTTATCTTTGTCCAAAAATCTTTAAACTCTGGAGTCTTAATGAATTCATCATCCTCAATGAACCTCTTGGCTACAATCTCTCTTTCATCTTCATGAATCTCTAAACTCATGTTTATTGCATCACCCATCCTTTCATGATGTCGATGAGCACTATTTTCACAAATTGGTTGATCAACCTCAACATATCTTTTTAGTGACTACAACACAATGGCCACTTCTTCAATGTTTCCCTCCTCTTCACTTTCTTCATATAAGACTAATGGCTCAATGTTTTTTGTTTTTTGTCTCTTAGGAGGTAATTGTACCATAGTAGATTCTAAGGTTTCACCTGGGGTGTGCTTTATAGTAGTGCTACCACTGTGTTCTTGGAGATAGTCCTCCCTTTTGTTATACAAGCCTTCAAATTTACCAATTATTAGATCAATTCTCTCGATGGGATCTTTCTTGTCAACAAAACACCCAAGAAAATCTTTATGCTTTTGCTTCCTCTCTACTTCAAATTTTCTCATGTATGCCCATTTTTTCCTTCTACTGAATGCCTCCTAATAAGTGAGGTAGTTCCTTATCACATCTTCTTCATAATCAACTTGGTGTGCAACAGCTGACTTGGTGAGAAAATTATGCCTTATGTTATTCATATGGTTTTCAGGATCAAAAGCCCTCTCTTTCCTAGAACTCAATGAATATCGTTCCTTCAAATAATACTGCAATTCTTCCAAGGTGCTCAAAAATATAGTGCAATCTTCACATTTGGTTAAGTTGGGAAGGAATGTACCTTTCTTCTACTTGTGCATTATATATTTCTCCATCCACATTATTTACCACATGAACTCCATAAATGCTAGCCTAAGAGGCACAAATTTGGGAAATATGTGTGGAGTAGTACGACATCCATAAAATCTTATCATTGTCACTTTAGGGAGGAAGAACCAATCACCAAAATTATGTGTGTGGCCTTTTTCTAATCTCAAGGCTAGAGGTCTTAATAGTTGTATCATTTTAATTTCTTGGAAGTATTGGTATTGAATAACCAAGAACACCTAGGATTCTGTGCACAAAATATTCATATAATACATTGAAACTCGAGTACTTACACTAGGTATCCCAAATGCAACACCATTTTTGCATGGGTGTTGGATTCCCTTGCTCATCAACTCTAGCTAGGTCCATTCAATTAGTCCATTTGTCTCTATTATGATATAATATCAAGTGACATAGTAGGGAATAGTTCTTGAATGCAATTGGTACTCTATCCTCTATGACTTGTGAGAATTCATCATCCAATGCTCACTCAAGGTATGAGGCAAAACCATATTTTATGTTAGTTTTTGGATCTTGAATCCTCATGGCCATCATCATCAAATTTGAAAGCACCTTATCTTGGAAATCCATTCCTAATATGTGGCACAAGGAAACATATACATATTCACAAAATAGTATTGAAAATCAGCCACAATGATTAGCTCAGTGGTGGAGGGAGGATATGAATTGTTCTATTGTCAATTCCACTTTTCATGTACAAGGGAAGTTCATGACTTCTATAAGTTATCCTTAACCTATTATAATCTTCCTCACTTTTCTACAAGTCTACCTTAGTCAGGGCCTGCTTATTCAAGCCAAAGCACTCAATGATAGTTGCCTTAGTTACCCCAACCAGTACCGCACCATTTGGAAACCTTAAAATTCTAGTAGCAAAACGATAGTGCTTAGCTAATAATCTGATAAACTCAACATCAATGAATACATTAGGGACAATCAATCTTGCTAAATCCAACATCCAAGGGTTTAACATTGGAATCTTCTCATTTCTCTTACTATAGAAATACCAAAATAAGTCCTACCCAGATTTGGCAATGAGAGAATCCCTACAACCCTATGTGGTGTCTGAGTAATTTCTGATTTCCCTCTTTGGTGGACCTTGGAAGTATATCTTGTATAGACTGGTAAAGTGGTTTCTTTTTTACCTTAGGTTCTTCATCATTAATTTTAGCTTTACTCTCTTTTTCCTCCGATTGTTTCCTTTTGGGTGACATGATTTCTACCTCTAGGACTTCAAAATGATAGAATTCTACAAAATTTATATGCCAATAGAACTTAATCAGTGAGTTATTCATGCACTTACCTGAGTATTTGACGCTTGCAGGGCTTCTTTCTCCTGGTATCCTAGCTCCTTCCACGACAATGTATCACAACTAAGCATAGTTTCAAGCAAATTCACTCACTTTTAATGGTGTAGTATTCAGTCACTTTGGTATTAATGCCAACTTGTTGTGAACTGTTTTGTAATAAGCCCATATCCTCAAATTTGATTATGCACCATTGGGTTTGTGCATCAGGGTGGCTAACACGATCCATGCATTTACTGTTGCAGTCTATAATGATACTACAACAAACCATACCATACTATTGCTACCACTTATTATATTTACTACAGTATGGCGATGTCAAATCTTATGCTCTTTCATATACTTTTTCTTCTTATTTTGTGTTTTTGTGCCCAAGGCAGCAATGTATATACCGCCATACCATAGTCATAATATCCTCCTCAAGTAGTACTATGATGTCCACTTTTTTCCAATGCTTACTACTATATTGCACTACTTAAAACTTCTTGTTGTAGGGTTGCAGTGTATACTACTCTACCTCATATGTTGCTTACCCTCCTGGCGGTATAGTAGTGTATGCTTTATTTCTTTGTTATTTACTACTCTACCACACTCCTTTGAATCTCCTTATGTGGGATAGTGGTATGTGTCATATTATCACATTTCCTTACAATTTTCCCCCATGGGGTGGCAATGAGTACTGATTCACCACATATTCTATATAATCTCTTAGAAATATGGCGGTAAGGGCTTATTTCATAGCTTGGAAATTGCCAACCTATGCTACCTTTATTTTGATGTTGTGTTATTGTGGTAAATGAATAATTTGTTTTGTTTATGATTTTCTAGACAAATAAATGGGTACATACAAAGGGAATGTTGGTAATAGTATGGGTCTTGTCACACAAATTATTTCATTTCATGTTTAGACACAATGTAAAATCAATGGAAATGGACTTTTGTGTGAGTAAAATGTGAATTGAAAAGTGAAAGCCAGTGGATGTTTGAGGAATTTTTTGCTCCAACATAACTAAAAACATCCACAGTAAATATTTATTGTATTAGCATATTCATTCACATAAGCACAATATTGAGGCTCAATAACTGATGTTCATTCAAATATAAGAAGAAATAAGTAAGGAAAACATAAGAAGATTATAGAATGATAATATTGTCATGGAGAATCTCTAATAATAATATGTCCCATTTCATTCATAAGCTCAAAAGTTACACCAACAAAGTTTTGGTGCACCCTTCCACTCATACCTTTATTATTTTTTATCAAAGTTTATATAGAGATTACATAATATCAACCATAATACCTAAGCCATTAACCATTAAAATACCTAACCCCTAAGCCCAAAATCCCTTATCTTTTGACCCTTAATCCCTTAGACCATAATCCCTAATCCCTTAACCCTTAATCCTTGTAAGATCATAACAATTAGGCACTAAAGTGTAGGCTCTAAATTAGGTGGTAAATTAGGCATTAAATTAGGTGCTAATGTAGGTACTAATTTACACGCTGATTTGGGCACTAATTTGTGCCTAATTTAGCACCTATGTGTTCTAATTGGTGCAAAAAATACAAAAAATAGCACCATCCTAATAAATAGCACTAAATGTTTCAAAAAAATGGAGAAAAATACATTAAAACAATGGGAAGAAACAAAAAATGGAGCAAAAAGGGGAGCTAATCAAAGAGATTTGTTGTAGTGGGGGGAGATGGAGAGAGAAATATAAAGATATAGGAAGTGATATATCTAGGTAGAGAGAGTAGGAGAGGAGTAAATAAGAAAGAGATATAGATAATGAAAAATAAGTAGAGAGGGAAGGGAGAGATGGGAAGATAGAAATAAAGGGGGAAAGAGTGAGAGATAAAGGAGGTGTTAGAGATGATTAATAGAGGGAGAGAGATAGAGAGAGGGTGGAGAGATAGAGAGATAGAGATAGAGATAAAGATAGGGAAGGAATATAACAATGAGAGTGTGTATGTGGGTGAAAGAGATAGAGATAGAGATAGGGAACAACAAACAAGGATTGTGTTTGTGTCTAAGTGAAAGATATTGAGATAGATATAGAGAAGGGGAGATAATTATAGATAGATAGAGATGGAGGGAGAGAGGGAGAGAAATTGAGAGATAAAGAGTGATAGGGAGAGAGGGAAAGATATGGATAGAAATAGGGAGAGATAGAGAGATATATATTAGAAAAGATAGAGGGGAAGAGAAAGATATGTAAGGAGAGGTAAGGAAATAGAGATAGGGAGAGAAATAGAGAGGAAGATAGAGATGGAGATGGAAATGGAAATGGAGAGAGAGGGAGATAAACAAAGATAGAAAGAAGGGGAGACAAAGGGAGAGAAAGAGTATGAGAGAGGGAGATATGGAGAGATTGAAAGATAGAGGTAGGAAGCTATATATAGGTAGAGAGAGGGATATATGTAGAGATAGAGAGGTAGGGAGAGGTACATATAGGGAGATATATAGAGTTATAGGGGAGAGAGAGAGAGATCTCTTTATATCTTTGTCTCCCTCACTATCTTTATATTTGTTATTATCTCTCAATCTCTCTCATCCTCTCTCTCCCCCATTTCTCTCTATATTTATCTCCCCCTCTCTCCCCTTTTTTCCCTCTTTATCTCTTGATCTCTCTACCTATATATATATATATGTTTGTCTCCTATTTCTCTTTATCTCTTTATCTCTCTCTTTATGTGACTAGATCTATCTATGTCTCTCCTCTTATCTCTTTTCCTCTTTCTTTATGTCTCTTCCTGTCTCTATCTCTTTGTCTCTCTCTATTTATTCCTTTATATCTATAGCTCAATTTTTGTATCTCTATCACTCTTTTTATCTCTTATATCTCTTTGTTTCCCAATATGTATTCATTTATATATATACCTCTATTTTTATATCTCTAACTCTCTTTTTTATCTCTTGTATCTCTTTGTATCCCTCTATTTATTTATTTATCTCTTTAGTTTGTCTCTTTATCTCTCTTTTTGTTTTCCTCTAAAGTGTGCAATGTGTACATTGAAGAGGTTTTAAAGGTGAATTATCATATCCTTAATCAAATGACATGATACCTTGAGTATAAATACTTTAGAGGAGGGGGACCAACCACTCAAAGGCTCCACATCATGGGAGATCCTAGAATAAAAGGATGCTCTAATCTATTAGATGGATATTTAGGAAAGTGTTTAATGTTTAGGGTAAAGAATAAAGAGCACTCTTAGTGCTTCTATCTTTCTACTAAATTTAGAGTTTCAAGGGGCCAAATGAGTAGGTTTCTTGAGTTCATACCATAGTATAGAAAACTCTTTGTTAGAGGATAGAAGCACATGATAGGGATGACAACATGGTGCACTAATGTTTCATAGGTGTGTTTGTTGGACACTAGGAACACTGAGAGGGGGGGGTGAATTAGTGTTCCAAAATACTTGATTTTCAAATCAAATCTAAAACTATCAACAACAATAATTAAACCTTCAATTGTATTCACAACACAAAAAACATAAGTAAACATGCAAACAAATTAATGAACACCATAATACTAGGATTTTTATGTGGAAACCATATTAGGGGAAAATCCATGGTGGAGATTAATCAAAAAAGTATACTCTGTTAAAAGTATGATAAAAGGGGAATGCACTTGCATTTAGGCTCACTGCCTAGAGTGCACTACTCAAAAAGAGAAAAGGCTCATTTCCTTACAAAATGTATTTGAGTTTACAAAAAATGTTGAAATAAGAATATAGCATCTACAAATGCTTGGATTCAGTTCCAATGAAGCACATAGTCATATTCCAAATCTTCTATCCAATTTGCACTTCTATTTTGCTTTGCTCTGCTCTGCTCCACAAACATAAACCCTTTAGATGTTCAAGCAGATCTTCTATTCTACACTCTTTTTCACACACAATCCTTACTACAACTTCATGTTCACTTCTATCTCTATGTCTCACTCATAAAAAATGATTTTCTAATCTCCTTTATATATCTACTACAAGAATTTCATTATATGCCGGCTTCAAGACAAAATACAATATTCTTCCCAATGTTAGCCCTAAATCACAAGTTATAATTTATGTGTACCTACACAAGTTAGCTAGTCTTATAGTAGGGACCCAAACTAAAGTTCCAATCATAATAAATAGAAAAATACATACTCCACATTCATCTACAATACACCATTCAAAACAGGTTGGCCAAAATGATAGAATAAACTATGAATCATTCTTCTGAATGTCTTAACTTGAACTTTGATTAATGCAACACCAAAAAAATCATTAGTAGGATAGTGTACATGATAAGAAATATTCCTTGGGGATCCACACCATAGAATAGTGATCTAGTGAGGTGATCAAATTGGCTTATCAACTAGTTGTCTTGTTCTTTATTCTTTCTACTGGTAGATTACAATATCTTACTTCCCTTGCTAGTAGGAACAATACCAATACTGCAGACCATACTGTTGACTCTAGTTTCCATCAATGACAAAAAAAGTAGCCAAAAATGATCTCTTAACGCCATACGCCAACAATCTCCCCCTTTGGAATTGATGGCAACACTTAGTGAAAAATTGACTAAGTATCAAAAATAAAAATTCATCAAAACCAAAATTACTACTCGACCTTTGGATGTCAAGGAATTTTTCACTCCATTCTCTGCCCCTTTAACATCAATGAAAAAGCTTCTATTACTTTTCATCTTCTTGTAATGTTTTACTATACTTATCTTCTTGTTCTCTCTCCTTAGCAAAATAGAGAGTTGGATCAAAATTTTGAAAACTGCTATAAAAATCAGAAGATCATTTTAGACTTAACTTTTATTTCTAGAAGGAATTTCTTCCAAGAGTCCACAATCCCAATATCTATAATCAAGTTGTTATTCTATAATGTTCTATTGTTGGTATAAACAAGAGATTCAAAGATGGTGATTCCTTCTTCCAACTTTTCTCCTATCTTAAGAACTTCAATCATTTGCTCTAATCTCCCTTCAGTTAGGTCTTTTACTTTCTAGAAAGTGTCAATAAGAGTATTCCTAGCAAGGTGAATCTTTGCATGCTTAGTTTGCAGATCATGAAACTTCTTCTTAACTTTTCCATCCTTGTCCAAAATCATATTGTATTCTTGTCCAATCTTGACAACCTCAATTTCAATTTCCTCCAACTTATCCTTGTACTTGCCAACCATATGAGGTCACCTTAGATATAAATTGAAGATATTATTTGCCAAATCAATTCATTGTCTTATCACATTTATTTTCTTCTTCAGTTTGGCAAGAGATAGCCTAAATTGTATCTTTAGATGGGAAAATATTTCATCCTCTTTCTTATCCAAAGGCACAGATTCCATAGCCTCCTTAACACACCCAATTAGTTCTTTTGGAAGAACATCCTACAAAATTTCTAATTGAGTGTTGTTGTCAACAAAGTATCTTCCTAGAGTGTTCTCAATGACTTCCTGATCATAAGATGGTCCATTCAACCATATATCAGCTATATTTTGCATTCTGTTTTCATCCTGAATAATCTACAATATCTTTTCTTTAAACAAAGTGCCTTCATTATCACTCTCTTCTATAATTTCCACAACTGATTGAACTAGTTTAGGTTCTTCTCTTGGAGTATATTCCTTAGAATCTTCATCCATTATATCCACAACCAACTTTCCTTTTGTTGACTTGGGTGCCAAAGGAGTGATACTAGCTAAATCTCTATCTCTATTCTACTTTTTCTTTGCCTTCCCGAAGGATGATCCAAATTCAGTTATTTTTACTGAAAGGGGAATATCACATACACCAACTTTTCTAACACCTTTCTAAATAATTTTTCATAGCCTCATTCACCATTTTTAGAAGAGTTGAAATGCTCAAATATTTGCTTTCAAACTAGTGTATTATCCTTCCATACTACATTATCATTCAGAGGCAAGCATTTCAGGAAATACATCATAATGAATATTGCTAGAGTGCCAAACCTAAAAGAGTAGTGAATATCCATTGTTAATTGTACATTCTCCATCAATTGATCCTTCATCAGACTGCATAGGTCAAAGTATTCATTTTCTATTATCTTTTTATGACCAATGTACACTGCATTTGACGAGGTTGATCCTTCTCTATTTCTAAAGATCTTATATGAAATTCCATGTGTAACATACCATGTTAATGGATCTTTAATCATTGTAATTATTAGAGCCTTCTGCTCTCTTGTTATTCTGGTTAGGGATTCAAACTCAATGTTTCAAATCAATTTCTTTTTCGATACCTCACCAATATTGCAAAAATCTGTTAGATTTATGAGTACATCCTCATAAATTTGATAGGGTTTATCTAGGGTAAGGATATCACCATCCAATCTATTCAAGATAAACTAAATCACTTCTGTATTAACAAAATGAGGGAGTTCCTTCCAGATATCCAAATTATTGTGCTTCAATCCTCCAAGCTTCCTCAATATAGAAGGAGACAATGAATTTCTCACATCCCTAACTTTTTAATTGCTATATTCATCTAGGGTTACTGTTCCTTGGATATGTTTCATTTTCATTATGAACAAGGTTCCACTGATCACCAAATAGATATGAAATTAATAAGAAACAAAAATACTTGGAGAATTCACCGCTAAATTAACCTTTCAAAATTTTGCTGAGAAGACTCTCCAATTGTTCTCTTTCAATGCACGGTGGTAAATTAGGGTTCCAAATTCCCTTTTATAACTTCACATACTTTACTTTTCTCCACATTAAATTTGTTTCCCTAGATGTTCAGGTTGCTCTACAAACTTAGACAACAAGTGAAGAGTCCGACTGCAAACCTATACCATTTCATCCAACTCAACAGATGATTGCTAATACTTTCATCAATGAATAACACAATAGTTGATGGAATTTTGTGATTCAGTGCCAATTGTACACAAGGGGATAGAGATTTTCATGAAAAATTCCCCCTAAGCCATTGACTTGAAATCAATTACCAGAAGAGTTACTAGAGGGAGCTTCTGGTACAATCTTATCTCCTTCATCAGATTCACTTTTCTTCACCCATGTTTTCTTCATCTGATCTCTTATCTCTTCCATAGATTCCTTTTCTTTTCCTTTGTTGTGTTTCAGTGAATTTCTTCCTTGATAAACCAAACCTATTTTATTCATGTTTTTGTTCTAGTAGAATCTTGCAATGTGCCCAAGTTTGTTACAATTATAGCATACCAATTTTTTTTGTCTATACCATCCATTCCATTTATTTCCTCCTGACCTACATTGATTAGCAATATATCCAAATCTTCCACAGGTATAGCATTTAACGTTACTTGTACTAACAGACATACTTCTACATTCTAATGCCCTATGACCAAACTTCTTGCATTTAAAACACTAACTAGAAAATGATGGAGTGCTAGGGTTTATCTTTCTTCTACATTGAGAAGCCATATGTCCAAATTTATCACAAAAAAAGCAATATCCATTAAATTTTTGAGCATTAGGTTGCCTTACTAGATGTCTTTTTCCATTTTTCTTCTTTTCATATTTCTTTTGTCCAGATCTAGAGCTCTCACCCTTCTCATAGCCAAGACCGTGCTTATCATTTGTATTCTTTTGACCTTTAGTTATCTCATCAAGCTTAGAAGAACTTATCTTGAACTTCTCCTTGAATTCATTTGTAGTAGCAAGCTCATTTCTAAGAATAACTACCTGTCTCTCAAGCTCTTGTTCATAGTTTCTGGATTGTTGCAATTCAATCTCCAACTGAGAAAACCTACTACTAATTCTACTACATTCTTCAGATTTTTCTTTTAGGGACTAGGTGAGATTCTCTTCATTCTTCTTTCTTTCTTCAAGTTCTTTAGTTAACTTTATCACCAAAAATTCCATTTCAAGCTTTAGGGATGCATTGTCCTTAGCAAGCTTTTCACATTCTCCTATTACCTCTCTTAGGGTTTGATTCCAGTGGACATCATTTAGACCTTTGCTCTCTTTTTGCTTCAACTAATCACACAGTTCATCCCTCTTTTACCTTGAATCATTTATCCTATCCTTTAGTGATTGAATGAATTTTTTTGGCACTTGCAAGATTTTCTTTTAGTTACATGACCTCTACTTTAGATTGATCAAGATCATCAAGCGCCACCATAAGCTGCTGTTGAAAACCACCAACATCCATTGTAACTCAAGATCCAGCTCAAGCTACTAATTTTGCAAAGAGGAACTAGATTTGATACCAATTGTTGGACACTAGGAACACTAAGAGGAGGGGGTGAATTAGTGTTCCACAATACTTGATTTTTGAATTAGATCTAAAACTATCAACAATAATAATTAAACCTTCAATTGCATTCACAACACACAAAAATAAGTAAACATGCAAACACATTAATGAGCACCATAACACTAGGATTTTTATGTGGAAACCCTATTAGGGAAAAACCATGGTGGAGATTAATCCACAAAGTATACTCTATTAAAATTATGATAAAAGTGGAATGCACTTGAATTTAGGCTCACTACCTAGAGATCACTACTCAAAAAGAGAAAAGGCTCACTGCCTTACAAAATGTATTTGAGTTTACAAGAAATGTTGAACTAAGAATATAGAATATACAAATGCTTAGATTCATTTCCAATGAAGCACACAGTTAGATTCTAGAACTTCTATCTAGTTCACACTTTTGCGTTGCTCTACTCCACAAACATAAACCCTTCATATGTTCAAGAAGATCTTTTGTTCTACACTTTTTCACACACACACTCCTTACTACAACTTCATGTTCACTTCTATCTCTATGTCTCACTCATACAAAATGATTTTCTAATCTCCTTTATATATTTGCTACTTGAATTTCATTATATGTCAACTTCAAGACAAAATACAATATTCTTCCCAATGTCAGCCCCAAATCACAAGTTATAATTTATGTGTACCTACACAAGTCAGCTAGTATTATAGTAGGGACCCAAACTAAAGTTCCAATCATAATAAATTGAAAAATACATACTCCACATACATCTGTGACACACCATTCAAAAAAGGTTGACCAAAATGATAGATTAAACCATGAATCATTCTTCCAAACTACTTAACTCAAACTCTGATTAATGTGAAACCACAAAACTCATAAGTAGGATAGTGTACATGATAAGCAAGATTCCTTGGGGATCCACACCACAAAATAGTGATCCAATGAAGTGATTAGATCAACTTATCAACTAGATGTCCTATTCTTTATTCTTTTTGCCGGTAGATTATAAAATCTTACTTCCCTTGCGAGTAGGAACAATACCAATACTATGAACCATACTGATAACTCCAATTGCCATCAATGAAAAAAAAGGTAGCCAAAAGTGATCTCTTTCCAATAGTGTTGGAATATATATGGACAAAAAGTGTGAGATGTAGATAGAGGCTAGAGAAAAACCAACTAACAACTTAGTTGTTAAGTTTAATGCATTGATAGAAGTAGAGAATAATAGAACAAAAAATTAATACAAAAATAACTATGAACTACTCTAATTGTGAAAGGAAAAAAGAGGGTGAGGAAAGTACACCTTCCTACCCATGAGATTATAGCTTGAGTTATTCACTTTAGAAAGACATGCACATATAAAAGAGGGAAAAATGTTGGGGTCATTTAAGAGGATTGCCGCAGTCAATCCCCCATTTTGGTGTTCCCAACTCCACAGATGACCAGTATACCAACGATGTAGAAATATAATAAAATAAAGCATTGAAAGGAAGGATACCAAACAATGCTATCAATAATATGCTATGCAAACCGAATGAAATTGCGATAGAATAATTCCACCTTCAATCACAAGTGCTCAAGGCGAATGAGGGAAGGATTGAGCTCACAAGCTTGGTAGAGCCAACATTGTCACAAGAATGAAGAAATAAATATCACAAGAGACCAAGTACCAGCTCCAAGGTTTGATGTGAAGAATGCTACAAATGAAGTTAAGTGTGAAGAAGTTCTCAAGAAAGTCCTGTAGATTGAAGAAATGCTAAGAAGATGGAGAATTGTCAAGAAACCTAAAGAAGATTTAAGAAGATTGAATGAAAGTGAGAGATAGGAATTTGAAGGTGAATTGAGAGGTAAAAGATCTATTCAAAGGTAATTTGAAGGAAAGGTGTTATGCTTTGTTGCAAATGGAGAAGTGTAATGCTGCTGCAAATTATAGAGGTGGGAATCCTATCAAGACATTAGTGTGCAGTGCAGACATCTATGCTCCACGCTAGTGTCTTTGATAGAAACTCCCCCACTGACATTACAGATAGCTACCAAGTGCATGAGGAGTGAGTGAAGGATGTGGAATTGCATGATAAGATTTAATTTTTCTAAAGTAAGGGATGCAAAAGGGGAATTTTCCAACAAGTGCAAATTCACGCCGTTACATTTTTCCCCCACTTTAGCAAGCATAATTGTCAATGAATGCATGGTAAAGTAGATTTCAAAGAGATTGAAGAGAATATACCTTAACCATAAAGAAAGTAGACAATCTTGCATGTTCAAAAGTGTAGGACATCCAAAAGGATTTATAGTCACTCAATCCTAAGGAGAGTTGAACATGTACCATAGACACTCAGAACTATGACAAGGTGAACAAAAGGGATTTGAAAGTGCTCAGTCCTACAAAGTTGAAAAAAGATATCCCACAAGATGAAAGCACTTTATAGGTTGAACTTGTAGCACCCCAGATGCTCAATCATGAAGGAATCCTATTGTGAGAGGCTTCACAAATTTTGGTAGGGCCTTATATTTGCTTGGTCTTGTAAGGTTGATTTTGAAGTATTTTCACAGGCGCCCTTGCAAAGCAACATGTTAATCCATAGGAAAAAAATGTTTTATATCAAAAATACATGTAGGTAGATAATCAGTCACATAGATAGACACATAATTGAAGGAGAAAATTTTGAAGGGGTCCCTCGGTAACCCTTCAAAAATCAAGGGGCCCATTGAAGAGACTCTTTGTTTGAAAGTGTAACATTTTCTCCAATTGATTCAACATCAAGGGATCCTTTTAAAATATATCTTTCATCAAGGAATTTGAAAGGAAGAATACTCCCTTGCAACGGTAAGTTTTTAGACTTATTCATGAGAAAGGGTACTCCCTCAGCAAGGTGAATTTTTCAAATTATTTCTTTTAGAATCCATGATGAAATAAACATTCTGCTAGGGGCCCTCATTCAAGAATGTGATTTTTGAAAAATAAAGGGATTTTTAGCAAGGAATTTGTTGGCCACCAAATGCACATTTTTGGAAATCAAAGCATTATGATAGCTCCCCTTAGGATGGTGTGTGCTAGGCACAAAGGAACGTGACATCCTAAGGAGAGAAAAGAAACAAAGTGATGTTGTGGGTTGCGATACATGATGAGATGTAACTATGGTTATGTTGTTGCTCATGTGAGGGACAACACATAGGCACCACAACATCACAACTCAAGAAAAGAAGAGAGAAATATAGATAACGATAGAAGAAAAAAAGATAAATATAAACAAGGACTAGGGATAGGGAAATCTGATATTTTAGGGTCAGAATTGCTCACAAAACTATATATATATATATAATACAATATAATATAGTATAACATAAATATTAATTTCCATCAACCCCCTACTATATTAGATCATGAAGAAGAGTACATGAAAAAATAAAAATAAAAAAAAATTGGGTCAACATGGAAGAGGGCCTAAATGCCCCCAATGCTTTGCATCATCCCCAATTGTAAAAAATAAAATGTACAACATATAGAAGAATGATGTGACAAATAGAGAATTTTTTATGAAAAAAATCATGCTTGTATCCAAGTACCTACAAGGGTGACAAGGGTCCTCTAGGTACACATAAAGACAAGCCAAGGGGAAACACAACACACAAAAAAATATAATCTATAGATAAAGAGGAGGTACCACCCTAGCCCCCATCAACCAAGAGGTCATTGTCCTCCAATTCTAGATCATCATAAGGGGAGGGCAGATGAGAGTGTAAGGGAGGGATAGCTAAAGTGACACCCTCTGACCCACCTACAATAAGAGCTAGGGAAGAGTACCCCTCAAGGTCTCCTCCACTTAGTTCGTGTGAAGCTAAGGTAATTGATTTTACAAAGATCAATGACATGGTTGGGATCTCATCTACTAAGTTGAACATGCATTTTATAGGAGTGCCATGTGTCATCCCAACATGGGAAGAAAGGGGTGATCAAGATCCACTACCAACCTTGTCAAAGGAGATAAGGGTAGTGACAAACTCCAGAGACATTGGGTCTGCCTTCATCACTAGGATAGTGCACGCCAATGTAGAACCTCCTTCTAAAGAAGTTGAACCCTTCTTCCAACCCCCAATGGAAGCAGGGTAATCCTCCATCTTATGCTTCAACGGGGGATGTGAGATCCCCATAGAAGTGCCAAAAGATGAAACTAGTAGAATTTGGTATATAAATGACTATGTGACTAAAAATTTTAGTCACAACAACTAAAAATGGCTATATTTTAGTCACACAAATAAAAATTAGACAATATGATATTAAAGTGGGTAATTTAAAAAAATATTTTGAATTGGAAAATTATTGAAGTTTGTAAAGAGGGAAAAAATTTTAGAGATAAAAAATTTCAAAGAGAAATTTTTTTTCAATGAAAAGTAATTCAAACAAAATAAACCAAGAGAAGAGTCATGGCTCCTCACTTTTTAATTCTTGATACTCTCAAATGTCATGGCTCCTCACTCTACATTTTCCAAGGGTGGCATTTGACCTAGTTGATAAGGATCTATTTTATGTGGAGGAGCATCAACTATTTGATCAAATGTACTCTCTTGTTAAGGGATTCCAATTTATCCAACCCTCAACCAAAGGATAATTTATATCAAAAACCTCAACTCTGATTTTAGCATCCTGCTTCTACATATAATAGTGTTTTTCCTCTCATTCTACTTCTGGCAGTCCATCTTTGTAGGATCAAATAAGCTCCTATTGAAATGTACTTAAAATTTACACTCATTTTCTTCAGACAATTGTTTTCATTGAAGAAGTACAACCTAAGTAGCCTATGCCACATAGAAACAATAGAAAGGTAAGTATATTCTATTTAATATTAAAGAAAATTTGCGTACTTTATATGAATTGAGTGAAATTTTGAGCTTGAGTATTCCTATCACTAGCCACTATTGTTAGGGATTCCTTATCCTGGTCTATTGTTTATACTTGGCTAAGGATAGCTTTCTCGAGATTTACACAAAAACCTAGTAAATACTTATGCACAAAATTTGTTTAAAAAATTATTTCTATGCACAAATGTTTGGAGCATTCAACTCAAATTTGGTAAGAAATTTTATTGGTGTAGGTTGCATGATCCACATTGTTATGTTAAATAATTTTTCCAAGCCTCTTTGAAACATTCTACACTATTTGACACTGATTTTTTTCCAAGCATAGGTTTCTTGAACATGTTACACAATTCTATTCAATATTGTATCTAAGTTTCATGTCGTTGAAAATAAATTTTGCTTCAAAAGTTTGACTCCCAACATTCTTGAACATTTATTTGCTACATATTTCTTTACAAGATGGTCAAACCAGTGTTTTAGTGTTATTAATAAATTATATTGTTCATATTTTTATTAAGTATGAAATTTCCAAGTATAATGGTGCCAAGAAGTTTAATGTGGTGTTTGTAAATTGATAATACTGCTTCAACTAATTAAGCCTAGACAAAAATGACACGGGTCTGGAGGAAGAGGTAGTTCTTGTCATTATATGTTAGATTTTTCTTTTGATTAATTAGTGAGGGTTTATTTATGAGGCTTGCACCTTATGCCTTATAGAAATTCTCCAATAAGGATTGACATGTCCACTACAGGACTTAAAATTCCATAGATGGCATGTGAAGGGCCAACACATTTGCCACATACCTCAACTATGGGATTATTGTTTTACCATGCTATTTGGTTATGAGATGCAACTTTGAGGATTCAAACTTCAATCTTTGATTTAAGAACTCAATAGTTCAACCATATGAGATCAATGCCTTTGATTATGATACATTAGGTTCTTAGTAACATAAAAAATATGCAATGGGTGTTAGCCACTAGTCTCTGCATTAGCCTTCCTTAAATAATAAATTATGCATTAACTACTAGATGATATATTCTACTTGGAATGTTCACTAAGTAGCTAGAAAATATTTATGGTACTTATTCATTTGTTGTTTAGCTATGGTGCTAGCTCTCACTGAGGTTTATATTGTGTAGAAAATGAGTATGGTATTTCTAGGTGTTGTGGGGTTCAAATTAATGGGCAATTTGAACAATGGAGTGAAGACCACTAACTTGGATTTAACTGTGACTTAAATGCTATGAAAGCATGGTGTTGTAAAATTTATTGAATTTTATCATAAGTTTACTACATGCTTTTTGTTTCCCAAGTCTCTTTTGTTACATTTTAGTTTTTGGTTTATGAAGCTCTACTAACTATGGAATTTCTTGTTGTTGAGTTGTTTTGTGTCATGTTTTGATTGTGTGTGTGGCTAATTGTCACTTTATGTATTCAATTTAGGTGATGGTATGGGTAAATTTTCACATGTTGATCATGTGACTATTGCAAACTTGTCTCCTGAATATGGAGAAACCATGGGATTCTTCCCTATAGATCATGCTACTTTGAAGTATTTAAAATTAACTAACCTCATAGTGATGAGATAGTGAGTACTTATAATTTCTACTTCTATCAAAATACATTCCTTTTGCAAATGTTGATGTTACTTCTTGTTAATTGCAGATAAAAATGATTTAGGCTTATCTTCATGCAAATAGGATGTTTGTGGACTATAATTAGGGGCTACTTTTTTTTTCTATTTAATTTGAATTTTAATGAATTCCTATTGTTTGTTGGCACAAATTGAGTTATGTAACTACAACCACAACTAGGGAGAGATTATTCATCCTACCTCAATTTGGATCTCTCACCTGTCAAACCTTGTATCTTAGGTCCTAAATGGTGAGTGTATTCTAACTATATTTATGGTTTACTAGAAAATTTCATTTTACTGCTATCTATTAATTTTTAGAAAGTGAAAAAGTTGTTCAAGTGTCATATTTGAATGTTATGTTTAAAGCAATTTCAATAACTTGAGTTGGTTAACTATCATATTTGTTGTAGACTCAGTTGGGGTATTCTTAATAATGTACATGGATGAAATCACAATACTATGTCTCACTTTCTACCCAAGATGGAAATTTACATCAATATTTTTAACTGAATCTTCATCTTCTAAGACCTATAGCGGCTAAACCATTAAGAATTTGAAGATGATGCAAACTAGTGATTTGTGGCAATTTGTGTGTAGATTTTAAATATATTTTTAAATTTTTTTTTTGAAATAAATCATGAATCTTTCAACATATTCTTTAATAACTAGTTTTAAATAGAAAAAAACATTTTTAGAAAGTAACACTTGTGTCATAAAACGTAACTTTTTCTTATAAAGGATAAAATTCTAATTTTTGAAACATAGATTCTCAAAATGAATATCTAGGGAAATGATATTTTTTCATAATTTTTTGTTACATATATCTTTTTTAATTAATTTTTTAAGTCACTATAACTATAATTTGGACATGCATGTGTGTCGTAAAATCTAACTTGGTGTGTATATATCGAAATCCAATTCTTCTTCTTTTAGTGAAACAAGGACATCAAAACCTAGGGAAAGGGTATTTTTAAATTTTTTTTACAATGGTTTGCTATTTTTCCACTTCTGTAGAACATAGAGCTTGATGTTCATAGAAACACATATGTTAGTAAAAATAGAAAATTAAATACAAGATAAAATTAAAACATATCAAAACTATACTTGTTGGAAAGCTAGTTTCAAGGGCTACAATCTTGCAAAATATCATCTGTTAATGACATTATTTAATCCATCAAAAGGTAAAGAAAACATGTTTTTTTGCCAACATTTTTATAGGTGCAAAGGAGACTCCATTGTGGGTATGATTTAATTCTATATGGGTTCTATCCAAGGGGGTTTGATCTAAGGGGGTCTTATCTATCCCTCTTCAATCAAAACCCTTTACGTGGAACATATTAAGGTTAAAATCATTAGTTTTTCTAAAAAAAGTTATTTCATGAAAAAATCCAGCATGTCCCAAAAGTGTGACACACTATTGTGGCAGCACCCACATGGCACATATAAGTAGACTAGTAGTTGCTTTAGTTACGTTCAATACATTTGATTATTGTGATGTTGTGATTGACCCATGTGATTCCAAATGACTCCCTTGTGATTTTTTACCAACCCACCACCTATCTCCTTTAGGCCAAATTCCTTTCCATGTGTATGGCTTCATTATGATAGTGTTCATCATTTGGGACTGTTCCCTTCTCTATGATAGTCCTCATTATAAATTTTCCTTTCCCATTTCTTATTACATCATGGAAACTATCCATCTAGACAAAATTTCCAAGATTCATAGTACTTATTGCAAGATATTCTAGTAACTATGAGAGTCCCTGATTGTTCATTAATGGCTGGCCAAACCTTAAACTATTCATTGAATTGAATATGGTAAGTAGCACACCTCTTGATACTACCCTTATTGTCATTTGTGGATAATACTTTTCTTGTGTACCCCTTCTATAACTATCCATTTGGTGATGATGATATTAATAATGATTGTCATTATGATTATGAAATTTGAGTAAAACAGTGTCTTCTATGAAAACCAATGTCACTATCTTTTGTGAGTGTTCTCCTTCCTTATGAAAATCCTACAACTACTCTCCATTGCTATCATCATGTCATTACAATGCTCTTAATTTCACCTTTGTTCTTTGTTCTTATTGTTGCTACAAGTAATTGTTGTGTTGCACTTTCCAATGTCACATGCCATACAACATCATGTCCCTGCCCTATGAAAATACTATTAACTATCCATTTATCTTGTTCACCATCATTATCCTCATCTTGTTTTTCTTCTACTTTGACATGATCCTCTTAATTGTCCAATAGACTGATATTTTCTAAGCATTTAAACACCTTTTGGAGCACTTTCACTATCATTTCTAGAAGGTCATTGTCCTCTTCAAGCTTAATAATCATGATCTTCCTTGGATTCTTGTTGTCTCACATTGCTCCTCTATAAGGTCTTGCCCCTTTCTTGCATAGGGTTCACTGTCTATTACGTGCATTTTGTCATGAGTCATCTTTTATTTAGCACTATGTTTAAAGGTTTGCTACTCTTTATAGATGGTCCTGAAAGAAAGTATTCAAATATCCAATTGAAATCCTCTTGCTACATGTTGAATAAATGTATACAAGAGCAATCATTATTCCTACAAGAACCACAACACTTACTACACCTCCAACTATCAATCAATCTTGGATTTTGTCTTCCCTTAACCACTATTTTGATGAATGTTTGGGGAAGTTAATGTTAATGCAACCTAATATATCCATGACCCTTGAAAGAGTTTTATTAGATGGAAAAAATCTCTGAGGTGATTTTTCAACAAGATAGTTCCTATAGTCTCCAAAGTAGTGCAGGACTTGCAGATAATCCTCCATTCAAAATCACTATTTGAATGCTATTTGCCCCTTTCTTGGCATTGTTCATCATGAGGTATGGCTATGCCCTTGATAAATCTATCCTAAATTATGCTCTACTCATTAAAGGATAGTCCCTCATCATTCTATTCATTTAATCACTATCATCTAAGGTTTGAAAACTATCCTTGTATTAGAGGAGTTCAAAACTTGTTCTCTCATTGACTGTCCTTTTTAGTAGCCCTTACAGCTATGACTCCTCATATCAAGGTGATTTGAATATCTATCCTAGGGCTTGGTAAGAAATAATTTTTTTTATGTTATTTGACCAATCACATTGGGTATTTAAACATATCAAATATTACTTCTATTTATAAAGTATCAATATAGTATAAAATATACCAACACTTGTTCATTTTAGGAAGGAAGGCCAAGATACTCAATATGATCTCCGTAAAAAAAACCTTAGAGAGGAACTTGAAGAGTGAGAACATAGGCACTTTTCAAAGGATAAGGGATATGTTGGTACACATTATATAACCAATTTGAATTTTTCATGCTTGTGTAAATACATGTTGAGCTTATTTCCTATGTATGATGCTTCTACATGACTATTATCCTCACTTGTCATTGTTTTCCAAACAATGTCATAGAACTTACTTCATAAGACTTAAAGGAATTTCCATTACAACACCCACAATGGAAACCAAACAAGGTTGTTTCCTCCTTAAACACACATCACTATTGGGTTATTGAGACTATACTAATTGAGACAACCATCAACTATATGCTACATTTGGACCTTATGAAGGATGCACTACCCTGATTTATAGCCCACAACTTCATTATGCATGTTTAGAATTCCTCAGTTAATCTCATTTGGGTTTTAATACACCCATTTGAAACACTAAACACCACCATATCCCTTTGTCACTTTGGAGGCTAAATTGTCAGATCCATTGCTAAGGACTGGGAAGCAAGTGAAACATAGTTTTATGGACCCCTACATAGGCTAATTATGCCACTACACTTACATTGTCCATATATTGTTTTGATGAAAATAAACAAAAAGACTCATACATCATGGATATGGATATTTCATTCTTGACTTGGATGCTATATTAGAACAAGAGCTCTCATCAAGGGAAATGATTGGAGTTTCCCACATCCACAACCTCTGGGTATTCAAGTTAGTGTTATCTTGAATGGATAGTCCCTAACAAAAAACTACTGCATTCACCATTACCTTCAATACTTGAGACTATTTCATCACTCATTTTCATGCATTGAAACCTCTATCACTACTTTCAATTCCTTTTCATTTGCCACATTTGATATAAAGATCCTTGTTTAGGTCTATTTGTTGTCCTTTCATTTCACAATTAACATTGTATTATACACTATCACTTAGTGCTCAAGGTTTGGATACCCATCATAAAATGTGAATAGTGACCTAAAACCTCCACTCATAGATATTCTTATAACACTCTTAAAATACCACCTATGATCCCATGATGAATTAAAAATAGCATGGTAACTCACTTGTCCTAAAGCATTCCAAAGCATGACTATTTTCTTGGTTCTAAGGGTCTTTTGGGTGTTGGTGAAGAATTCTTTGATTGAAGACGTATACATTAGCTACCTCTAACCTTGATCCTACGCTTTAATTTCATAGTATCCTAGCATTTAATATCATGGTTCAAACAAAATGTTTACACTACTAGAGAATTTCCATTTCTCTTCCTAATTGCAATCATGTAGCACCCCATCATGATTTCCTTTCATAGTGTATATGGTTGATATGATACTAATTTCCTCAAGGGTTGAAAATTCTACCTCCATGTACCTTGCAACTATCATTTGTATCTTCTTGCACAAACACTGTGATGTGGGACTATCACTAACCTATGATGCATACATTGGCCTCTTATGCATAGTCAAACATGGTAGTGTTCTTACTATCCTAAAATTGAGTATGACTACAATCTTAATTGCTATGACAATCACTTTGTTTATCACTACTACTATCATATTTCCACACTTGAGGCACTATCTAGGGCTTGGTTGGTCTTGAAACCCTAAAGGTTTATCCTCACTACCATTTCATTACCACTATTCAATAAAATAGTCACTTCGCTTTGATCTCTTTGTGGCTACCAGCATAAGGTTATAGTCCTTCCTTCAACCCAGGTTTGAAATGTCATCATCCTACAAACTATCCATTGAGATATGCCATTATCATGCCTTTCTCATCTAATCCTTTGAAACTAGAAACAAGGTTACTGCCTCACTTTCAAGGGAACTTCATAATATTTCTAAGGTTACTATTCTCAAACTACTCCTTGTGTCTACCTAACTATATTTTTAACTCATAAGTTTGATGTATGTAGATGAAGTGATTGAGGTGTTTTTAATACTAACTATAATCTTTGAATTAATTCTCTTAATAATTTGAATTTAATAGTATTGCATGCCATTCCCTTATTCGTATTCATATATTCTTTTGTATTGTTCAACCAATCTTATCCTTGTGTGTACTACTATTCACTTTGCCTCTAGCTGAACACTGCCAGTGTGATAGTTGTAAGGTTTACTTTTTAGTCAAAAAGCATAGAAAAATTTATTTCCTTGAATTGAAGTGCATATCAGTCTTATTCCATAGGTGTAACCAAAAAGAAGCTTATTTAGTTTTGTTTAGCATGATTGTGAACCATGTAGAACACACTATACAAATTGTAAATTTAAGTACATATTGTATAAATTAGGATATATTTTATGAAAAACTACAGCATATAACACCTAACAAAGATGCAAGAACAATATTTGTGACATTGGCCCTATGAATAGGTGGGTAGAAATAAGGGTTAAATTGTTTGAAAAATTTCACTCCATTTCCAATCCATTTGTGCATTGTTGTTAAGGTATAAAAGTTGAAGTAGGTAATCAAGAAATATATCAAAGCTTGTTCTTACACATATGGAGTGACCTTTTGCTAGGTTTTTAATGAAAACATAGATCCATTTTCACATATTGTTGAAGTACCATGTACCGCTGTCCATAAAATGATATAAGAGTAGACAATGAGACCATTGGTGAAGCAGCCTTATCCAATTATCTTTGATTGGATTAGTGAGGATATGAACATAAATTCATTATGATTTCCATTTTATTAAAACCCATTTCTTTTAATTTGAAGTGGATTTTTATCAGATATTGTAGTTGCAAGTTCCACTTTGGATCACCAAGGCCTTCACAAAGATTCTACACAAAATTCAATAATGAATAATTTATGCATAAATTCTCTTTTGAATGATGCACAAAGCCTCCATTGCAACATCGTACAGTTTTTTGTTCGGCCTTGTGGCGATGTGGGTGATTTAACATGCTTTTATTGCATCATTTCAAGGCCCAAGAACAAACCGTGTAGTGTTGTAGAAGCCTCCACCACAACATTGCATGATTTGTTTTTGGGCCTTGTGGTGATGCAGGTGATTCAACATGCTTTTCTTGCATCATTGCAAGGCCCAACAACAAACTGTGTGGTGTTGCAGAAGCCTCCACTACAACACTGCATGATTTGTTTTTCGGCCTTGCGATGATGCAGGTGATTCAACATGCTTTTCTTGCATCACCACAAGGCCAAATTGTTGGTTCTTTTTACAATGTAACCAAGTTGTTCTTCTAATCTACCTATGGAATTGCCAATTCCAATCAAGGGAAACTTGAAGGATCTAGACCAACTGATGAGGACTTTAAAAATCCTCCTACACTTTGGGCTCTGCAAGACTTGGGAGGGTGGTCCCTTAATGTGTTTATAACCTCTACACCATTATCATAAAAAACATTAACAATAGCAGATAATATCACTTAATAGCTCAACAAAATAGGATAAAACTGAATTAAATTGGTTGTTTATCAGTAATATCAACTATGTGGAGCATGAGATAACCACAACACAATCCATAATATAATTTGTCATTGATTCACAATTTGTAGCAAGCTCTAGGCAACAAACAAACAAATACTGAATTATATGAATGAATACAACTTAGATCAGTTCCATATATCCATTGGGGGAGTAAAATTCATGAGCATCTAGAGGTTTATGATAGATTTAATACATAAGACATAAGATCCCTGAAAATCTTGCATTACAATTTCATCAGCATGCATTCTAACCCAATACTAGTTATCGAATCCTTATATAGAACATATCCACCTATGATCCCATTTAAGCATTTTAATTAATTCCTTAAATTAAAGCTAGAATACAATCATACACACCACAATAGTGAGATAAATGAAACAACCCTTATTTATTTTATTCAAAGTTCAAATATGCATGTACAAAGGAGAGACATGAGCTTGAATTTATCATTTCAACTCAAATGCTAGTACTGTTATATAACATGAAATTCCCATGAACTCAAAACCTGTACAGAATGACTCAAACCTAAATTGCATTTTCTCTAAAACCATTGATCTTTACAATCTGCTCTACCACTTCACCTAGAAGTGACCAAAAATTATCTAACTTGCTATCCTATACTTCTAGCCTTGAAATCCTTCTTATAGAAAATGAAGGAGCAAACAAGCATCAGGCCAAAAAGTAAACATGTCACTAGACAATTGGAGCACCTGGTGATATTCCAAAATTTGTTACAACAACCGTCACCTTAGAGAATATTTTGTTCATCATGTCAGTTGAAGAAAGTTGATGCAACAATGAAAACCACAAGAAACCCGTGCCAAGACTGCCAACAAAGCAAAACTAGAAACTATTGTAACTGTAGCATCTAGTTTACCACCCATTATTAGATCATTCTTTTATTCCTTCTTAGTCAACTATTTAGTCACCAATTTTTGGTGCTCTTCATCCGTTGGCCAGTCAAAATTAATTACCTCATTCACCTTGGCATTATAAGGTGTGTATTTTACTACTACCTTGTTTGCATCTCTTTCAAAAGATTCCAAAAATGAGTTGGTACTAATAATCTTATCCATACAAGTCACCAACAAATCATAATTTGAGTCATCACAAATTGATTTAATTTCATCATTGATGATCTCACTTGCTTGATCCTGCCACTGTTGAAGTGATTTGATTTTCCCTTGCTCATCAATTATATCAGGTAATAATGTGTTACCCCAATTATTAAAATTCTTTAACAACTCCCTGATCTTCCTACTCAAATCATCTGTTAAGGTATGAAAACCTTGCAATGAATTAACTAGTATCTGAGTAGGCTTTAATGCTTAGGGCCTATTATTTATATCAAACCTCGAGGCCTTATACATGACATCCAAATCACTAGCCATAGGGATCCACTTTTCAATCAATGGTATTACTACCCCCTGATCCCTATCAATATTCTTTATTGCATCCAATAAAAAAGAATATAAAGAATGTATAGACAACAACTTACTATCAAATTTTTCATTTAAATGCCTCAAGACAGTAGTAACAATCTCCTTTTTCCTTGAGAAAGATCCCTCTTCACTTACCCTCAAAGATTCTCATAATTCATCAATTTTTTGCATGAGCTACCTCTTTGTAGGATCATCAGAGCACTCTATTTCTAAATCAATTTGTTCTAAAGGAGGAGTGAGGGAAAGATTTTGACTAGGAGACCCTGGTGTGGAAACAATTGGAGAAGCAAGAGGCACTAACCCTATTGTGGAAGGTAATGTACTAGTCCCTGGAGCACTTGATGTCTCCCCAATCTGTCTATACCTGAACCTTTCCACCTCAGTCTGCAACTCAACATTCCTCTGATGTGTCTTGTTGTATTCCTCAATTGGAAGGTTATACTTCTCCATTAAGCTCTTCCTTTCAGCCTCCTCCCTTTCAGTAGTCTTTTGGGCCAATTTGGCCACATTCACAATAAGATTAGTGGCCTTAATAGTTGAGGTCTTTGAAGCTCTCTTTATTATTAATCCACCTCTAAAATTTGGATTAATATCTATAACATTTGGCTTTCTTCCCTAAGGGGCCAATGCCTAAATTGCCAAAGTTTCATATTCCTCACTAAAAGGAGAATCCTATAATACTGCCTTGACCTCTTCTTCAGAGTCTTGAAAGGGATTCTTGGACTTCATAATAGCATTAAAATATACTACATTTGCAATGTCCCATTCAGGCAGAATCAATACACTAGCCTGACTCACCAATTTTTTGCCTTCCTCAGGAGTGATGTTCTTGAATTCTTTCATTAATTTAGCTTTTACTTCCTCATCATTCTCCTGGTCTAACTTGTCAGGTCCTAGTTCTCTTCTCTACCTACATTTATCTTGATATTCTTCAAATTTCATCCTCCATACCAATTGCAAGAATACAAGAGTTTTTACAAATGTATCATCATCTAGAAACTCCTTGCATACTTCCATTCTTGCATCTTGTACACTCTTACCTTTCATATCTAAATTAGAAAAAACCAATTCAGCTGCTCTAGGTGGAGAAGGCATACCAACTTACATGTCATGATCAATAATAATAATATCATCCATCAAATGGGTATGTGCACGATCATGATGGGCCAAAAAGTGGCAATATGATGAGTATGTGGCTAACGATTTTTTTACCCAAAATTGATGAAACGAAAAGGGTTTTTAAAGAAGATTCATAGATTTCCACCAATATAAATTATGCTTTACTTTGAATTTAATAAGTAATTATTATTCATTTTCTATTCAAATTACGATTAAATTCCTAATTGATAGACTGATTGAAAACAATCTATAGCCTTCAGATGGTATCACATGTTTTGAATCCAAAACATGCATCACATTATATGCTTTGTATACTATAGGGTTAAAAAGATAAAAAAATAATTTCATGAATTTGTGACCAAGTTAAGGTGGTTAGACATATGATTTTTTATTTTTTTAAAATTTGTAATAAAAATTCATAATTAATTATTTACTTGGAAATAAATTATTAAAAAAATGCAGCACATCGGACATGAGTCCTCTACTTATATCTAAAATCTTATAAAAAAAAATATATCATTTTATTGTGGTTAGGGTGGTTAGATAGACACCTACTTATTTTTTCCCTAAAATTTAAGTACTATTGCATTGAAATTTCAAATTTTCACCAAATAGATTTCTTTTTTAGAAAAACCTAGTAGTTTAGAAACTACATTCAATTTTCTACAGATTCTTTTCTTACATATTTTTGAAATAATATATATAACTTATTCAAATTTTTATGGAAAGTTGTCTAACTTTGATTTTTCTTATTTTTTTTCCACTTAAGGGCCTTTTATTTCCATGATGATCCTACACATACCCAAATTATCCTGTGTTTGATCAATTATTTGCCTCTTAGGGCTTGGCTCAGATGGTGGTGATGGGGGAATATCTTCTGGTGATGACTCTAAATCAATGATCTTAATTGCCCTAGGAACTTTAAATTTTGGACTTGGTTGTAAAGGAAATTTCATAATTTGTTTCCCCTATCTATCCACTTCTTCCTCATCACTGCTGCTATCCTTTCTCCTTTTGTAAATGGGCCACTTTTCTATAGGTTGGTATGCTGGCCTTGTTTCCAATGGTCTGGCACCTTGTCCTTGTACACCCAGACTCAACTCTAAGTTTATTTTTTTGGTTCTCAAAGTGCCCATTATCTCTTTGAAGTTCTCCATCATAAAATCAATTTTCTTATGGTGGGGACTGAACTCCAATAGTGGATCATACTTGGGATCCATTTTGTGCACAATATCTAATAGCTTATCATAAGCTATCTATTTCTTGTTGTTCAACTCCTTCCTATTATGGTCAAATTTATTTATGATTAGGTCCCCAGGAAAGTTGAACTCATGCACAAAATTGCCAAAAAAGAAACCTTTAGGATCATGTTGCCACTTTGGACCACATCTCAAATGATAATCCTCAAAGAATTTCTCAAAGTGCACCCAACCTCCTTTGAAAAACAAAAATCAGACACCATTGTATAATCAGGGAAAAAATTTCCCTTACCCCTTCTAGTGAGGTTGTCCTCATGAATACAACCTATTTGTTGCATAACTTCTACAAACCCCACTCGTGGTGGCACATTGTATGGTAGTATATGAGGGGCTCCCTGAAAACCATATACCCTCAAAATAATGCTAACTGGGTATGGGATAATATCACCCCAGTTATGGCTGACTTTTAATTCTAGCTTCCTTGCCTTTGGCTTGAGGAAATAATGTAATTCCTTAGGGATCCTAGGTACATTCAACATCAATCTAGCCCTTAACTTGGAAGAAAAATAGTTATCGAATTACACATAACTTGTGCTTTCCTTATTACAAGATAAATTTGAAGCCTATAATTGCATTGACAATCTTTCTCCATCAACTAATTGCCTTAATTTCATCTTTTTAGAGAAGAATCAACATTCTTGAAAAAGAACATATGCATCATCATAGAATACTAAAAGAATTGAGTGTTGGTATCATTTTTCTATAGCTTTGATAGCTAGTCATGCATCCTCTTAGCCAAAAAGGAAGCAAACTCATATGTCACAAAGAAGTTAGGGTGTTGTATTTGCACCCTCATGAACATATAACCAATGGGAATCATTGCACTAGGACTAAAACCCAAAATCTAGCACAATGAATAGAAAGTGGCCAAGAAATGATCTACAAAATAGTTTAATCTAAAAGGCTCTTGGTCACTAGGCCTAGTATGAAATCTCAAATCTCCTACCCTTTCTAGATGGGGTGGAAGTAATTTAGCTCTAAAAAGAGACTTCAATTTTGCATATTCCTGCTTCATTTCCTCAAGGTTGATAGGAACCAAATAGTCACTCGGTTCACTCAAATAAAAAATCTATTGGATATCATCTCTATTAATGCTCAAGAGAACTTTTCCATTGTTATCTCTGATTACTCTTGTGATAGGGTCATATCTTGCAGCTACTACCCTAAGCAGGTCTACATCAAGAAATACATTTGGTGCCACCAGTTTCACCATGTCATACATCCAACCATTTGAAAAGGGGTGAGGAAAATTCTTCTATCCATACCATAATTTAAACATTTCTAAACCCATGAGAGGAATCCTAGCATCAACTATGCTAGAGCAGTTATATACTAACCCTTCCCCTAGGATTTTCCCTCGCATCAGAACCAATCCCTTCTTTCTATCATTCATTGACAAGGGCAATTGATTTAGGAAATCATCGCATAGGTTTCTTTTTAAATAGTCAATTTTGGACAGAATGTTGCTTTGGAAGTTCCATCTTGGACAAATTAGGGCTTCTTTACAATGTTACACCTCAAATATCTAGGACTAACCAGAGATAGGAAATTACAAAACAAAATACTGCAATTTCAAAAAAATTAAATAAACTATAGCCCTAATACACCTATCAACAAGCCCTATGATAAGTACAACAAATATTTTCCCAAATTTAAGTGCAGAATGACTGGGAGGCACAAAAATTAACTCACAGCTTGGTTCATAGAAATCCCAAATTCTGGCTACAAGAGTCCACAACCTCACTTTTGGCTTTGAAACTGCTCCATAAAATATTGAGTACTTGGTGATATGAAAAAACATGATAATTAATTTTTTTTGATCAAATTGTGCCAGTATGTGTCTCATCTACCATTAAAGCTCACTTACATGCTACACGAATGAGTCCAATCATATTTTATGTAGATTTAAAATCTAGCTATGAATCCTTCAATTAGATCAAATGATTGAATGATTGTCTTCAATATAAGAAGACACAATTGCTAACGTGGCAATAAGGGGCCCATCACACCATATGCTAGCAAGGAAAACCATGTGGGAGTCATCTGTGATATCGCAATCCCACAACTTCTGATCACGCAGTGGTGGGCAATCATTGATCTTGAGCATGAATGATCTCGTTTGTTCAACACTGTCACTAACCTTGTCATTAACCCTCGAGCAAATTTTTCATCTAGATTATGACATACCCATTGATTTAGAACATGTGCATCTCTAGAACACTTTAGTAATCCACCCTTTAATGTATTAAGTACGAATAGTATTTCCTTTATTCTTTCAGCTTCATCAGATGAGACACGTGGTGCTCGCCCGTGATATCATGGTCTTGCAATTTTGGATCACATGATGGTGGGAAACTATTGATATCTGATGAAAATGAATTGATAGCACACAAACCTATCTCCATCAGCCCCACCAAGGAAGAGACACATGGCATTGGCCTGTGATATCATGATCTTGCAATTCTAGATCACACGATGGCAAGCAACCATTGATATCTAAAGGCAATAAGATCAACGATAGCGTGAATTCCATCCCTTCTACAAAATAAAACATTCATTAAAAGGAAAATGGGATGTTACAAGGTGGATGCTAAACAACATCAATTGTTTTGTTTTTTAAAATGATGAAGCATGGGGTCATTCAAGAATTAGGGAAAATAAAACCCAACGAAGGAAATAAAATTAAAACAAAGGGACCTGGGCTAGACAAACTAATAAGACATAAGTCATTTTAAGACCCTTCAAAAGGTAATAGTGAAGAAGATCCCACCTTAGGCATAAAGTAAACATAAGGGTTTTACATATAGGAAAAGCTAAAACCCCAACCTTAGGAATTTTCCAACACCATGAAAGACCAGTGACATGAAGCAGGATAGGAGTAGAACATAAGGAGAAAAAATTGAAGCTCCATCACCAAAAAAAAACCATATGGTGTTGTAGTGGAGGCTTTGTGCATCATTCAAAATAAAATTTGTGGATAAATTATTCATTATTAAATTTTGTGCAATTTTTTTTGTGAAGTATTTGCTGATCTGAAGTGGAACTTGTAACTATAATATCTAATAAAAATCCATTCCCAAATATGCTTTTGATGGATGTTCATATCCTCATCAAAATCTCCAATTTGCACATAGGGACGCTTTCAAAGGTTGAGGAGTTGGGCTTTACACCCACTGGTTGCATTTTCTTACAATTTTCTAAGGAATTGTCAGAAAAACTCATTTTGTTCACATATCATTTAATCACGACATTCCATGATATTACATTTCTTTGAGGATTTTTTTGAAACAGTTTTCTTTCCTTGTATGTGCTTCCACATTTTCATGTATGTCTAGTAGGGCACTTGTAACTACAACATATGATGAAAAAATCCTTGTTATGCTTTGATGGGAATCCCTTTATTATTACTAAATATCTAATGTAGTGCGCATTATTATAGTGCAAGCCTATTTTTCAGATTGTTTCATTTAGCATCACTAATATTCACCATAAGAGCATTGTCCCTATTTAAAATGATGGAAATGGTCCACATCTCTTAGAAAAATTTCTCAAGTGCAATAATCCTAGAGATGAATTTAGATATAGTGTGAAAATAAGAACATACTCAAAGGTTCTTAACAGCTCTAATATTTTTACAGGTATGTGTAGGATCATGATGGGCCAAAAAGTGGCAATATTATGGGTATTTGTAGGTTATGTGGCTGACGACTTTTTTTTACCCAAAATTGATGAAACGAAAAGGGTTTTTAGAGGAGATTCTCAGCTTTCCACCAATATAAATTATGCTTTAATTTGAATTTAATAAATAATTATTATTCATTTTCTATTAGAATTACAACTAAAGTCCCGATCGATAGGTTGATTGAAAAACATCTATAACTTTCAAACGGTATCACATTTTTGAATCAAACATGCACCACATTCTATGCTTCACATACTATAGGATTAAAAAGAAAAAATAAATTTCATGAAGTTTTGACCAAGTTAAGGTGATCGACATAATTTTTATATTTTTAAAAGTTGTAATAAAAATTCATAATTAATTATTTACTTGGAAAAAATTACAAAAAATATGCATCACATCTAGACATGAGTCCTCTACTTATATATAAAATATTATAAAAAATTATCATTTTATTATGGTTAGGGTGGTCGAAAACCTACTTCTTAAATTTTCCCTAAATTTAAATACTATTGCATTGAAATTTCAAATTTTCACCAAATAGATTTTATTTATTTTTAAATAAACCTAGTAGTTTAGAAACTACATTCAATTTTCTACAGATTCTATTCTTACATATTTTTGAAATAATATAGATAACTTATTCAAATTTTTATGTCAAGTTGCCTAACACTAATTTTTTCGATTTTTTTGCCACTTAAGGACCTGTTTATTCCATGATGATCCTGCACATACCCTTATAGGGTCCATGTTTAATAAACCAAATGCAGTTTCTAATTTTTCATTATGGTGGCAGATAAATGATTCATTTTTCTTCTAGTCCACAACATTAAGTAAAATTATTGAATCTATAAATACCATGTTGCCTTCATTTGCCGAGCCAATTTCTACATTTATAGTTTGCAATTCTCTAAATGTGATAGTTATGGTCTTATACTTCTTACTTGTGATAGTGAAAAAGTGGCATGCTAATGATAGTGGTTGCTTGTGAAAGTGGTATGCATCTACACCCTTCTTTGATCATTGGTTGAACATCATTGGTGTTAAAGGTAATGGTTTTTTTTTATGCAAGGTGAATAGATATGGTCTTTTGACATAGTTATATTGTTAATTCATAGTCAAAAATGACATATTTACTTCATTTTATTCTAACAATGGTTACTTGGTTTATGTAGAATGCTTTTCCTAGACCTATTCAAACATGGACAAACAAACATTACTCCTCAAACAAGTTTAAACCAAACATTCCCTATGTAATTCATTCAAGCATAAGAACAAGAAAACAACATAAAATATCAAATAAAAGCTAATGAAATGTCATTCAAATGCTCAAACCAACATCCAATAGGGGAATTGGTGCTTCTTTGATGTGGAAAGAATCCCTTTCCCAATTCCTTGATAAGCTTGATGATGATATGATATTCTTAATGTAAAATTCCAATAACCTTGCTATGGATGATGAAATTCTATGCTAAATTGGATGAAATTATGGATGAAATGGTGGATGCTTTAAATTCAAATGACTATAATGTATTTGCAAGAAGTTGTGTCCTCAAATCAACAGAGAAGGTCTCTATTTATAATGAAGGTTTTGAATAATGAAGAATAGGATGAATGTGGGATTAAATAAGGGATGAATGACATTGTGCCACTTGTCAACATGCTAATGAAGGAAGGTGGAGAAAATTTTGAACAATGTGCATGCTAAATTCATTTAGGTGAAATTTGAATTTGAAGAGGTGAATTTTTGTAAGATGGGATGTAAGAGGAATTAATGCCAAGTTGGCTCAAGGAGAGGACATTAAGAGATTTTAATGTCAAAAAGTCCTTTGGGAGGGAGAATTCAAATAAGTGGAATATTCCAAGAATATGCCATTTTTGAATGAAAATACCTAGATAATTAATAAATCAAATAAATCGATTTACATGTGTTGTGTCATCAAAAAATGGACCCTTGTCATTTTAATGGTCTTTTAGCTCTTGTTTCATAGTGTTGGAACTATGTTTCTTTTAATTTTATGATGTATCTTAGCTTGAACATGCTTATTTTGGTGCTAAAATTCAAAGAACGACATCTTGTGAAGGTGTTGTGAAGTGTTGTAAGACATTTCTACATTCTTCTAGATTCTATTTAATGCAATTAACCTAAAAACCACCTTTTTACTCATTAATAAGTCCTATTTGTAAGTGTTGTAAAGTCTTGTAATAACCTTTCACACTCTTCTAGGCATATTTTCACTATTTACACCCTTCTCATGCTTTATTTTTTCTCTTTATTCCCTCATATGCTTATATTAAGTTTATTTTTGGGTCCTATTCTAACAAACAACATTAAACATAATATTTTTCCTGACACTTGGTTTTGGGTCCCAAGTGGGACTCATTCACCAAGGGTGGCGAATGAGTCCCCCTTGGCCCCAAATTCAAAATATTTTAAAATTTCTTTCAAAATTTTACTCAAATTCACTTCATGTTAGCCTGTGATGAGGTATGAACGGATAGTAAGGCACAAGATTTGTGATTTTAAACTCATTTTATAGCTCCTCATTCAAGTATTCAATTTTTAACACATTCAAGCAATCTTCTAAGTCATTCAAGCACTAAAGCATTTTGCATCATCAATTCAAGCACTTTGGAGTAGCCATTAACATCACTTTAGATTTGCATATTCAAGTATTTGGTAAGTTTGTAATACTTGAATTTTATTCATTTATCATCTCCTTTATATTTCATTCATTTCTATTGGGTTTGATTACCAAAGTGGGGTTTAACTAAGGCAAACCCATATTCACTAACCTCCCAACATTTTTCCTCTTTGTGCATGTGTATTTGTAGCTTTTTTTTGTAGATTAAATAGGTTTAAAGGTGTTGAAAAGTGAAATTCAAGTCAACTATACTTTTCAAGTCAACTCATCATCTTTTCAGGCATTTTGAGTGTTTTCTATCTATTTTATGCAAAATTGACCCTGACAACCTTATACTCAGGCATTGCCAGATCTGGAGTAGTAGTGTTGGCAAATGAGTCCCACTTGAAATCTAAAAAATTTCATTTTGTCAAAAATCAACTCCCGACTGTCAGAAATTAGTTCCCAAAATTTTTTCAATAGTAGGAGGATTGATTAGCCACCCTTGGTGAATGAGTCCCGCTGTGAAAAATTAGAAAATTTCATCAACATTCCAGACACTCCATAAAGCTCATACAACATCCAGGTGCACTCAGATTTGACCCAATACCTTTTTCTCTACATATTTCTTTCAATTTCCTCATATTTGATAGTTGTTTGCATATCACAATGTGTTTTCAAACATAGCTTAAATTGCACTTTTGCATTCATTTTAAATCATTTTAATTAGAAAATTACATTTAGAATAGTTCATTTACATTACATCACATTGCATACATCCTAATTTGAATGTGCATAAGCATTTTAGAGCCCCTAATCTCTCTCTTTCTAGGTAGAAAATCCTAGGAAGAGAGCTAGCATTTCGGGTTCCTAAAATCTGTCACATGTGCAACTTGCAAAAGATATTGGAATGGAGGATTAGTTTTAGGAGATAATTAATCTAGTATTAATTAACTTAGAGGAGATTAGTTGATTGTGACATTTAATTTAAGTTCCTTGAATTTATTTAAATTAAATGAGAGGATATTGGAAGATTAGTATTTTAATTAAATAAATTTGATTTATTCAATTAAATAAAAAACATTAGGATTTAATTAACTAAAGTTGATTTATTTAATTAAAGAAAGAATAAATTTGATTTTATTAAATAAAATTGATTTATTTAATTAAAGGAAGAATTTGATGAATTAATTAAGTAAAGATTATTTAGTTAATTGGTTAGTAAAGAAATGATCAAGGAAGAATCAGTGTTAGTCAATAAGGATTAAGTGCATCATATCAATTAGGATATTTCAAGTGTCTACATTTTTTCCCTCATTGAAGCAATGTACCTACTGCATTGGTTCAAAGAATAACCTTGCCGAGATCAAAATTTAAAAAAATGATTTTTTTAGATGCCCTAGTGGAAGGAAGTATATTGGTACATTACCCCCTCAAGAGATCGGGTGAAAGTTCAATTTTAGGGTCAATATCATGACAAAGAGGTTCAAGATGGATGTATGGATGATGTGATGATGTCTATATGATTATGCAATGGATGCAAATGTATGGTTTAATGAGATGCTTAGAATAACCGATCTATATTATGGTGTAATGATGGAAATGCAATGCATGTGAAATGATTGGTGTTTTCTAATAAATGTGACATGTAGTATGCTGATGGTTTGTGGATGCAAGGGTGATACATTATTGTTGTTTAGTTGACTCTCATTATACCAAGTTAGCATGAAGAGAAGAAATAAAAAATGAGACGATGAAAAGAGAATCCAACATGTCCATGATCTGCGAGACTTTATTAGAAATAATGATGAGAGATTGATGATGTATTGCATATCAAAAATTGGGATTTTAAAAGAGCTTACTTACCTTATGTTTGATAACACACATAGGTATAATGTTTCAAGGTATAAAGAACTAGGATGGCATTGTACCTAGTGCGATGGAATTTGACTTGATAATTAGATAGAAGTATCCTTGTTTACACTTGGCATATAGATGTTTATTTAGGATGCAGTTTAGATATTTTAAACATATCAGACCAAAACATAGAAAGGAAATCCTTCCTATGTGGTCAACAAGACACCTAAAACACCCTCCCTATGAACCAAATAGAACATTCATGATGAAAGTTATATTACAAGAATATCCAACAAGCACAATAGGAAAAATAAAATGCCCCATTCCTTTCTCTCTAAATAATTTTGATTAGACATCATCGAGAGGTCATTGGAACGTGCACAATAAGATAAATCAACAAGACCAAGATCAAGTAAACAAACAGGTCAATGTTCTTCATACCTCTAACCAAGACTAAACTACAATGATGCCTAATCTTGATGCCCATTGTAGGAAAGATGCATCCTAGGACATGATGTTATCAGATGATTTTCGACAAACTGGATGATGGGTTATTAATACCAAGAGTTGACCAACTTGTTTACCTACTAACCTAGACTTGAGACCTTGACATTTGAGTTTTCACATTCGATTTTCTATACTTGTTTCCGATTGTTTCACAAAATATTGGGGGTGACGATGATTCATTATGAGTGGATGTTTATTGCAGGTGGTTAAAGTGAGATGGGACATATGGATTTTTTCAAATATTTGGATGTTTTTGATGTTTTGAAATGTTTTGAGGTTGTTTTGGGTTTTTTCAAGATGTTTTGCAAAAGTCTTTTTTTTTTTAATTTTCCAATGTTTTTGTGTTTTCTGAGATTTTGACAAAGAACCTAACCTAAAGACTTATCCTAGGGGCTGCAGGGGTTGGTCAAAGATTAGCCTTGCTATGTTATACATGTAGATACCACGTAGTTTGACTAACACAGACTCGTTTATTTATGAGATATGAATAAATGGACTACTAGATTATCATGACGGACTCCTAAAGGACTAACCTAAGGTGTCTTTGGGGATGATCAAAGATCAAAATTGCCTACATTTAGAGATAAGAGACCCGTAGTTTGACAAAATGACTATTTTTTTGAATTTTTCTAAATTTTTGACCTATTTTTTGATTTTTTGATTTTTTGAATGTTTTGGATTTTCTCATTTTTTGATTTTTTTGATTTTTTTGATTTTTAGGGAAGATTGAAAGAATATACATGAATCCAATCCAATGTAGGTATAAGAAAATTCCCTCGGCATGTGATGTGATAGACTACTCTGATATAGGTAGGAAAAACTAACCTTAGGAATGGGTCGAGTAGTACTAGGAGGGATCATGATACAAACATAGGATCAAGCTATGATGTGGACATGAATGGATGATGGATGGAGAGATGGAAGTGTGATGGATGACTAATGTAGAAATTTTTTTAGAGATATTGGTGGATGGAAAGTGCTTATTTACACAAGGTGCCTATTTTCCAGGTTTTCACCAAGTTACTTCCCAAAGTGCCACCGACGTGGTTTTCACTAGAGGACGATTCTTTTTGTTTATTTTTTTCAATCCTTTTTTTTATTTTTATATTTTTTGATATTTTTTTTGAAATTTTTTAGATTTATACCTTGCAATTTTAGGCATAAAACTTCTTGAGATGGGAGCTATTGATAGGCTCTTGCAGAGGTTCACCTTCTGGTGTTGACAACTGATATGCTCTTGATTTATAACTTGCTATGATGATGAAGGGTCCCAACCAATTGGGTTCAAATTTTCCTTTGTTGTCTGGATTTGGTACATTTTTCTAATTCTCTTTCATCACGAGCTCTTTGACTTGAAAGGTTCAAGTCCTGATTTTCCTATTGTAGCTCCTCTTGAGATGATTCTACTAGACTTGCAAATGGTTTAAGGCATCCATGCACTGCTCATCCAATAGATCTAGCTCGTTCAACCATGATACCTTATATTCTTCATCAGTGATGAGATTCTACAATGATATTCTTAAGGATGGAAGCTTGATCTCAATGGGAACGATGGCTTATGATCCATAGACCAGGGAGAATGGGGTTGCAACTGTTGATGTGTGAATACTTGTTTAGTAGGCCCATAAGGTGGGGTTCAACTATAAGTGGCAGTCATGACCAACTTCATTGACTATTTTCTTTAGGATTTTCAAGATAGTTTTATTAGTAGCTTTGGCTTGGTTGTTTCCTTGGGGGTAGTATGGGGTGGATAAGTGATGTTGGATATTGAATTTTTGGCATAGCTCTCAAACATCCTAGTTTTTGAAAGGTGTCCCATTATCTAAGATAATGGCTTGAGGGACACCGTAGTGAAAAATTAGGTAGTTTAGGATGAACTTGGAAATCTTCTTTCTTATAATATAGGTCATGGGAATGGCCTCTACCCACTTCATGAAGTACTTCATGGTAGTGATGAACTTATGTCCACTAGATGAGGTGGGAGTGATTTTACCAATGAGATCAAGCCTCCATTGTAAGAAGGGCCAAGGTGTAATGATTGGGTGGAGCTCTTGAGCTAGTGCATGGATGAGATCCCCATGCTATTGACACTACAAACACTTTTAGACATAGTCATGAGCTTCCCTCTCCATTGTAGGCCAATAATACCTAGTCCTCAGTAGTTTCTTAGCCAAGGTCATACCACTCAAATGTGGCCCATAGATTCCATTGTGTACCTCGGTTAAAGCAGTCAAAGCTTCCTCGGGATTAAGGCATCATAACAGGGTTCCCTCAATACTCCTACAGTATAGGGTGTCTCCTAAGATAACAAAGCCAGATGAATTCTTGACAAATGTTATTTTAAGGTTCAGGGTGATATCAGTGGGGAGGACTCCTATTCTCGAGTAGATGTAAATGTCATGATACCAAGGGCGACCAGGACCAACAATTTCACTCATGCATTTAGACTCTGGTACCTCAAAATCTAGTACGAGAAGCTACTCTATAAGGAATTCTTGCTTAGGGACATTGCATGGGACATCTAGTAGTGATCTAATTGTTTCCATATCATTCACTACTTTATTTCCATTGACCTAGTTGATGATAAGCTACGAGTCCCCATAGACCTTGAGTGTCATGATCTGCCATTGTACTACAATTTTGAGTCCTATAACAAGAGCCTCATATTCTGCAATGTTATTTGTGCAAGGAAAAGACAACTTGTATGACTTTGGTATGCAATCTCTTTTTGGTGTAATGAAGAAGACCCCAAATCCTGACCCATGCTGTGAGTAGGGTCCATCAAAATATACTTTCCAATGATCTAGTATGCTTACATTAAAGATGGACTCATTGGGGAACTCTAAAATAACTAGATTCTCTGAATACATCGGTGCTTCTACTAGCTAATCTATAATTACTTGTCCTTTAATGGAATTATATTCTACATACTCAATGTCGTGTTTTGCTAGGATCATAACCCATTTAGTTGTTCACCCTATGAGCATTACTTAGAAATCAGATACTTGAGAGGGTCTATCTTGGCAATGAGTTTTATCTAATGTGCTAGCATATAGTGTTTGAATTTCTATGTGGCAAACATGACTTCTAGGAAAGCCTTCTCAATGGATGTATAATTTAGCTCATGTCCTACCATGGTTCTACGGATGTAGTAAATATCTCTCTTTCCCATTTTCATCATGTTGTGCTAAGAGAGAGCCAAGGGCTACTACTATTGCCGATATATATAGGATCAAGGGCTTTCCTACAATTGGTGGCATAAGAACCGATGGTGTGAGAAATTACTCCTTAATTTTATTAAATTCCTGATCACATTTCTCATCCCATTTGTATGCTACCCCCTTGTGAAGTAGATGAGAGTATGGGATAGCCTTATCTTCTAACTATGCTATAAACTAGAAAATTGATTGGAGTCTTCCCTGCAAACCCCTTAATTGCTTCAATGTTTTTGGTGCCTCCATATTGAGAATTTCCTTGAATTTGGTAGGATATATCTTAATTCCACTCATAGATACAATATACCCTTGGAGCTTTCCTGAATCTACACCAAAGACACACTTCTTTGGATTGAGTCTAACCTTGTATTCTTCTAGCCTGTCAAAGATGGAGCTTAGAGCTAGTATGTGATCCTGGTGCTTTCTTGATTTAGCTAATATTTCATCCACATAGTCTTCCATAGCTTTGTGAATCATGTCATGGAATATTAGCATCATAGTTCTCTGGTAGGTTACTTTAGTGTTCTTCAAACCAAATGACATCATATTCCAACAATAAGTCCCCCAAGGACAAGTTAAAGTTTTCTTGTGTTGGTCATCCTTAAATATCATGATTCGATTGTACCTTGAGAATCCATCCATTAATGACAACATTTCATGCCGCACCGTTTGATCCGCAAACATGTCAATATTGGGAAGAGGGAAGTCATCCTTGAGGCATGCCTTTTTTAGGTCCCTAAATTTTGTGTAGATACAGATGCCCCTAGTGCGATTAGTGACTGGTACTAGGTTTGAAACCCATTCTAGATAATCAATTGGTCGTATGAAGCCAACATCAAGGAGATTTTGTAATTCTAATTTGAAAAGTGATGCTATTTGTGGATGCATCTTTCTTAACTTTTTCCTTACTGGTTTTTCTTTTGGACAGAAGGATAGATGGTGAATCACAACTTCTAGATCAAGAGTAGGCATGTCAAGATAGGTCCATGTAAATTTTACCTTTCTTTCCTATAGAAAAGCATCTAGGATTTCCTATTCTTCTATCAAGAGTGATTCTGCATAGAATGTGATATGTGGTGTTTCCTTGGTTCTTAGGTTTCAGATCGGATTGCTCTTTTTGGAAAATACTGCTAACTTCTCCTAATGAATGGCCTAAGGGGAAGATTGAATTCCTCATCCTTTGGTGCCTCAGTGAGGTTTCACCATTAGACATGTCCTTTGTTTTAACTATTTTTGGGTCAAAGAGTGCCACAGTGTGGTTTTCACTCAAGACCTAGATATTATTATTAAATTTTCACTTTTATGACTAAGGGATTCAATCATTTCCCCATAATAGGAATGTGTGTCTAGCTCAATTTCAAATCTTGCTTTGTGATCTCCACATGGTGGAGTATCCTGCAATCCCATGAATTTCTAGAGAGCCTCATCATTTTCAAACGTGTCTAAAATCAGTGGTCCTCATTGGCCATAATCAATGAGTTGGGGCTTGACTAACTTTAGCTCATTGGTCTTGTACTTCGTTCAAAAGATAGGATACTAATCATGAGAAAGGAGGAATCTTAGAATAGCATAGGTAGGTCAATTATGGGGTTCTCATCACATACATTGGTTATGTCAAAGGTAAAGTTATCTATTTAAGGCAAACCTATGGATACTAGTAACTGAAGAGGAGCTTTGAATTTTCTAATTGGGGGACCTTTTCCAAGTATGGTTATTTTGGAGGGGTACATCCAAGGCCAAGATTCTTTATTCACTTCTCAGGAATGATGGGTTTGAGTAGGCCATTATTATTTTTCCCAAGCATTTTACTTTTGTTATAGCCCCATCCTTGCAGTAATTATAGTCCTTTGTCATTATTGTCCATGGGAAGATAAGGCATGAGCCTTTCATCTTGATACAATAAGCTTGATATATCCCTTTTGTCTACCACTTCATGACTTAAGTACCCCCATTTTTTGAATTTGGAGGGTTCTACTTTGAAGGTTTGGGCTGATGTGTCAATTGGTTGAGGTTGTCCATGAGATCGAGGAGATTGAGCTAACTCTTCTATTACAAAGGAACTATTTTTCATTTTGTAATCCCCACACCCATCGTCTTGGATAATGACCTTGATATCAAAGATGTCTAGAATGGTGGGTGTCTTTGTCTCAAAAGTGGAGGCGAGGGTAGATGGGTCCACATATGGAGTCGTAGGGCCTTCATCATTCTTTGGTACTTGGGGGATTTTTTAGTACTTGGCTTCTAGGTTCTTGCAATAATAAAATGGTTTAGGATCTCCATAGATTGTGACCTCTTGATTCTAATAAGTAAACTTGATACAATGATGGAAGGTGGATGTGACAGCTTGCATCCCGTGAATCCATGGGCACCCTAGGAGGATATTATAAGGTAATTTTAGGTCAAGGACTTGGCATGTGGTTTCCTTAAAAGTTGGACCTACTTGAATAGGGAGTTGAATGGAGCCTTGAGAAACCCGCTAATGATCATCATATGGCCTGACTGTAATTCCTTTACCTTTTTCAATAACATTTTCAGAGAATCCTAGACTTTTTATTAGCTTGAGAGTACAAATATTCAAGCCTACACCTCCATCCACCAAGACTCTTTTGAATTTATTCTTATGGACTAGGAATTCAAGATGGAGTTTATGATTATGAGATGGTTGTGTTGGGAAGTCCTAATAAGAAAATTTTAGGATATGTGGTGTGATAATGTGTTGGACCATAGCTTGGAATTGGTCTATGTCAAGATTTGTTAGGAAGGAGGATGAAGCCAATGCTTCTTCTAGGATTTTCCTATGTGGGTGATATTTTTAGTAACTCCATGATGGGGAACTAGGTGGGGGTTGTTTTCAATTGATCCAAGACATTATAGCCATTGAGAATTTAATTTGGATTAGTAGTAGATGCTTTGGGTGCTTGGGATGGTCCCGAAATTGTAAATTTGCCACCATGTGTGGTGACTTCACAATCATCGTAAGATCTTTTGATATTGACCATAGTAACCCATTCATCTAAGGGTGTAACAATATCTAAGGATGCAATCACATGGTCATAATCATGTTCACGTCATTATAATTTTATTTACCATTGTTGCTCCCGTTATTGTGATTTGGCATTGGATGCATGTATATCTTTAGATATTTATTTCTTGTAGGTTGTTCAACGTTTATGGTTATGTCATCGATGAGGTCCTGTATTAGATTTTTGAGTCGCATGTAGCTGGTAGTCATGTTTCCCTTTATTTTGTGGAAGTCACAGAGTTGTTTCTCATCATACCATGGTGGTTTGAGTTGAGGTTCTTGATAATTTTCATAAACGGGGATCTTGATGAGATTTTCCTAGACTAGCCATTGCATGATAGACTCAATGGTTTCCCCAAGCAGTGTGTATTTCCGTTTAGGAGGATACTTCCTTGGGGGTGGTCCCCCTTGATTGTTCAAGTTATTGATTGCTTGGTTGTTGGGTTTTTATGACAATGTGTTGGCTTGTGTGTTGTTTTGGTTGTTGACTTGAAGTTGTTGATATGATTGGGTGTTTTTCCTTAGGGAACTATTAACAACTTTGGAGTGAATGACACCATCATTAGTGACATTATTGTTCTTTTCCTGTGTGTAAGGTTTTTATTTATAATCGGTTGATGGGTGGTTGTCTTGATAAGTAGGTGTTCCCCTTGTCTGATAAGGGCTCTTTCAATGTTGAGCGCCTTGGGGATCAACTATTCATATGTGGTGATGCATTGCATTTTTAGATGGAATGATAAGGTTCCTTCAAGATTAGAAATGATAGTGTAGATTTGTTGTTCTTCTGGCATAGTCCACTTGCTCCTACTAGCTTTGGATCACCATCATTGTAAGAAGGATGCGAATGTTTCCCCCTTAGCTTGTTTGAGAGGAGATAGTTCTTCTAGACTTATGTACATGCCTATGTTGAATGTGTAGTTTTGTATGAATGTGTGCACAATTTCATGGAACTTTTTGATTCCAGGAGGAAGGCAAGAGAACCATTCCATTGCTGGTCCAGCAAAACTTTGAGGGAATAGTCATATTATATGTTGTTGTATGCAACTTCCATACAATGTACCTGGAATTCCCTAATTCAATCTTCAGGATTACCAGTGCCACGATATTTGTCAAAATTAGGTATCTCAAACCCTTTTGGGAATGGAACCATCACAATGCTTTTTTCGAATGGATAAGGGCACAAATTGCTTGGTGTTTTCATTGAATTCCTTGATTGGAGGTCTAGCACTTGTTGTGAGAGAAATTTGATTTGTGTAGACATCATTTTTCAAATTGAGTGGTGGGATGAATGGGTTTTGAGGAGGTTTGATTGATAGGTAGGTTGTTTTGGGTGTTCGTGGGTGGCGGTTACAAATTTTTTTGCATGATTAATGCTTTTTGGTATGCATTTAATTGTTGTTGTGCCAACAATGCTTGTTTTTGGTCTTGCTACTATTGTGCCAACAATGCTTGTTGTTGGTCTTGTTGCTATTGTGCTAACAATGCTTGTTGTTGGGCTAGTAGCTAAGTTGCTTCTTGTTGTTCTTGATATTGTTGCAAAGCTTGCTGATATGCTTGCTACTGAGCTACTTGTTATTATTATTGGTATTGTTCTTGTGCTTGAGCTTGTTGGGCTTGAGCTTGTTCAGAAGCTTGGGAAACTTGTGCAGTTTGTGCAACTTGTATTTCCTACACAACTTGGATGACTTGTTCTTGTTGTTGCAATAAAGGTTGAGCTTTCACTTGAGCAACCTATTATGTGTGTTGTTTGGTTTGTTGTGCATATGCTTGTTGTGTGACTTTTTGTGCTTGTTGTGTAGCTTGTTGATTTTGGAATTGTTGAAGGGCCTTTTGATAGGATTGTTGGGCTTCTTGCAAGGTAATGTCGTATTGATTTTCCATGTTTGGAATTAGTGGTGGAGGTGGAGAATTCAAAATGGTGTGAGATGGTGTGATGATATTTTGTTGAGGTGGTTGTTGAGATTTTGTTCGAGTGATGATTGGTGGTTGTATCGTAGTTGATGTGATTGACATGCTAGGTCCTTGGGAGACCATATTTTGAGGTGTAGTGATTGATTTTGTTGCTTGGATTAATGTCACCTATTGTTGTAATATTGGTGGCATGTTTGGAGGATTTGGTATGTTGAATTCATTCATGATTGAAGGATTGTTTGATTGATTTTGGATTAGTATGCTAGGTAAAGGGGGATGTCCTAAACCAAGGATTTATGTGGCTGTTGATGTTAGAGGAAGTAGTGGTGGGGGAATTGGTAGTAGGTTTCCTTGAGAAAGTGATGATGAGGCCCCAAATATTCCCCCTTGTCTAAATAGACCCACTTGTCCTTGTGGTACCATGGGAAGAGAGACTTGTGTATTAAAAGAGTATGTTAGTGTTGTAGCAAAGGAAAAAGGATTATTGGTGTCATGAAAGATGAGTGGAACATATGGATTTTTGGGATCTTGAGGAATAGTATTTGGTAGACCCAAGATGATGTCTGCGTCTAAGTTTTGGTTATTTACAAGGGGATGTATTTGAAGAGCATGAATTAATTAACTCCCCTTGGTAACTATTAGTTGACTTGGAGCAAGGGATGATGTGGGTTGTGGGATGGGTTGGATGATATTTTGAAAAGGTGGTATGAATGGTACAAGTGGCATATTAGCAAGAGGAATTTCCACAATAGTGCTTACATCATAATCAAAAGGGAGCTTAGCCCATTCCTTTTCTAATTCTAGAATGTATTGTGAAAGATTAAGTCTCATCATTGCGTTGACAATTTTGTGATTTTCAAGATTTTGGACCATTTCTATGATTTCATCTTTAGTCATTCCTAGAATGTTGTTGGTAATATCCTCCACTTGGCAGACTCCCTCTTGAAGATCTTGTGGTAGTTGAGGAAGGTTGAGTGGGTGATTGCTAGATCCGATGGGGTTGATTTCAAGTGTAGTTTGACTCAAGTCACTTGAAGTGGATTTTTCTTTGCTTGTTTCCATGTTATTCTTGTGTTGAGATCTAGTTTGGACCATAAAATAAGGATCAATTTTCAGGAATGTGGGAGGTGAACCTCTAACTCAAATTGGTCTAAATTTAGGTACAAAAAAGAAAATCTAGGATGTTAAGGATCAAAGGGTGGTGTGAATGATTGAACTTTTAAGGAAGCTTGGAGGGATACTAGACTTTAAGACTTTTAGATTTTTTGCTTTTGTATTTGATTTTGATTTTGATTTTGATTTGATAATGAACTCATTAACTCTAAGAGGTTAGATGTTGTCTTGGAATAAACTTGTCCACATGATGATAATTTAAATAAGTTTATGAAGAAGGATAAATCTACACACACCTAGTCAAAAAAGATGATTTTGATTTGTTTTAAAGAATTTTCCAAAAGTATAGTATGAAGGATTTTTCCAAAATGTCTAAGAGTTGTTTGTGAGATGGGTTTTGATTGATGTTTGGGGGATGGATGAAAGTGTTGATTTTGAACCTAAGTGAACTTAGAGAGACATTTTTTTACAAGACCTAGGTATTTAAGAACTTGTTAACCCTACAAAGTGAGATACTCAAAACATTGGAAAAGACTTGGATTTTGATAATAATAGAATGAAAACAAATTGGGATTGTTCTTTGACACACGTTTGTAAAAGTTATAGAGAAATATTTCTATAACTTGATAAAGCATAGATTGACATTTCTTGAGATTTCTTGGACTAAGACATTTGTGACGATTGATGGACTTTGGTTTTGGAACTTTGATCTTGTGGGAAATCATTTGAGAAAACACATGTGTGGGGTTTAATTGTCTTTTATCTTTACTTAATGGATTATTTTTACCACAAAAAATTTCTTGCTTAGCTTTTCAACCAAATGTCTAATTCCTTAATTTATTTTTGTGTGTGTGAAATGTGGGAGATTATTAAATCAATACTAAATCACATAGGAATCAATGAAACATATTACATTAGAGATTTAATCAATACAATTGAATAAAATTGAAACAAGAATGAATTCCTAAAAATGTGCCATTTCCCTCTATAATTAAGGATTTATCAAACCATTTGACTCTCAGATTTTATATGCACGCTATGGCTATTAAAATGACCACTTAAGAAATTAGATGTTGAAAAATGTAAGAAATCTAAATTACTACATGCAAATATATGATGGGTGATAGTCAATGATAGGATGTTGACGATTGTCCTCATGATAGGTGAGGATCAATGATAGATTGATAATTGACCTCATGATATGTGAGGATCAATGATAGATTGATGATTGAACTCATGATAGGTAGGGATCAATGATAGATTGATGATTGACCTCATTATAGGTGAGTATCAATGATAGATTGTTGATTGACCTCATGATAGGTTAGGATCAATGATAGTTTAGTTGTGTAGACACCTAATTTCAATAGTTAATTTATCCAAATTTATCCTTTTTCATCTAAACATCCCCTTATCCACATTAATTAAGTAATATCACTATTATTTAATTAATACCTCTAAATTTCATCTAATCCCTAAGGTATCTAGTTAAATAATTAAATGCCTTCCCCCTTTCATTAAATGAATTAAATAAATATGACATTTATTTAATTCCCCACATGTCACATCCCTTTCTTAATCCTAATTATTCTCCCGATCTTATCATTAGGGATGTGCACATGACTAATCTTTGATTAGGATGTGTCACATCCTCTAACTTTTGCAAGTTGGCCTCTAATCTCTCTTAGCCACCTAACCCTCCTTTAATCTTTCATTAACTAGCCCAATCAACCTCTCAAGGAATTTTTAATTCCTTTTATCCTTCCCAAGGAATATTAAATTCCTTTTTCTCTTCCCCATGTGATCTTCAACTTGTCACATCAAGTTACATGTCACATCCTCCATGTTTTCCCACTTGCCTCTAATCTATCATTAATTTGTCTAATAAGGTACTTGAACAACCTTAATCACTTAATTAGGTTAACCTTAATCCCCTAATGCATCTCAAACAATTTTAAATTCTTTCTCTTATTCCCATGTGGATATTTGAGGAATTTTTAGTTCCTCACATGTCCACTCACCAACATGGGGACAATGACCTCCTTTATGAGGAGATCTTGTACAATCCCAAGGTACTATGTAGTACCTCCATGTCATGTACTCCCCTTCCAACTCATGTACAAATAATCTCTTACAAGCCACTTCACATGCTGAATATCAAGATGTGAGGGCTTGTGAGTTTTCAACTCACCTTAGCCCTACATCTTGATCTTGGTGGCTAAATCCCAACCATCCATTTCCCTAGAGAGTCCAAAATTCTCTACAAATACCCCCTCTTTTCTTTCATTTTTGGGAGAGATCATTCATGCTAGCCAAACTCTTGCAAAGTTTTCTCTCGAGCCATACTTAGCAAAATTCTCATACTTGCATCCACTTTCACCCATTTTCCATCCATCTCATAATCTACACTTGCATCTTTTGCCATCAAAGGATCATACACTACATCAAATATTGAAGGTCCAACCAAAAGATTGATTAAAGACAAGGTGAATCCACTCTATTTGTTGTTTTTATTTTGTTTTGAATCCAACTAGGTTAATCTTGAGGTGTAGGGTGTTGATAGTTTTTATTTGAACTCTTTTGTTTGTTTCTCATATTCTAACAAATATTTTCACCCATTCACAAGTTGATTGATGGACCTCATGATAAGCGAGGTGCATTTATTGATAAACCTCATGATAGGCGAGGTTGGATTGATTAATGAACCTCATGATAGGAAAGGTTGGATCAATTGATGAACCTCATGATAGGCGAGGTTGGATTGATTGATTAACCTCATGATAAGCAAGGTTGATTTGATTGATGAACCTCATGATAGGTGAGGTGCATTGATTGATGATTAACCTCATGATAGGTGAGGATCAAGTATAGATGCTCACAATATTTGATCAAAGTATCATCAAAGTTGATTAGATTTGATTGATTGATAAAATTCCTTATTTGTGATATGTTATGATCATATGAGGATTTTAGAACTCTTTAGTCTAGGGAATGCTTCCTATAAATGTGGGACATGATTTCACATATGGTGTAGGTTGATTTAGATATTATGAATCGATGAGGTTTATCAACTTTGATTGATATGCCCCAATATAGGATTGATTAATGTACTGAGACTTGATGATGTACTTATTCTTGATGTATACACTTATTTAGTCAAATATTTTATGATATCTACCACTTTGTTGATGTATCCCTCCATGCTTGGATATTATTTTACACTTGAGATTATTATTTTGACCTTTATATGATATGAAATGGAAGAAGATGATTGATCTATGTGCCTATATGTGTTTATGATGTTTATATGATGATGATCATGATGATTATGATGGATGCATTTTATTTCTACTTTATGATGCTTGATGTGATATTATATGCTATGGATGCAAATGATGATGCAACTAAAGTTTTAATATTCAATGATGCTTTATGAATGATTCCTATATGATACATGTGATGGATCTTATTATGCTAATGAAATGTGATGCATTTTATGTTTTTTTTCTTTTTTGATGCCAATAAATAATGCAATGAATGAATGATGGATGAAATGATCACATGATGGTGCATATTTCAATATGTTTATGATGTTTATATGATCATGATCATGATGATTATGCAATGATGATGATTATATGATATTTATGTATGTGATGTATGCAATGATGATATGATAATGCATGGTTGATGATTCTATATGCTTTATAGATGATGTTTTATGCTATGTGAGATGGATATGATTTTGCAAATGACATGTGATGTTTATATCTGGTTATTCCTTTATCAATCTTAGATCTGAGTAATAAAAAAATCATCTTCACTATTGGTTTTAGATGTTCATAACAAAGGCATTATATACTTTATTATCTAGTAATGTTTTTCAACTACTTTTTCTTCATGGAAATCTTTCTTTTCTAGATATGTCTTTCAATCTTGAATCCAAGATCTATTTTTCTTAAAGGAATAAATAATTTCAGTGATGCATCAAGTTCATTTATTCCCCTATTAAAATATAGATGCTTTTCTTCTTACTCCACTAGATATGTCTTTCAATCTTCTTAATGGACCATTTTCTTAATCCATTAGTAATGAATGAGATGATTTAGATTATGCAAGTGAGATGTAATTCCCTTCTTTTTGTGTTTTCTAATGTAAATATTGATGTAATGCATGGATGGTGAATGATGTGATATTGTACATGTGATATGGTAATTAATTCTAATGTATGCACATGATGATACAACTGATGTGCAACTATATGAGAATGATGTGTTTTTGGTTAATGTCAAATGTACTCAATCCATTAATGTGAAAGAGAACATCATTGTGAAATTCATTGTAGCTTTGGAAATCCCATAGATACAAATGTAGAATACCATGGATGAAATATACCCTACTCATGTAGATCTAATATGCAAATTTTGTCATTGTGACAACTAATTTTTCATGATTTTTATCATCATTGAGCCTTTAAAATGAGGAAAGTGAGGACAAGCATTGATGGCATATTTTGGACCATGATGACTTGAGTACTACTTCCTTGACGTTTGATATTGAAAGTTAACACAAACATCTACGTATAATTAAACTGAGATGAGTTGGGCATTACTCATGTAAACAAACAAGAGTTAATTATTTTCCTATGTAAATTCAGAATGCCATTAGTGATAATTTGTAGAGCACATCTCACAACAATTTGTACAGTAATAGTGATCAACTCACATACAACAAAAAAAATCATACTCCTTCTTGGATCCTCTATTTTAATACATCATCAAGGTGCTCTAGAGATATGATGAGAAAAATCAAAGTTCGATAGTTGAATAGTCATGCCATAGTGATAGAGCCATGATTCAAAAGGAACATCATCCATTTGAGGTTTTTCTCAATTTGATTGATTTAGATGTTTGATGTGTTCATCGTTGTTGTTGATTTTCAAAGTTGTGTTGGACTATGATATTTGTGTTCATTGTGTTGCCTGACTATTGTTTGTTTGTTGGTTCAAGCTCAAAGTTTATTTTCCCCCTGTGAGTTCATGATTTTTCCCCTAGTATAGGGTGAGACACGACCACAATTCTAGGATATGTACATGAGGCTTTCTGATGGTAGGTAGATGGATGGTGAAAGTGAATGGAAAAAGTGAATGGTCGGCATGCTAAAATAAAGGATTAAAACTAAGTCAAATAGAATGAAAAATTCTATTGATGATACTAAGTTTGATTTGATTATATAGCTTTTTTGTGATGAAAGGATGACAAATCCTGATGATGTAACTAAGCTTAACAATCAAGGATATAGTAATTTTGATGATTTAGGAACTTTGAGATGTTTAGATCTAGGTTTAGATTAGAGAATTCCACTTGTAGAGGTCAGTTTTAACAAATTTAGACTCTGTGGCACTTAAGGAATGATTCTAGATTGGAACAAGATTTTGACTTTTGGTTCAAATTGTGAAATAGGGGATAAACTTAACTCTCGAATTTTACATTTAATGGATTTGCTAAAAAAAATCCTGGATGTGCTAAAAGACTTGATAGATGCACTAGAAGATAGCCTAGATGCACTATAATAGAGGGTCAATATGCGAAAATATTACACGGATGCACTATAAGATTGCCTAGATGTGTTAGAATAGAGGGTTGATGTGTTAAAAGATACAATGTATGTGCTATTATAGAGGGTCTATGTGCTAAAATATGACTTAGATGCATTGGAAAAAGTAGCGTATGTGCTAGAAAATTGTATAGATGCATTGGAACAGATGTCCGATGTGCTTAAATATGGCAACAATGCACTATAATAGAGGGTCTATGCGCTAATCTTGAAAAAATATGGTGTTTTTAGCGACTCTATCTATTTGTTTAGCTTTGAATTTTGTGAATTTAATTGTTTCCAAGGATATAATATTTTGACCAATGAATTTTGTTTGGTTTCTAGCTTTTGAATGATGGAAATTGAGTACTCAAATGGATGATTCTTGAATCAATGTTTTCACTTCTAGTGTGATGTTTTGTTTGAATTTTTTTTAAAAACACATTGGTAAAGACACATCAAGCATGCACAACTTAAGGTTGTGTAAGAAAATATTTATTGGATTCCTACTTGGATTTTACTCTAGCTGCACTTACTTATAGTGGATGATTAGATGCTTGACCCCACAGGCTCCCCTCCATGACACTAACATCTATGGGGCAGCCAAGCATCAATACCCATCAATCTTGCATGGCATATTTCTCATCTCTACTAAAAGCTACAAGAATGTGGGATGGATTCAAAATAAATGTTCTTGCACCAAAAAATAGAATAAATATTTTGGCCTTGCTACAACAAAGGGTTCTATTATAGGAATTTAGTTCATGGTGGATCATCCATGCGGCAAGAGATTAGATTGTTTCCCTTCTTGTTAGAACAATCCTCATGATACTTGAACTATCCCCAAGTACCCACATTTATATCCCAGTTGAAATTCATTGGCTTTAGCATGTTACTAGTTGGGTCATTCCCTTGCGTGATTACTTTTTCCACAAGCCAATCCCTCTAAGGATAAAACAAGAGTGAATGGGTCTAGCTTTTTGGTCACCCAGTTAAGGGGAGAGCATATGCCTACTATTCATCAAGCACAAAAGACATGGTGTTCTTTATCCTTTCTAATTAAGCTAGATTCCTAATTTAATCAAAAGAAAGCATTCAAATAACTCCAACCCCTGCATACATCATCGATAGTTTCATAAGTTTGTCTTTAACTGGTGCATTTAGTACAATGGATATCAAATTCTTTTTCTTTCACTTAAATGCTCCATGTTCCCCTTAAAACCTACAATATATGCCCAAAATGTTAGATGAGATCAAGAAATAAGGAGACATGAGGGTTTGATGAATGATTAAGTATAAAAACCCTAAAACTTAGACCAAGTTACAATGTGATTTGACTTTAGGTGTAAAATTGAAAATTTTAACTCCACAAAAATTGAGAAACACCTACACCATTACATAGCTTATGAAATTATACCCCATTTAAAAAAAAATCTCTAAAAAAGACCTCCATATGACTAAGATACAACCATTTTAAGATTGACTATAAAAGCACTAAAACAGTGACCCAATGCACTGAAAGAACTCTGTATGCACTAAAAGACTTCATGGATGTGTTAAAACAATCCTCAGATGCACTAAAAGAACTCTATATGATCTAAAAGAATTCATGGATGCACTAAAATATCCTTTGGATGTTCCGCAATAGAGATTGAATGTGCTAAAAGAGATTTCTTATGTGCAAAAAGAACTTATGGTAGCACTAAAAGAAGTTCATGTCCAGAATCTGCGATATTTTTTTCCATAAAACATTAAAAATGGGGTGATGCCTCATGGTGGGAACCATTTTATGTGTGTGTGAAATGTGGGAGATTAGTAAATCAGTACTAAAGCACACAAGCATCAATGAGACATATTATATTAGATATTTAATCAATAAAAATGAATCAAATTGAAACAAGATTAAATTCCTAAAAATGTGCCATTGTCCTCTATTCTTAAGGATTTATTAAACCATTTGCCTCTCAGATTTTATATGTGCACTATGGTAGTTAAAATGACCTCTTAAGAAATGAGATATTGTTAAAAAATGTAAGAAATATAAATTCCTACATGCATGCAACTATATGATAAAAGCCATGATATTATGATAATGGTGATATTTTGACAAACGAATAATGATGTTAGATTAGGAAATGCTAATGCTATGATATGAAGATGGGATGATTCTTCATATGCTCAAATATAAACTGTGAATATGATAAAATAAAATGCAACTATAAAGCAAAGCATGATATAAAACACAACTATAAAGAAAAGTGTGGTTCTAAGTTAACATGATGCTACAATGCAAACTTGTTAAAATGCTAAACAATGCTACAAGACTCCAAATACTCCAATGATCTAAAAGATATTCCTACATAATAAATCTACTCAAATGTGGGATGCAAAATACTATGGAAAAGGAGTTTATTTATAGGTTTTTTCAAGCATCTTGTGATGTGGTAGCGATCGACAGTCTAGATTCAAGCCTGAGAGATGGATGGTTGAGATGTAAGAATCTTAGAGAATGTCCCCTTGACCAATGGAAATATGCCAAATGAATAAGAAAAATCAAGTGTGTGAGGAATAATCCATTTGTTTGAATTCCAAATGGGTGGGAGAATCAAGTGTGTGAAGAATAAGCCATGTGTTTGATTGCCAAATGGGTGGGAGAATCAAGTGTGTGAGGAATAAGCCATGTGATTGAATGTCAAATGCATGGGAGAATCAAGTTTGTGAGGAATAAGTCATGTGTTTGAAAGTTTGTTGAAGAGAATTATTTAATTTCATGTGACTTTGATGAGGTGGCATCAAAAGTTCTAGACATGTGCTTGAATTCCAAATTTGGTGATAGTGAAAATTAATTAAATAAAACAAACTTATAGAAATTTGTTTATTTAATTAAATTATAGGAATTTGATTTTAAATTTGGAGAATTAGAAGATATGAACTATATAAATAAATTGATAATTTATTTATAGGTAGAAGAAATATTAATTAAATAACTAGAATTTAATGACTGATTTTAGGTGTATACACTTTTCATCCCACAAGGTCCATTGTATGGAAATCAAGAAAATCAAGGCAATAGTTCCCTACTGTTGACTTTAGTGAGAGCAAATTGAGATATAAATCTAAATAATTAGAAGCCTCTAAGGATGAAATCCCTAGGGACAAGTAGTATCACTTAGATTTTTCAAAGGTATTTTCTCCTTCTAAAGGTTTGAAATTTGATGTCCTTGTTGAATGTTTGTTTTCAAGATTTTTGATCCAAGCAATGTGTTTAACTAACTCAAAGATTACATAATCCTAGGATGAAAAGTAAAATATTTGTTGAATTCTCACTTGGATAAATCTAGCTACGCTTATTCAGAGTGAATGACTAGAAGGTTGACCACATTGGCTCCCTTCCATGACGCTCACTTCTATGGGTCAACCAAAGCTTAGCTCTCATGAATCCCCCATGACAAAATTTTCATCTCTACAAAGAATCACAAATATGTGGGATGGCTCTAGAGGTTCAACCTCCTGATGCTAACAAATATTGGGATTTTAGATTCTAAACAAAGGTTCATAGTAAGGGAATCCAATTTATGGGGTGTAATGATAAAATACTTGTGAGAGATATCTCAACCCTTAGAACAAGGGATTTACACATCATAAAGACAATGGGGGAGATTTATCATGCACCGCTTCCCATTCTTTATGATTTTCATCGCAAACAAAAATTTATAGAGATGTTTGGAAGAGCTTGGCTTATGCTCGTTACCACTTGGGTCATCCCCTTGGGGTGAGTACTTTTTCCCACTAAGTCAGGTCCTCTAAAGGTAAAAGAAGGTGAGTAGGTGCATTTGTAGTTTGATCAATATTTGTCTAGATGAACAAAGAGATAATACACAAAATGTTCTTTCTAACACTAGCAAGATTTGTTCAGTTTTAAGAGCCCAAATTTGAAATGTGAAGAAAATATTTTAGACAACCTAATATCACAAAAATGCTTTTGATTCTCAAGATCACCATGAAGTGTGAGAGAAGTGCATACAAATTTCAATGGTATTAGTTTGTAAAAAAGATTACAAAACAAGATAAACACATGTTCATTTTAGACCTCGAAAGCAATAATTAGTTTTTCTTAAAGCACCAATCTTGAGTGTGAAATTGATTGTTCAATTTTTAAAACCCGAAATTAGATCTATTGAGTTGCTAATGTTCTTTTTAAAACCCAAAAAGAAGTGAGTTGTCCTAAAACATAAAACAACAACGGGAATGAAAGCCCTAGGCTATTACAATAAGCATTGAAAAATTCTCTTTTCAAATTCAATGTCCACTTTTCCAACTTAAAATATTCCTTTTATTTAATTCCCATGTGAGAGCAACCATCATTGATTCCAACCTGCAAACATTGTTAGTAGTTTTAGATATGTCTTTGATAGTGTATAAAGTATTTGCAAAACAAAAACATACTTGAATCAGTCCAACTAAATTTTAAATTTCTGTAAATAAAGGTGTATGTGCTAAAATAGAGAGCATATGCGCTAAAATATCCTATATATGTGCTGAAACAGGTGGTAAATATGCTGGTCTGGACTATGGATGCGCTATAATAGGGATTTGATGCGCCAAAATTCATCACCAACACGCTGAAATAGACAATGGATGTGCTACATCGTAATTTGTGAATGAACTTATTGACAAAATTTGCAAGAAAAAAAAGGGGTTATGCCCTCCTTCTAGCGCCAAATATAGAATTCTTTGCCTAGACTTATTCAAACATGAAAAAACAAAAAAATATTAGTCCTCAAACAAGTTTAAACCAAATATTCCCTATGAAATTCATTCAAGCATAAGAATAAGAAAACAACATAAAATATCAAACAAAAGCTAACAAAATCTCATTTGAATCCTCAAACTAGCATCCCATTGGCGCTTCTTTGATGTGGAAAGAATCCCTTTCCCAATTCCTTGATAAGCTTGATGATGATATGAGATTCTTGATGCAAAATTCCAATAACCTTGCTATGGATGATGAAATTCTATGCTAATTTGGATGAAAATATGGATGAAATGGTGGATGCTTTGAATTCAAATGACTATAATGTATTTGCATGAAGTTGTGTCCCCAAATCAATAGAGAAGGCCTCTATTCATAATGAAGATGGTTTGAAGAATGAATAATAGGATGAATGTGGTATTAAAGAAGGGACCAATGTGTCATTTGTCAATATGCTAATGAAGGGAGGTGGAGCACATTTTGAACAATGTGCATGTTAAATGCATGTAGGTGAAATTTGAATTTGAAGAGGTGACTTGTGTAAGAGGGGATGTAGGAGGAATTAATGCCAAGTTGGCTCAAGGAGAGGACATGTAAAAGCTTTTAATACCAAAAAGTCCTTTAGGAGGGAGAATTTAAATAAGTGGAATATTCCAAAAATATGCCATTTTTGAATGAAAATAAGATAATTAATAAATCAAATAAATTGATTTACATGTGCAATTTGCAAAAACTAGAGGAATGCAAGATTAGTGTTAGGAGATAATTAATCTAGGATTAATTAACTTAGAGGAGATTAGTTTATTGTGACATTTAATTTAAATGCCTTGAATTTATTTAAATCAAATGAGAGGATATTGGAAGATTGGTATTTTAATTAAATAAATTTGTTTTTTTCAATTAAATGAAGAACATTAGGATTTAATTAAATAAAGTTAATTTATTTAATTAAAGGAAGAATAAAGTTGATTTATTTAATTAAAGGAAGAATTTGATGAATTAATTAAATAAAGATTATTCAATTAATTACTAGTGTAGATGTCTAATAATTTGAAAAATGCTTAAAATTTAACACACATTAGCATGTTAGTCATTTAAAGCACAACAAATTAAACATCTCTAAAAACACTCAATCATGTTAAATATGCAACCAAAGAAATAATGAAACTAAACAAAAGCATAATGCAAACATGAATCAAAATCTATCTCATAGTGGATTGGTGCTACTTTGATGTGGAAAGTAGCCCTTTCCCAACCCTTGATAAGATTTCAAAATGATAAGCAAGATGCAAGTGATGAAGACAAATGTTTGTATAGTGTAAATGCATAAAACTATGGATAGATTTCAAGTAGAGAAGGCCTCTATTTGTAAGTTAGAGGTTTGAAGAATTGAAGAATAGGAAGAATGTGGGACTAAGAAAGGACCAATGTGATTGAGACATTTGTCTCAATGCCAATGGGTAAGGATTGATCACACTTTGTATGTGTTTGTAAGAGGCACCAAATTCATGCACTTGAATTGTTTTGGGCCCGGAGAAATTGTTTGAATGAGAAAATCAAATAAAGAAATATTCCCTTTTGAGAGGGAAAATGAGATAATTAGTTTAGAACTTTTTATTTTCATGTGCAAGTGGGTGGGTTAGTATGGGGTTGAGTTTGATTGAGGTTGAGTCAAAAGCTAGAGAATGGGTAATTAGGATTAAGAGTTAATTAATCCAAAAATAATTAACTTGGAGGAATTTAGGGGATTTGACATTTGATTTAAATGGTTTGATTTACTAAACCAAATAATGAGACTTTTGAGGATTTATTTAAATAAATTGATTTATTTAATTAAAGAAGAGGACTTTGGTGATTTTATTAAATAAATTGATTTGTTTAATTAAACAAGAGGAATTTAGTGATTTATTTAAATAAATGAATTATTTAATTAAAGAGAGACTATAGGATTAATTAAATAAAATATTTTAATTAATTAATATAAGAGAATGTCTTAATTAAATAAAATTGATTTATTTAATTAAGAGATGAAATGTGCTGAATTTTATCGAATACAAATTATTTGATTAAATGGTTAGAAAAGGAGATGATTCAGGATGAAGCAATATTAGTAAAATCAGGATCAGGTGTATAGGATCAATTGGTACATTTTTTGTGTCTACATTTTTCTCTCTTTTAAACAATGTACTCGTTGCATTGGTTCAAAGAATAAACTACCAGATCAAAATTAAAAAAAATTCAATTTTTTCAAATGCCCCACTATTGTCCCAATGAGAGAATTGTGAGGGTATACTACCCTCTCAAGAGATTGAGCAAATAGTTTGATTTGAGGGTTGATCTCATGTCAAAGATTCAAGATTAGTTAAACTCATAGAAGACTAGACATATTTGATGATGTATAGATAGTCATCAGCCATGGATAAACTCATGTATATTTTGATATAACACACATATCCTATACTTGGATAGAAATGTTAGTAGAGATAGAAGAATGACAAGAATAAGATAGATATAAGAAGAAGAATAAGATGGATGAACCATTGATTGTAAGAATATGTAGAAGTCCAATAAGTCCATGAGTCATGAGACTTTATTAGATATAATGATGAGTGAGGATGATGATGATGATTGCTTATCAGGAATTGGGATTTTAAAAGGGTTACTTACCTTACGTTTGATAACACACGTAGAGATAATGCATCAAGGTATAAAAGAACAGGATGGTGTTGCACCTAGTGTGATGGAATTTGACTTGACAATCTAATAGGAGTACTCATATTCACACCTAGCATAAAAAACCTCACTCAAAATGTAGTTCATATATTCCAAACATCTCGAACCAAAACATAGAAAGGAAAGCCTTCCTATATGGTCAACAAGACACCTAAAACACCCTCACTATAGACCAAAAACAATACACATGACCCAAGTTATATTACAAGAATATCCAAAAAGAACATCAAAAAAAAGATAATGACTCTCGCCCCATTCCTTTATTTCTAAATCATTTTGATTATACATCATCGAGAGGTCATTGGAATGAGTACAATAAGATAAATCAAAAGAAAAGATCAAGTAAACAAACAAGTCAATGCTCTTTATACCTCTAGCCAAAGGGATGTGTTTTGTTTAGGATAAGGATTCAAAGTGATTTTTCCAAAGATAATGCCCATTGTAGGAAGGATGCATCCTAGGACATGTTAGTGGATGGTGGCAAGTTGTTTTGTCTAGGATAAGAATCCAAAGTGTTTTTGCCAAAGATAATGCCCATCAATTGTAGGAAGGATACATCCTAGGACATGTTAATGGATGGTGGAAAGTTGATAGGTTGTTTGAAAGGTTGTTGATATAAGGCTGATTGACATGTTTTCTAAAAAGATCAAGATTTTGATTTTGCATTTAAAAGTTTGCTTTTGCTGATTGTTGTGGTTGTTTCTATTTGTATTGCTAAAGGATGGTGACAATTGATTTATTA